>JAWWLV010000087.1:2150546-2224114 GCA_035041135.1 Platyrinchus mystaceus
CCATGCAGCACTTCAGGCATATTGTAAATGAAGCTTCCAGCATCAAATGTGCACATTTTCTGTCCTATTCTGCACCCCTCAGGTCTGGATATACACAGCCCACAGGCAGAGGCACACTCCCACATCAATTACATTCTCATAACACAGACCACAATTCAAAGGAAAGAAGGGAAACCACCCCCTCCACCCTCCAAATAACCTGTTAATTAAAGAAACCCAACACACCTCTACCTAATTCTCATCTGTCTTCACCCACACGCACACTGACCACGCTGACAGGGTTCTTTTAGTAACATGAGTGTTTGGAAAATATAGGCATGTGCCCTGTCAAAGCTGGGTGAAACATGCAGGTGTGACCCCACCAGATTTCCTCGTATGAATTTACCTTTCATTACAATGGGGACAATTTACTGCAAAAAAATTCATTACAAACAAGGTAATGAGTTGTCAGGTACCCAAAATCACAACTCCACCTATTACCCAGCAGACTTATGCTGTAATAACACAGAGGGCTGTATGTCATAACGAAAAGCTACGGAATTAACACCTTGGATATCCTACAGAACAAAGTACAGTTTAACATGATCCTCAGTAACAAAACAGCCCAGGTGGTGAAGTCTCACGTCCTGCAGCTCCCAAGCAAACCCAGGGATCAGCTCTTGGAGTGCACAGAACACGACACCCAGCAAGAACAGTCACGTAAGCGATCAAATGATCCGAGACCTGGAGCCCAGCCCGGCGCCACCACGTTTCAGCTGCATCCACACATCCACAATCCTTTCTCTTTACCTGATGAACCATCAGGGACTGAACCTGGCGCTTCAGGACTTGCATCCTGGCCGTGGTGACCACGGAGCGGACGTCGGGCACGACGCTCTCGCTGAGGATCTCGCTGATGAGCCGGTGGTTGCGCTGGAACCGCGCCGTGGCCGTGTGCTTCATGGAGAACCCATCGTCGTAATCTGCAACACGAGGCCGGGGGGGAAGGAAGTGCTTCAGTGCCAGGGGGAGCCCCAGGGCTGACACTGTACCCACAGAGCCGTGTGGGATGGGAACCCCAGTGCTGGTGTGTCACGGGAACACGCACGGAGCGCCAGGGAATGGGACAGCGCTCCCCTGGCACAGCTCTCACAGCCCACTTCACACCCGTCTCCCACAGCTGGAACTGGCACTGGCCTACCTACTGACTGCCCTGCTTTCCATGTGTCCACAGTGAGAGGGAATATTAATAAAAGAACCAGCCCTGATTAATCGTGTTTAGTGCAAAATGCAAGCAGGACAGCGACCCCTCTGTAAATAACCTTTGTAGCACAGAGCAAAACCACTTAGTTTTTGAAGCACTGAGGAAAGCATGAAGCAGTGACACACATCTGAGCATCACTGAAAATTCATAGGAATGTATTAACAGTATTCTATTTATTTATTCTATTCTATCTATTTATTGGTAAATGCATTTATCTAAAGAGAAATCAGTTCAGCAACAAGTGTGAATTATATCCCAGAACAACATCACATAGGAAAGTCTAAAAGTTGAATTAACTTTACATCAAATAGTCCTAATGGAGATGACCCTCCAACCATTCACAGAAATTTTAAGGAGAAGCCCAACACCATGCCAGGAGATACTACCAGAGAAGAGAACTGGTCAAATCAAAGTTTCTGTCCCCTTTGTTTCAAAGTGTTATGTTCATTTTCTCATTGAGGTATCTGTTTAAACAAAGCAAAAAGAGATAACGGCTGGTTCTGCCCAAGTTCACCTGGTCCAGGCAGCACAGAACAGAATCTCAAGTCCCCAAGTTCCAGCCAGTCCAACACTAAATGTATTTACATAAATGTTGCAATTACCTCACACAGAGGAAAGTGCTGTTTGCCATAAGCTTTATCTCAGAGGTGTGCTTTTACGAGGGGGAAGAATAAAAAAAAAAGGGTGTAACTGAGTACATTTTTCACCCTCAGGTTTCAACAAGCATTTGGTGATGAATTTAAAAGCAGCCATGAGGTGTGTGGGGCTGACTTTTCCCACTGGGTGGGGTGCATTTCCTTGCAGTCAAATAAACTTTCAGAATTTTCTCATCAACTTGTCAGCAGCAAGGGCACCTCACTCCCTGAACAATCTCAAATGACAGTTGTTGAACACACTGAAAGTTCAGGTGCTCTTAATTGCAGCAGAACTCTGCCTGTCAGATTTATGTGCTTCTGGTAATAAAAGCACAACATTCCATCCAAGCTGGATTAAATCAGGCATCTAAGCCTTTTCTAATGCATGTGCTAAAGCTGTAAGCAGACTGATTGGGTTTGAACTGTAAGCATTACTTCACACTTAATTAAGAAGGGTTGGAATAACTTCTGCCACGGGTGCCAGTCTGTTTGCTACGGAGCGAAATGTGATTATCGGCACTGAAGGCACCAGAACAGAAAGGCAGCCACGTCAAGCGCTGTGGAAGGTGGGCAGGGGTGGGTTTGTGTCTCCCTGCTGCTGGTCCTGTCCTGAGCCTGTCCCACTGGCAGCGCACTCGGGCCCTGCTCCGCTTACCGTCGGGGTCCTCGGCGGGCTGGATGCTCATGTAGGGCTCCCCCTTCTCCATGCGCGACTGCCTCTGCCTGCTCTCCTCCTCCAGCGCGGCCTCGGCGCGGCTCTTGGCGTTGATGTAGGCCAGGTAGGCAGGGGAGTTGTGATAGGCCTTCATGGACTCGTTGTACTCGATCTGAAACGTGACCAACACGGTTTGATCGCACCACCGGGCGACCCCCGCCCCGACACCACCGTGCCCCGCGCAGCTCACGGGGCCGTCCTGGGCTGACGCACCAGGTTCTCCCAGCCTTTCTCTTTTACAACTCAGAACTTCTTCCATGGTCCGTTCATGTTTTAAAAACACGGCTGGGCCTTTAGGTCCGTTTCAGTTTCGCTACCTGAAGGTCTTAGGACAGCTTTGCTGGCTGAGATCTCAGACCCAAAGCGCCTCAGAACAAGGCATTTATGATCAAACTCTGGTTAAGGTCAAATTAGAAAACATACAACATTCTCAATGATTCTCTGGAGTTCTAACTAGATCTGCGATTCTGATTTTCTTCTCTTTCCTTATTCCAGTATGTCATGAACCAGTTTTCAAAATCACTTACGATTTGTCCATTCTTTGGCCCATCCCTGCACTGGGATGACACAGAGAGCTGCAGCCACACTCCTGTCTCCTTCTGCAGCAGGATGGCAGCACTATCTTCACCTTCTTTGAAATACCTTCTCCCTTTGAACGGCTTTCTTAGTAATCTCGCTTTTAAGATTTTTTTTATAGCGATTTAAGGTATTTCCAATGAAAAATGAGATATAATCTACAATATTGTTAAAGGTACCTAAAAGTCTTGTTTTCTTTATGATCAGGACCAGAATCCTCCTGCCTGGGCACTGCACAAATAGAAACCAGCTGGCCCCTGCCCCAAGGAGCTTACAATCTAAACATCATTAGAAGGTAAAAGATAGAATTCCTGCTTTTTTGTTTGTTTGTTTGTTTTTCAGCTAAGAGCACCCAGTTTGCAGTACTTCTCTACTGCCTTGTAATAGAACCAGCTGAGATGTGACCAGGTATCCACAGCCCCACAATTCTCCCCTTTGTACCTGAGAAACACAAGAACAGCCTTGTACAGGTGCTCAACACTTACCAACCCAGACATGAGGAGCTGTCATCTCTTGTCATTAAGATCAATAAAACCAAAACAAAAGCACAAGAAAACCCTAGAGGTGGCAGCATTTTCTATTAAGAAACAAGACACTAATGCCACAGTGTGGAGTTCCACCAGGAAAACCAAACCCCACGTGACTGGAAGTCTCTTATGAACACGTTCATGACAACAGCAGTAGTTGCAGAGCACCAGTTTTGAAAGAGGATTTTGGTGTTGAGACAATCTTTTCAATACTGATGTTGGACAATCAAATCCAGTCATTTAACAGTTAAAATCGACACTCAATTATAAATACTTCATTTTGAATTAGGTCTAAAAACTGACCAGTCACAGTTGATGCACAGTTATTTAAAAAAAAATCTAAGAGGCGTGTCAGGACAAACTTCCACTTAAGTTACATACAGGGCTCTCGTGAATGCCTCAAACACCCCTGCATGGGGAAGATGAATTTTTCTTCTCAGACCAGTTCCTAGAAGAATCAGCTGTAATAAACATCCCAGATTTCTTCCATTTACCTTTTCAGCTTCATATTCATTCAAATACTCTTGCTTCTCTTCATCAGTGAGATCTCGCCACATTCCTCCAATAATCTTGCCAATTTCCCATAACTTCAAATCGGGATTGGACGCCTTCACTTGGTCCCAGACCTTAACAGAAACAGCTGGAGCTTTACTAATGATATCTAAATACTTCCAAATTAAACATTTTATATTGTCATCTCAGTGTTCTTTCTGGAATCACCATGAAAAACAGGATTAAGTTAGGAATGAGTCTGTCTAAACTATCTGGATTATTTTCTGGGGCAGGAAGTCAGTAGGAAGCCAGCACCTGAACCAGGCAATTGCTGAGTGGCTTTGGTCTCATGGGAATATTGCCTTTAACCCTCTCAATTCTCTTCTTAAATGCACATCGCTGCATCTCAGGGAAAAAAAAAACGCTACTGAGTAAACACATCCAGCAGTAGGTTATGACAAAGAGACTGAGCTTTTCAGATCAGAATGTAACATTTCACAATATTTCAGTCTTGCTGATCAATCTGAGTTCCAACAAGTTCTGACTCCACCAAAAAGGTCTCTAACTTTATAGGGAAAAAAAAACAAAAGGAGAGCTGCCAGTGTAATTTCTTGCTGCACCACTTGATTTTTTATTTTTTTTGTGTGTGTGTTGATGTTTTTTGGCCTAAGACAGACAGGCTGGTAAAGATACTTTACCAGAAGTGGAAGAAATTCCTTCTGGCTCACCTGCTTCAGCCAGGCTGCCATGCCCTCCCCATGCCCCATCAGACTCCAGACTCCACAAGAGTCTCTCTCCTATTTCTGCCACACAGTTCACAGAATAGCGAAGCG
Source organism: Platyrinchus mystaceus (assembly GCA_035041135.1). Taxonomy (NCBI): domain Eukaryota; kingdom Metazoa; phylum Chordata; class Aves; order Passeriformes; family Tyrannidae; genus Platyrinchus; species Platyrinchus mystaceus. Next base: position 2,155,568 of record JAWWLV010000087.1, read on the forward strand.
AACGTTGCCACGGGCTAGGGTGGTGAAGGAGAACATGCAAAGTCCACTCATTGCTACTCTTCAGTCCAGCTACAGCACTGCACCAAGCCCAGAAAACGCAAGGAATACTTCCTTTATATAAAAAAGTTCTGTCAGTAAGTCACAGGAACTTCTGAGTGTGGCGGGGTGGATCCTTGTCAGCAGACAGTGGTAGGAATTAGCATTTTAGCAATTTTTCCCCCCAAGAAATTGGCAACTGTGTGACCAGACTACTGCTGCCTTTGTTCTGCAGGGCAGACTCTGGACTTTGCATCCCCTTAAGAGAGCGTAGGCTGTTAGGAGTCAACGTTTAGAAGCTGAAACTAAGATCATAGCAATTAATTGTTAGCACAAACGAACACTGACTTTATTACTGACGGACACGGTAATACCCACCTTCCGGCTGTACCTCATGTAGGGCATCAGGGGCTTGTCTGGGGGTTTGGGGGGCTTGGGAATGGTAATACCAGAGGAAGCCTATAAAAGAACCGGATAAATCCATTCGTTAATGGGATTGCTGGGCAGTTTCCACACGCTCCAGTGTCGGAAAACACTCGCTCTCGTGCATTCACACACCCCCACCGAGAGAAGCAAACACCACCACCAAAAAAAAACGAGTCTGTGAACAGGCACTAACTAGAGCTGGTGCTCACAGCAGTGATTTCCAACCTAAGTTTCCCCTTTTCTCTCTAAGTTTACAGAGCAGTAACTAGACAAACCCTCAAAAGGGCTCCATGTTCTCAAAACTGAACTACACTGCTCAGGAACAGCCATGGAGACACCAATCCCAGCAGGCTGTTTTTTCTCACTTCTGATGGGCAATTTATTTTCCCTGTTTCAACAGATTTAATGTGGCTACTGCATAGGTGAAAAAAAAGATATGGAGAAAGTTTAAAAGCATTAAGTTAGGGATGTATCAAATAATTTTAGCGATTGCCTGCAAAATTCGTCAGTGGTAATTTGGAGCCAATTAACAGCCTCATGATAAAAAGAAAACAGCCTGAACTGTAAATGTGTGCTCTGCTTGTAGCCAAGCTGTAATTAATTGTCCCAATTAGCCTGTAACATGCTCCTGTGCTCTATCTTCCCTTGGCTTTGACACTGTCAGGCACTGCTGGCACTGCACAAAAGGCCACTGAGCACCAACTGCTGCTGGAAATCTGCTGCCTCCCCTCGTGTCCCCTCAGCCCACAGAACACCCCACAGGGTTTCCTCCTAGAACAGTGCAGTGCCATCACAGCCCCTGTCACCTGCAGGGTCTGAACCCCTCCCCTCTTCCAGGAGTTCTCTTATATTAAGTGGGTGCATTTAAATAAAAATATAAAGGTTCAAGGCCTTTCAGGACTGTGGCCCACAGACCAACACTCGTGTGTGGCCCAGAAGGCCCACGTTCCACGTTCAGGTTTCCAATTTTAACTCCCCATAGTTTTTTGTTTTGCTGAATTTATGGAGCTCTATGAACAATGCATACAGAACTGTGTATAAATAATGTGCATGAGGTATATGCATCACCAGAATGTATACACAGATACACATACAGATGGGTTGGAAAAACATTAACGGAAACTGTTCAATGCTTTTAAATTAAGAGGGATTTAAAGACACCATCCATATACTGGGATATGCATGGCAGAGCAGGCTGTGTATGTTTGTGACATACAGAAACAATGGAAGTTCTCAGACAAAACCTGACTTATTCTTGTGTAAGGAAATAGTGTCCGTTCAGTCAATTCCAGCTTGTAGGGGAAGGTCCTTTCTGTAAATGCTTTAACAAATAGAATGAACTTCACATGTGAAGTTTGAAAGAAGGTTTATGTGAGAGGCATAAAAGGAGTACACTTCATTAAAAGTTTGCATTTTGGTCCTTGAGAAATCTCGGTATCACTTTCCAAACTGATGTTTTAAGGTACCAAGTCTTACATGAAAAAAACCTTAAAGTTTTGAGATATGAAAAAAAAAACCATCAGGGGTTTACTCTATTTCTGTTGTGTTATGAAAATGTTACGTTTCCCCAGTCTATTTTTGTTTCCTAACTCCATCCAGTTCTCAGCACTTCATCTGTGTTTGAAATGAAGCTGTCACCTCCCTCATCACTTGTCTCCTTCTCACTTTGTTTACCCCATGAAAAATGAATGTAACATCCATTTCCCACACACTGACACATATAAGAGCTGAAAGGATTCTGTTTTATCATCACCACACTTTTGCTGAAAAAATAATGACTGAACTTGGGACTGTGCAGTTATTACCAGTCTAAGCCTGGAAAGAATAATAAAGGCTTGCACCTCTCGTATGGCTCAACAGGATGATGCAACAACTATCAGAGATCTCCAGTTTGCAAAATGCTCTTCCTTATTTTTCTGCCAATGAACCTCAGCAAAACCAGCAGTTCCCCCCCTCCAACAATTCGTCCCCAGCTACAGAACTCCTCCCTGGGCATGCAGTGGTCACTGAAGACCACAAAGTCTGTCATTTTGGAGTTCTGCATCATAAACCATCACCAGTTCTCCCTGCTGAGTAGAAGCTCATTTTCCTGCAAAAGGTTTCAGAGTGAAGGGGGAAGGAGGGGAGGGTGGGGAATAAGAACCAGAAGTAAGTTGGTTTCTTTAATAAAGAAGTGGCAGCAGCCAAGACTCTGAAGAACCTAACCCTAAAGCCATTTCTGGTCAAATCCTGGTGTTTGCTGGAGGATGTAATAGTTGATTCTCCTACCGTGACCCGGCTGTTGGTGCCCGGGTTCCCTCCCAGCCTGTAGTTGTTGTAGGCCAGATGGCTGTATGGATTGTATCCCACAAACCCTGGGGTGCTGGGCATTTGCTGATGGAAACAAATGAGACAAAAACACGAATGAGAAATGAGCTCAAACGAGGAGAACACAGAAATGAAAATGAACTGCAATATGGCATGCAAAAGCAACCAGAATTCAAACAAGCAATGAGGTGTAGCAGTCGGTGTCTTCCCAACACACACAACTTACTCCAGTATAAACCTAGTAAGGAAACAGGACTTTTAAGCAAATGTGTCACTACAGATTTCTGTCTGAAGTTGGTGATTTTATTTCTATTAACTGTGCAACTTATTTAAACGAGTATTCTGTAGATCCAGCTCATTGCTAATAAAATTTTCCAACATAAGCCACCAAGGAATTCAGAAGACTCTTTATATCCAAAGGGTGAAGGTTACAGGGTGACACAGCACCCAGTGATGGGGCAGAAATCCCCTGTATCCACACTGACACCAATGAAAATCCCTGCCTGATTTTCTTCCCAGCATTCTGCCTTCCCAACAAACGTGGAGGGGGGAGGAAATCTCTCAAAGCACCATCTGTGCACCACTGCCAGTGGCTGAAGACAATTCCCAGAGACATCCCTCTGTCATAAGGCAGACTGAGGAACTCTAGTTCTGCAAAAAGATCTACAGGTTAGAAACTACAAACTAGTCTTAACAGACCACTCAATCCAAGACAATTCAGAAGTTAATCAATACATCTTCATTCATTCACGAAAGTGGATCAATTTGCTCTCACCTCAGTCATGCAGAGAAAAATCTGAGTTCTTTACATTCCCTTCTCACTTAGATAAGGACACTCAAGTGCCACTGGGTTCCCTATATTCCCCTCCTTGCTTAAATTTCTACCTTTTTCCATTTTCCCTCAGTTCCCAATCAAATTTTGTTGGAAAAAATAGATCAGCTATTTAACAGTGACCATGATTAAATCCTGACTGTCGTGGTCCTATCACTCCATTAGGATTCATGAGAGCCTGGAGACATTTAATTGCCACCCCCACAGTGTCCCTCTCTCCAGTAGCCTTAATAAACATTCCTACAGTCTTTCCCAGGGAATTGCTGACTGGACCCGTTCTGGATCAGTTATAAAAATTCTACAAATTGGTTCAGGGCTCCAAGAACCAAAGTATGATGACACACCCAGAGACTGAACAGCACTGCCCTAGGGGCTGACTACAGTTAACTCTGAAGGTTTCAGGTAAAGGCAGACACACTGCAGGAGTTTATTTCTTAACATACAAGTGCAGAGGAAAATTATCCTTTAACACTCACAGCCTCCAACAGAGATTTTATTGCCAAGCTTTTTAAACTCAGTCACAGCAGCTGACATGTGCTCATCTGTATGCCTGGGCTCATGACATCCACACTCACTACTTCATAAGACACCATTTCACTGTAGTTTTTTTGTATTACCATAACAACAGGTTTTGCATATGTTGAACTACACCTCTTCAATAAAACCAGGTGACAATTGTAATCTCCGTCTGCTTAATTCTTTATTTCTGCAAGACAGGATTTAAACGTTACCAGGGAACTACCTTGCAACACATGGAGACTTTTTATTTCAGCTACAGTACTGCAGTTAGGAGAACTACTTTGTTCACTGTAGCACCTGGAACTGGCTGTGGAAGAACAAGCAAGGTTATTTGGCTACTTTATGACTTGCATTAACAGAGCACAGACCATCACCTGAAGGGCTGCATAAAATATAATATCAGATAGAAGAAAAGGTGCTTGTTAGACAGGCAATGCACATCACTGGCTGCAGTTCTGACACGTGTTTCATGCACCCTTCTCAAGGGCTGTACCAAAGCAAGGGAAACAATTAAACATCTGTATCCATGCTACATCCCAAAGGAATCCCATGTGTGTGCAGGAATCCAGGGCTCAGGATGGATCCATCAGGTTCCCCTCCTAACACTGGCACAGATCTGTGCAAAATGAAAACTCTGAACAAACTACGCAAACCAAGTTTTATTTGTGCAAACGGATGAAAACATAACTTGTATTTATGCACGACATCATTTTCAAGCCTCTTTACTTGTAAAGTACGGCACAATAAATTTGAAGGGTCACATTCCATCTAATTCCCATCCTGCAGAGATCAGGGACACACTATTGGGTAACAGTTTTCCAATCTTCTTTGGTTTAAAAAAAAAAAAATCATCACTGTAGCATCTTTGCTCATTCTTCTGTACAAAGGATTTATCATAAAATCCAAACTATTCAGAAATGTGACCAAAGAGGAGCATTTGCTTTCAGAGAGTTCCCTGCCATCCAGGAATGTCACTGCACAGGATAAAAAGCTCCAGGTCATGTTTCCCTCATTGTGATCCCACACCACTTTACTAGAAAGTAAAATACTTCCCATGTCCTAGACTCCAAAATACCAGGGATTTCAAGGAGTGCAAGACTGGCATCAGGAGTGTTCTGACCCAATGTAACAGGATTTTGCATATTCCTACATTCCACTGAAATGCAGCTCAGGACAACAGAAACATTAAAAAAAAAAATGCACTGTCTGCCCATGATTTGGGCACAGGCTCAATGGGAAGTTTTAGAATTAAATATGTCAGTTGGTTCTTAACTACTCCAGTACTGCTGCAACCCCCTGTGAATCATTTCAGACTGCTCACAGAAAACTGAGTGTCTGCAAGATCCAGCCTCAAAGGTGAAACAAATTTATTCAGCTTCTCTTTCACAAAGTGCTTAAAAAAGAATGAGATTAATTTAAACAGTTCATATCACGTTCATTAGTGCTGTGTTTCCAATACAGGAAGGTGATGCTACTCCATAATTATTGCTCTGGGAAGTTACTAAAGGCTCTGTGTTAATGAGAAAAATCACTATACTTACGGTTGCAGGAGCTGGGGTGGGAGGTGGGGCATAGGATGGCCTTTCTGTTAAGATAGAAAGGTAAGCACATTTTTTTTTTCTTGAAAATCTGAAGGAATTCTTTATAAGGCATCTGCTGCGGCCAACATTTTAAAAGCAATTTACAAAAACAAGACAGAAATTCTACTCTGAAAGGCTTTGCGTTTCACCACTGAAAAGCAAAAACAACACAAGAAAAGAAAGTAGAGAAAGAAAAACTGAAGCCCCCCCTTTGCTCTAATCCCAGCCTTTTATTCAGGCAGAAGACTGGAGAATCTATATGTGCATTTATATGCACACCAATTACGGGGAGGGAAAGCAAAAATGCAGTCAAACAGGATTTAGAAGCTGTGATATCTGGATTTCCCATGAAAACAATATGCCAGGAGTCAGCCACGGCACGATTTAAGGCCAAGAGTTTGGTCAGGAATCGCTACACTTCCTGCATTTGCTTTTAATGCCAGGAACAATGGGATTATCTCACAAACAGGTTCTGCTGAACCAGATCTTTAACTCATCACGTTAAAGGAAAAAAAAAAAAATCTGAAAAAAAACTTACTTGACATTTTGATAGTCAAATTTTCAGCCACCTGACATTATATTTGTACTTCTGCAAGACAAAAGAAGATCACGCCAGTGAGTGCTGTGCCTCTGCTCCCCCAGATCTTTGAAGCTTCAATTATTATCGTCACCCACTGATTCCCAAAGATGTTCGCCGATTTTGGAATAAGGACAAAAGAGCATTTAGAAACTTAGGTGTTATCTCTTTGAAAAACTAATGGACTTCCCAAGGAATCCGGCCTTAAATAGCTGTGCAAGAACACGCAGGCTTAGCTCACCTTCATATTAAAGCTTTTAGGTAAACGTATTTTTTCCCCATTACGGAATAAAAAGAACATACCCCATTATTTCACACTGACTCCCTCAGAAATCTGGCGTTAATGCACAAACGACCAAATCACGTATGTGGGCACCTAAATAACCACCAAGCCCGGCAGCGGCGGCCTCACAGGCGAGGTTTTACACCAGGATGTAAAAAAAAGCGCTGTAACGCTATTTTTTTTTTGTTTTTCCTCTGCAAACGACGCTTTAAGAGCCGCGGCCATCGCGCCCCGGGCCGGCACACGGCGAGCTCGCACCGAGCCCGGGCGGGCCCGAAGCGGCCGCGGGAGCCCCTCGGACCCCCCGCAACCCTTTTCCCCGGCCCCCGGGGCCCTGCCCAGCCCCGCAGCCCCCCCGGGAGGGCCGGTTTGAGCCCCGAAAGGGCCGGTTTGAGCCCCGAAAACCCCCGCTCGGCCCGGCCGAGCGGCCCCGACTCACCCGCGGCCGCGCTGCCTTTGTTCCCTCGGCCCGGGGCGGCGGCGGCGGCGGCGCCTGCGCGATGAGCTCCGCACTTTCGACACAGCCCCGCCGGGAACCCCCCACCTCCCACCCCATCCCGCCCCATCCCACCCCATCCCGCTCACAACGGCGGGGCCGCCTCGGCTGCCCCGCTCCTACCGGAGCTCTCCGAGCGGGGACCGGCGCCCCACTCCCCCCCTCCACCCTGCGCCCTCCGGGGAGGGAGCCGTGGCGAATCTGCGGGGGGGGGGGGTGTGTGTGTGTGTCTGCCCCGCTCGCCATCATCGGGCACGGGTTGAGGGGTTTTGGGGGGGGTTTCGGTGTCACCGGGGCATCCGAGGCGTCCCGGAGCCGCAGTGCCCAGTGATGGGCTCGTCCCCCCCCTCTCCCGGTGCCGGTGCTCCGAGCGATGGGTCCCGGTGGCGAATCTGCGGCGCTTCGGCGCCTTTTCCCGCTGCGTTTCTTAATTGCAGTTGCGATCTTAGAAACGCTTTATTGCAGATCTTCGCCTTTTCTTTTCGCGTTTCTCATTCGCTCCTTTTAATATGCACACGTTGGCACACACAGAATATGCACGGGCAAACTCCGCTTTAATACTTTTTTTTATTGTAGTGCTATAATTTACTTTGGTAAGTTGGTATCCCTGTTTAAAGTGCCTTAAAGCAATTAAAACTTAGTTCCAGTTCAAGTATTGTAAAATGTACAGAGTCTAAGCACAAAAAAAAAGCTGCATAGTGGAAATATTGGAGCAGGCTGATACATTCAGGATGCCAAGTACTCAAGAGGTAACAACACCAGCTCGGGGTTCAGGTTAAGGATAATTAGCCAGCTTGATACAGTACAGACCTGACGGGGCAATACGATGCATTGTTACCATGAAAAAATGATAGAAGCATAAATTAACTCTGGAGGAATCTGTAGTACCAGTTCTGTACATGTGCCACAGGTAATAAGGCAGATACCGACACTGAAATCGATCCTTTACACTCTGTGATCCAGCAAAGCCGGACCGTGGGGATTCCAGGCTCTGAGCCCCTGCAATCCCGGTGGGATTTGAGATCAGATCCTCGACAGAATCCTCACAAACAGTCATTCTTGTCTTGGTACAGTCCGATTGGAGTCTTTGATTGTCCCACAGCGTTACAAAGGATGGCTGTTCCTCTGTGTGCAGGGTCGCCTGCTGGGCTCTGGGTTTGCCCAGGGCTGCTCCCAGGAGGACCGGGGGGGTTTCCAAAGGGGTCTGCTTGAATTGGGCTTTGAATTTGTAGCCCTTATTTTGCCCAGTTGATTTGAAGGAATAACAGTTGTACCCTGGTGTAACAGGAACTTGTCACAGATCGAGAGAGTCCCTTGATGTTTGTCAGGAGAGGACTTTGTAGAAGATATTTTAATGCACACTGTTACAATAAACAAAATTAACAGAATACTGGCATTAAAATGATTGGTTGACTCCTCACATTTGAACAATTAGAGGATTATTTCACTTGCCCTGGCTAAGAGAGCTGGAGGACAGGTGTGTGCAGACACATAAGAGAATGATTCATTTTTCAGGGGAAATCACTTCAAAACCAGGGGAGTGATACAGCTAAAGTGTTACTGGATTGTAATAACACTTTTAAAAATGGGTGTATAAGGATGCAAGGGAAAGACATTTTCGCTCAGTTGTTGCCTAAAAAAATGAATTTAAAAATACCAGCCACTTTTAAAGAAAATTGTTAACAGTTCATGTATTTTAAGAGCATCTTTGTATGTAAGTTTTGCTGTTAGAAAGTATTATTTTAAAATATATTTCTAGAATTATGACAGATGTGATATAAATTATTGCAAGGATTCCCCAGTCATTGTATATATGCAATACTGAATATGTAAGAGAGTGAAATATGCATTTCTCATTTCCAGAAAGAGAAGACAAGTTCTCCTTTACAAAAGCAGAATATGTCGAACTATAAAGTTCTAGTTTCATTTCTGTCGTATTTGGTGAAATTCTACAAAACAACAACCATGAGAAAATGAAAGGGCTGCACCCAGAGTATAAAACCAGTTGGAATCTGAACTGCCTTGCTCTTCTCCTTAGGTTTTTAGAGGACCTGTGTGGTTTTATGGTGTTAATCCAAGTGCCAGGTAAGGTGTGGTTGTAGCGGACAGCGGCTGTGGGAGTCCATCTACAGTTTGTTTCCAGAGCCTGTTGGAGACGCTCTCTGGGGGAACGGGCCGAGGTTAAGGTTTGATGGAGGGGATGCTGCAGGATCTCCTCATCACCAGCCTGACTTCGATGTCAGGGAGAGTTTTCTTGGTCGTGTGCAGACACCCCTCGTCCGTGGCTGCCAAGTGGAGGTCGAAGCGCAGGGAGACGGATTTTTTCCTTAAGCGAGGGTTGTCCTTAAAGAAAGAACCTTCCCATTCCTTAATGACTTCATCCACTTTTTCTGTCCTGAAACAACAAGGCAGATGTATTTATGATTTTTCAGGCAGTGTGAGTTATCTAGTTTCAGGACTGCTTTTAAAACGGGGAGAAATCGCATAATAAAGTGTCGAGTTATTTTAGATAGTACTGAGACACTCAAAGTTTTCTTTTTTTCACAGGTTCATTCTCCAGAACAGCTAAATAACGGGTGGGGGTTCACTGTATTCTTGTTTCTGTACTTTTAGGTAGACACGGCTACAAAACCACTGCTCCAAACACATCAGGCAATTTGTTTCCAAGGAGAAAATTTGGAATCCAGGCTCAAAAACTTCGCAAGAAGTCTCAGTGCTGTAGTGGGCAGGCCGGAATTCCTGCATCTGAAAGCCTTCAGCACAGGGAGGAGAAAATCCTGTTCAGATCTGAACCTCAGAACATAGAGCTACATTACATTAAAGAGGAGAAAATAGGGGAACAGCCAGCTGATTCAGGAATATTTAGGGACCCAAATCCTGCTGATTTAATTCTCCTCATGGTCCACTGCAGTGTGTTTAAAGTTAGCCTTAAATTAGTCTACAAAAAAGCTTGAGGGGCAGAAGAAAAAAATAAAATCAGACAATTCAGTACTGTTGAAGCAATTTCAGGTGAATAACACATCCTAACAGACTTTCACATGCCTACTTGGGAGCCAGATTCTCCCTCCCCTGTTTGGGGAAACGTAGGAGTTTCCAAGGAGCAAGTTGGAGCAGCTGAGCCTGAATTTATGTGCATAAATAGGCCCCAGAGGGACTTCCCAAACGTGGTCTGGACTCTTTGCTTTCAGCCTTAGCGAGATGAATTATTCATAGTTTCATTCCTAACAGAAATAGAAATTACAAATCAGAAGCCCCATCCTGGTGTTATTTGCTTATGGAGCCAATGCTAATAAAAAGGACTTTCAAATGCAATGTGTTGTTAAGCCCTGCCATTCAGTGCACCTTCAGGAGCTGCCACTGCTGTTCTGGAGCTCCTGGGCTCTGTGGGTGGGGTAAAACAGGCACCAAATAACGGAACCTCAAAGCTGCTGGAACATAAACCCCCTCCATTTACTTCCAGTTGTTATTTTGGGAAACTCCTGTTTATCTTACTGTACAGTGCCATGAGCTTCAGCACTTTCCTTCATGATATTTCCATCTAGGATCGCTTGTTTTGTCATCAGTTCCACCTTCTCTGGCTCGTGCTTCTTTACACCATCTGCAAGAGAAAATGCAGGTACATCGAGACTTCAGAAGGGCACAGGCAGGACAAGGAGCAGGAGGTGTTTTTCCTCCTGTTGTGTTGGAAAAGGTACTTTTGTAATATCCAGGAATTTATCCGTAGCTGTGAACCTCCTATAGGGCCGAAATCCCGCAAGGGGAAGGTGTCTGAAACCCACCTGGAGGCAGCATAAAGGTGATCTTGCTAGTGCTGGGCTTTCTGTCATCCTTCTGGGCAGGTATTGAGCAACGGAACCTGCAAGAATAGAACTGATTACAGGCTTCCAGTAACACTGAATTGCTTTCATCCCAAACCTGTCCTATGAACAGCTGTGACACACTGGGTGCAGTGAACGTGCTGCTCCCGGCGACGTGTGTGACACACCGGGCACCACTTGCACTGATGCCATTTCTTAGTGTGATGCCATTCCTAGGGATGTCATACTTTAATTTTTTTAATGATTGGTTCATGCATTTACGATGCTGAGCATTTAAATGAGACTCTCAGAAGTGGAAGATGTACTTTAGAGCCTTTTCTCTCAGTGCTGAGTACCTGCTCTCTTCCTGCTCCAGCAGACTGCGATACGTCGCTATCTCCTCCTCCAGCTTCATCCTCGTGTTCAGGAGAATTTCGTGCTCTCGAAGCTGTTTCTCAATTCCCCTTCTCACTTCCAGCAGCTCTTTCTCCAAACATTCAATCTCGCCTTCTAAATTCTGTAGTTGCATGTGGTACTGCTGCTCCGTGGCCCGCAACGAACGTTCCAAACCCTTTTCCTGTGAGATTTAACTCATATTTTAAGATTTGGAAAAGCACGTGCATAAAGATGTTATACATGCTTCCATTAACAAACTGTGCATTATTACACCAGGTCTTTTAAGATTCATTAAAAATAGGAGTAAAGCTTTCAAGATAATACTTTGGCTGAGAAATTTTGAAGTAAAATCTGTGATAATTTAAACCAGGATGAAATTTTAGCCCCCCTCTTGCACAGCAATCCACTGCCTTGAGTTTAGAGATCTCTGATTTTACCTGTGCAGTTTAACACTCTCTGTATGTTCCTGGAGCTTTTCTGTAGCACCAGAATCAGCAAACTGCTGAGTATATTTTATGACATATTTCATCATGAATGAATTGATAACTTTGGTCCAGACGTTCAGTGGAAGTTATAAACCTGCTGTGGATTGGTTAGGCAGAGTGACCAGGAGCTTGGTGAGGCAGCATCATGCAAACATATGTTTGGCAGGTATGAAAACAGGACAACACGTGTGTGTTGAGTGGCAGATCCTGCTCCAGAACACGAGCTGGGTTAGTGTGGGTGGGTGAGGGCTCTGTGAGGAGCTGGAGCCCCCAAAACTGGCTGTTCCTGTGTGCTGCATTTCTGCTGGGTGGTGGCTGTGACTGTCACAGAAACTGGCTGTGGGATAATTTACATCAAGGATGGTATTTCTTTTTTTTCCAGGGCATTTTGAGTCTCATTTCTGGCTCTTACCACGGCGTGGAGAGACTCGATTTCGATCTGCATGTGGTGCCACTGCCTTCTGGCCTCGCACAGTTCTGCTCTGGCTGCCTTTAGTGCTTCTGCATCTTTGTCCATTCTTTTACTTGCACCTTCTTCTGCCTGCAAGGGACATACAAAAGATATTAAAAAGTATTAAAAATAGTATTAACAGTATTAAAAATATTCAAATAATGAAAATAGGTAGACATAAAAATATCCAGTTGGAATTTTTGTTAGAATTGTACAAATGTGCGAAAGTTCTAAGTGAAGAGTTAGTATTTTCTGTGCTGTGTAGAGGGTAAACCCTTATCCTGTTTGATGGGAAGAGGTTCCCCACATCTCTGTCCCTTGCATCTTTGTCTGCAAGGAATTCCCATACAAATTACCCAATTGTACTGAGACCTTACTCACCTCTGGAGCTTAGAGAAAATGCAGGTGGTTCAAGTTTTCTAGGTTTGAATAAGGTGATTTTGGTTTAATGTGGTTTTTTTTTTTATTTTATTTCATTTTTTTCCTTTTTATTCTATTAAAAGTAGGGTTTTTTAAGCCAGTCCTGAGCACGTGTGGGGTCATTTTAGATTTAGTCTCATCTTTGATTTGATAGTATGTTCCTGCACGTAACTTCCAGAATGATTGTTTGGCTTATGGAAGCTCTTTTTCACTTTTGATTCTGAGTTTCCCTGCAAGTGGTGAAGATGCCATAAGCCCTTGAACAGCACCTGCTCTTCTGCATATTTTACTGCTTTGTGCAGGTTCTTATGATGACATCAATTCTAAGAAAAGAAACTCTCTAACTCAGGTCTTATGAACCAAGGAAAAAAAGTTCTTTTCCCCCCCTGTACACACTGATATGCTGCGATTTTACCAGGCCATCGTTTGGGGGAAAAATATACATTTGGCTCATCCACAAGTGAACCCCCAGTGTTCTTCTGCTTCCCCTTTCTCGCCTGGGCGCTGCAGAATTTGTGTGACAGGATCAAACCAATGTGCATTGGCTGCTTGGTGCCAACACCAGGATAAACTTGCCCTCCCTGTCGGGGGTGCAGCTGGTGGATCAGCCAGGCTGCAGCAGATCTGGCCTGTCCTTAACACAAACCTCCAGGATTCCTGCAACACCGGGCTGTGAGGGGACACAACACCTCATTCCCTCCCGAATTTCTTTATGTTTGATGGCCCAACGTTGTTTTGCCGTTTGGTTTCTGTTGGGTTTAGGGCTGTTTGTGTCCCCAGCAGCAGCGCTGTGTGTTGGTAACATTCAGTTGGGCTGTATGAGAAGAACAACATATTTGCTGAAGAGCAGAACACAGTTTTACTGTGAGTAACATAAAATAGTTCCTGCAAAGGTACAGTTTTCTTTACTAGGGGTGCTAAAAATGGCAAAGCTTGCTGTATATAAATGGATTCTCTTCAGGATTCTCTTTTCCTCTGGGATAACTACATGGAGGTAGAGGTTACGGTGTTAAAGCCTATGTCATCATCCCTTAAATCCCAGCAATAGCCCTGCTGCAGGGACAGAAAGGCATCCCGATGGATTACACAGCATTCGTCCCCTGTGAATCCACACCCTAAACAAAATCTACTTCCGAATCTTCTAGTTCACATCTTACTGCGGTAAAATCCAAATCCATTCCCCGAAAATCTGCTGCATCGAAAGGAATTACTGTACCTCACAGAGGCTGCGGGAGGAACTGTACGGCCCGGGAATGGCTCCGTACTCTGCAAGGTGTGTGGCTGTGAGGAGGCATTACCTGCGTCCTTGCTGAGCTGACGGTCCTTATCTGATTTCGGGTGATGTGCGATTCATACTTTGCCCTGATCTCTCGGCGGAGCCGGGCCGGCTCCATCCTCCTCCTCCTCCTCCTCCCATCCTCCCCGGCTCCCGGCCCCGCTGCCGCCGGCGCGGGGATGCGGCCGCGGGGCTGTTAAAGCGGCAGCGGCCCATTTTGGGGACAGATGATGGGGGTCAGAGCCTGCCAGCCCGGCCTGGCTGCAGCTTAGCACAGCAAAGGATGCCACTGAAACAGCGAGTCCTAAATTAAGCGCCGAAATGAGTGTGGCGATGTCTTTCTGCTTTTGTTAGGCTGTAACTGTGGGGGTTATAACTGTAATTTATAACCTCAGAAATGGGAGGGTAAGACATGCACAGCGAAGGGCAAAATTGCAGCTTCCTAGCATGGGGTGTGCTGGCAGGGAACAGGGAAGAGAAGAGCCTCCCAGCAGCACAGCTGGATTGCTGGCAGGTGCCTCCACCACTGTTGGGATTGGCACCAAATTTCCATCCCTGCAGGTATCTGGGAATCAGCGAGGCAAAGCCTCAGCTGTCTGAGCTGACCCAGTGTCGAGGACTGTCCCGTTCTGGAGAAGAGCTGAGCTCTGGGCACCCTCACACCCAACACTGCCATGGGTTTATGGGCAGGAACACACAAGGAGGGAGAGGACCCAGCACTGCTGGTGAGCAGTACTGGTGTGGTGAGGGCTTTGGCTCCTCCTCTGCCGAGGGCAAAGTTCTGGCGAATGAGCACTTCAGACACCTCAGTGCTGTCAGAGAAAGGGTCTGGGTCATCTGTGAAGGCGTTTCAGTACCTTCAGTGCCTCGTCTCATGCACAGCATGCAGAATGTGTGGGGTTCTTACCCCCTTCTGGACAGCTCCCAGGCAGGTCCAGCACAGGTTGTCTGCTGTGCTGAGCTTTCTGCAAGTGATTCTTCATTTGCTGGCTCACTGGATGATCCCAATGGTCTTGTCTGCTCTTGCAAGAACAGCTCTTGCCTGTTTCAGTTTTACCTCTTGCCTATTTCAGTTGTTTCAGTATTGCACAATATCAGATATGCAGTAAAAAATTTCAGGTTTCAACAACAAAAAAATAAATTTATCAGAGAGAATGCATTTTAGGCTCTAAATAAGAGTATACACCAGTGAAATAGTAAAACAGGCAGTTAACTTTTACAAAACACTCCTTTTTTCAAAAATCGAAGTATTGCACCAATTAAAAGTCTCCTGGTGTGCATGAGACATCCCTGTTCTTGGCTCTGTCCTCCGGCATGTGTGAAAGGATCCTGTGTTTGGATTTTGTTTTCCTTAGCTGACTGTCTTCCAACTGACCCAGACTGAGATGGGAAGGTTTTGCTGCCCAGACACCTTCCACAAGTGTCTTAATTATCCTCATTCTGTGTAGTTCTAAACCCAGAATGATGGCCCTGTTTGTCACTGGTGGGACAAGAACAGTCACATAAGAAAACCATAAGGAATCCAACAAACAAACACAAGATACTGTACTCAGGACAGTATAAACTAAAGCTTTCTTTTTCCCTCTTTTTTTTCCAGGTGTCAGGGGAACATCTGGCCATGAGAACCCCAAAGGCTAAAGGTGGACACATGTAATCAATCATATCTTTCCTAGGATTTATGGAATTTTGAATTCTAGCTGCTTTCAGTGTTCATATTCTCTTGTTGGATTTTAGTTTATAGCTCAGGCACTGGGCAGGGATTGTTTGTATCTGTGATGCAGATAATGTGCTGTGGTGGTTGCAGATTCCTGGGGCTCAGCGTTGGTGCTGGAGGGGGTTCATGGAGAATGAAGGGACACTGATACCTTAAAGCTTGTTGAGTCCTTTTTATTAGTCAAGAAAACTGGAAAATGAGGTTAGAACAGCAAAATTATTTTAACTTTTGATTACTAAAGATTATAAAAAAGCAGATCTGATTAAATGTGCACTCTGTATTTCTGGTTATTGAACACAGAATTGATGATATATTTAAAGAACACTGTGGAAATCATACAGGTAATGCTGATAGAGTGAAGCAGGAAATACATTGCATGACTGCTAGGAGTGGAAGTGCTGACTTTGTCTGATGTAAGAATATCTTAGTACAAAGCCAACTTTTTATCACTTCATACAAAGGAATAAAACTATTTATCCATTTCGGCTTTCCTTTGCCACATCAGATTGTGCCTCATATCTTCTCTTCAACTTCCTTAACATGGGATGCAACAACTTTTCCATCTACCACTTCTTCGACAATTGTCTTGATCTTTCTAGTTTTGGTTGGATCTAAACACAAACAAACCAAAAAATATTTACCAACATGTTAAAAATGATAAAGCTGAGCAGGGCCTACACAACCAGGTACCACCTCTTCCTTTCCTTTTGGCTTCTGGTTCTAATGAGTATTTGTAAGAATGACTTTAAAACCAAAATATTATCAACCAAGTTCTACCTACCCTGAGAAGAATCCAGTGATTGTGTCTGAGATTTGGACCCTGTCAGGGATGAGCTTTCAAATGTAACTGCTTGTCCTGCGCCCCTGGAAATGAATCAGAGACATGAGTGGTTGCAGGATGTTCAGTAGGATTGGGATGAATTCCCTTCTCGTGGTGGCACAGAGACATTATTTCAATACTGAGCAGAATGGCTCTCCCTCCTCAGTCAGTGTTATTTCAGATCACTGTATGTGCCTTCCTGACCTTTGGAGAATGCTCTGCTTACTTTTACCTCTTTTTACCAGGAGAGGATTTCGCTACAGAAAATAAACGCGAGGGGATATTTTGTGTCAGTCAGTCCCTTACACGAACTCCCCGTCCAGCAGGCGCCGGTAGGTTTCAATCTCCATTTCCAGGCGACTCTTGATGTCCAGGAGCTGCTGGTACTCGGCGTTCTGGCGCTCCATGTCAGCCCTGACCTGGAACAGCTGGGACTCCAAATTCCCGATCTGCATCTGCATTTGTGACAGCTGAGCGCAGTAACCGCCTTCCGTCTCTGCTAGGGTGTCTTCCAGGGATTTTTTCTGTGTAAGGATATTAAATAGTCTCTGATTAAGGAAAAAACCCCACCTCTTTAAGAGGACAAAACCAGCTGAAATAGTTTAAGGGTGTGAGTACAGCTGCATTACTAAGAGGGTTTTATTTTCGCCTTGAAATACCGGTGTGAAAACTGGCCCTTGTCACATCCCTGAATGCGAACATAAAAGCTCATCTGCTTTGTGATGTGCTCCTTGCAGTCCAGTTAGATATATTACTGCTATTTAGGAATGAAAGGAATGTAGGATTTAATAGGAAATAAATGCAAATCTTAAATCCTGTGGGATAGTATTTGAAGCTGCTGAATTGGCTCGGAGCAGCCAGCAGCTCCCCCAGAACGTACCATGGCGAGCTGAGACTGCAGCTCTATTTCCAGGCTCTGCAGGGTCCGTTTCAAATCCGTGATCTCGCTCTTCCCCGACTGGAGCTGCTCAGTATGGGTGGAGATTTCCCTTTTCAGCTCCCCGCTCTGAAATGACAAGGAAGAATAGGGTGTGATTTCACTGTTCCAAGCGCTGAACTCATTTTTCCAGGCGTTTTGCTGAGTTTGCTCGCTCTGGTTGTTACTTTTTCATTGAACCACGCCTCGGCCTCTTTGCGGTTTTGCTCGGCGATGACTTCGTACTGTCCCCTCATGTCATTTAGAAGCTTGGTCAGGTCAGTCCCAGGAGCAGCGTCCATTTCCACGCTGACTTGGCCCATTTCACTGCTTTGGATGCCCTGAAGCTCCTGGAGAGGTTGAAAATAAGGAAAGGTTCTGTTAGTAAAAGGCAAATTGTTCTACCAAAAACATATGTAAAGAAATATATGCGATATAAATTCCATTTCAACAAGGATCTCGTGTGCACAATGCTTACAATCTTTCACTTGGTAAACTCAAAAAAAATAACAGCAAACAAAACAAACAATGAAACCCAGGAAGTCCCACTGGCTTAAATGGGGGCATAATTTGATGTTTCACAATTCCATCTGCCTTGTTATGAATTCACAACTGAAAAAAACCGCCATACCTCCTCATGATTCTTCTTGAGATAAGCCAGTTCCTCGTTCAGGCTTTCAATCTGCAACTCCAGGTCCGCCCTGGTCAGGGTCAGCTCGTCCAGGACTCTGCGCAGACCGTTGATATCGGCCTCCACACTCTGCCGAAGGGCCACCTCATTCTCATATCTGTGCACAGGGAATTAAATATTATTTTTTTACGTGGCTAACGAGGTCAAATGCAAACTATTAACGTGTTTTATTGTAACTTTTAATATGAAATCCCAATGCACATAATTCTTGCAATATTGTTTACTAATTTTATTGCGAGTATTCTGCGAGGAAAGAGATTTTTAATAGAAAAGAAGATTTTCCTTAAAATATTAGTAAGAGTTTTTGTTGTATTAAGATTTCCTTACTTCACTCTGAAGTCATCAGCAGCCAGTCTGGCATTATCGACCTGCAGAATGATCCTTGCGTTGTCGATGGTTGCATTGATGATCTGGAGTACAAACAAGTGTTCAGAGAATGATTTTACAGCCCAGAGGCTTCACAGAAGCTTTGCAACGGCTCGACACTTTGCTATCTATGAGAGCCTGCAGAGCTGGATTCCATCACTGCCTTCTCTTTATTCAGATTAGAGAAGTCACACTGTGTGACACAGTTACAGAACTGCTTTAATGTACAGGACAAACTCAGCACGTGTCACAGTGCGAGGTGACAGAGGTCACTGCAGGGGTCGGTTCTGCAGGAAAAATGTGCTCTTGGTTTCTTATTTTGGATGTCATACCTTGTTTCGAAGATCTTCAATGAGAGGATAGAATTTGCTGTAGTCGTTCCCGGATCCAGGGGTGCCAGTGCCAGGGCCACTTTTCTCGTACCACTCACGGATTTTGCGCTCCAGCTCGGTGTTGGCGTCCTCCAGAGATCTCACCTTGTCCAGGTACGCAGCCAGACGGTCATTGAGGTTCTGCATGGTTTCCTTTTTGGAGCCAGAGAGAAGGCCACCATCCCCAGCACCAGCAGGGCCATACCCACCTCCAAACCCAGACCCTGAGCCACCTCCGAAGCCACCGCCGAAACCAGCGCCTGAACTGCCGCCAAAACCACTTCCCAAACCTCCCCCGAAAGCACTGCCTAAGCCACTTCCATAGCTACCACCTAAACCCCCTCCAAAGCCTCCACCAAAGCCGCTGCTTAAGCCGCTCCCAAAGCCTGCACCCGAGCTGCCCCCAAAGCCCCCACCGAAACCAGAGCCCGAGCCCAGCAGAGAGGCGGCGCCGAAACCTCCGCCGGACCCCCCACCAAACCCCAGCCCGCTGCCACCACCGAAGCCTCCAACACCACTAGAGCTGGACATCCTCAGGGATCCCCCGGGAAGTCCACTCCGGGAGGAGAACTGCCGGGACCCGCCGCTGGCGCGCACGGAGAGGGCCATGGTGGTGGTGGTGGTGGTGGAGGTGGTGGCCGGGTGAGCTCCACAGAGGGTGCACCAGAGAGCAGGACAGAGCGGGAGCAGGGGCAGCTTTATGTGGGGACGGCAGTGGGTGTTTCAGGAGGAGTCCCCACCTCCCGGGGAGAGCTTCCATTCTCTCCCTCACTCTCGGAGCGGGGACGTCAGTCCGGTACGCCCTGACCAACCACAATGATATGTGCCTGCCGAAATTGCCAACGGGCGTGGAAATCTGGTGCCCCGCAGGTATTTGTGTGAGGGGAAATGGGTGGGGCGGAGCTGAGACATCGCGATCCTGTTCTGCCCTGTGCAACGGAGCACAAAAAGTGCTTCTCGCATTCAAATCCCTCCTAAATAATTGGTTTGTCATTGCATATTCAGGGCTTCCTGGGTTTGGGGCTGTTGTTACAGGAGTTTGCTTAAGTCAGCAGAGCGATCCCTTTGATCCCTCCTTCCCAGTGTGCATGGCAGGAATGTCTTTCTTTTCATAATGCTCTTCTGGCAGGAGCCTCTGCCGGATTAGTGTTCCTGGATACTTGATAGGGAGCAAGAAAAGTGACCATCAGGTGTCCGAGGGCACACAGACACTCAGGAGGTGCAGGGTGATCATTAACAGGAAAACATAAATATACTGGATTATACTCAGTAGGATTTGGAATTGGGTTTTCTGAGCTAACCCTTTAATCCTTGAACTCCCTCGGTGTGATATGCATATATCTGTAGCATATAGCATATCCCAGTTTGTACTTGGGAGCTGAGAACTGACCATGTTTCTGGTAAAGAGTTCTCCATTATCTCAAAATAAGAAATCTGATTCCTGTATTTTGTGCTTTTTATAATACAAATCTAAAGATCAAATGTTGGCACTTCTGGGTGCAGGTCTGGGCACGGGAACCCTTCCAAACCAGGGTATTTTTCTTTTGAAGTTATTTTGGTACGGTTATCCTGGCTTAATTATATCATTGGATTTGTCAACTGAAATGAGTTAATTTTTGATTTCTCTGCACCCAGGGGCAGGGGTGCTTTTGGGGCAGAAAGGAGCGGAAGATCAAAGGTGTAAGTAGAGCTTTTCTGTGGAAATGAGCTGATAGCCCGGTCTCAGTGACTTGGGGCAGGGAGAGCAGAGGATTAATTCTTTGGCAGCTGTTTATGTTCAGTAAATGACACCGGACAGGTGAGGTTTCAAAGGGAAGAGCTTTTTGTGTTTATGTTCTCAAGGGGAAAATGTAAACTCCTGGGACTGAGGATCCAGGTGTGGCACAGGGGCCTCCCTGTGGGATGGGGAGCGTTATTGGCCTAGAAAACTTTGACAGAGGTGGGGGTTGTTTCAGGTAGATTCTTCTTGATGAAGCATCTTGGCTTGCTGTAGCCCTTGGTGCCATAATCATTCACAGAGGGTCAAAAATATCAAATAGCCGACTTCAATTTATTTATTCCCATTAATTTATTATAAAAAAACCAAATTGGCACTTCTTGTTTATATGAAAGTTAGGTTTTTGTGGAGCTGCATTACGTTTGAGCAGGAGTTTGTGTTCAGAGATGTGCTGAATTGATGTCTTAAGGCATTTTAAAAACCTAATACTTCTGTTTTTATCTGTCTTGGAAGCAGTTACACATCTATACCAGGCTGACTAGATTTTTTTTAAATCAAGATGCTTAGTCACAATGTAAGTAAACCCAAAGTCTTGTAAGTTATAACTTACTGATTTTTATTAACACTTCCCCACAACGACAACAATTATTTGAGATTTGATAATTTGGCATTTTTCAAGCCTACTGGAGTTTAGGGAGAATTAGATGGGATTCTTTACAAGTATTTTAGTTTTGACATCAGGTCTAGGAAGCTCAGAGGCATCTCCTCTGCTGGTGCCATTTACATCTTCTCCTCGAACTCTCTGACCTCAGAGGAGACGACCTTGCCATCAACCACTTCCTCAACTATCGTCTTGATCTTCTTCATTTTACTTGCTTCTGCAAAGGAAATGGAAAAGAGGATTAATTAAATACAATGTACATTGACAGAGTCATGTTGCTGCAGTACTGGCAGCCAGTGAGGAAATAGTGAAAAGCATCTTCAACCCACAGGTACTTGAGGTAAACTTTTGGGGTGTGCAGGATGTGGTTTCTCTTCCGCTGGACATTCAGTATGTTGCTCATAGACTACAGTGGACACTGGGTTCAATAACTCTCTGTCCCTCTGATGGTTTTGCTTCAGTTTAGCACAGACTTGTAGACCTGAAACCTTGGAATAGTCTTGCACCAAAATGAATTTTTTTGTTATTAAACTGGATATGTTATTTGGGAGCCTCAGTCTCCATGTGCAGTCAGAGGGGAGAAGCAGATGCTTCTGCAGTTCTCTAGAGGGGACTTCAATAATTCTCTTGTTCTCTTGTCTCTGAGAGGAGTCACAGGATCATGGAATGGGTGGTTTTACATTGGGCACCTGAATTATATACATAAACCCAGGCTTTGTATAGTCCCTGCAGGGTAACTATTCATACATCTGATTGCTTTCTTGGTGTGAGATTCTACTGGCTGATTATTTGCTCTGAAGCTGTTGTTTTATATCAAGCTGTGTCATTCCATAACATTTCGTCAGGCAGCCATCAAAACAGAGGGAAGTTGGTGGGACGTACCTTTTTCACTCTCTGCCGTAGATACTTGCAATTCCAAATGCCTGTTCAAATGATAAATTAGAAAATATAAATATAATGGATTGAAGAAACATCCTTGTACATTTCTCATTTGATCAGGACAGGTAATGCCCTTTCATCAAGACATTAAGATGAGTTTTCTCTGGTGAAGTAAAACTTGTTAAGCATAAGCTGTAAGTGCCATTAATCTGCAGACTCATCTCTACAGTGCCAGGACTTCAGCCCATGCCCAGTCTAGTTCCTGAACAGCTGAACAGGCAGCACCTGGGGGGAAGATCCACTGTCTGCTTGGACAAGTCCATCCAAAACTGAATTACGGATGCTCCTGGTGTGTGAACATCTACCCAGTTACCCAGCTCACAGAGCAACAGGCTCACCTCAAAACTCACAGCAGCTTCAGTAACCCAGCCTGAACTGCAGCCTGCTGTGACTGTGGGGCTGAGAGCTGGGCAGTGGGCTGTCCCCACCCCAAAGCAGCTGGAGAGTGGCAGTGTGTGTGTGTGCTCACCCGATCTCCTCTCCCTCCAGCAGCCGGCGGTACGTGGCGATCTCCATCTCCAAGTGAGTCTTGATGTCCAGCAGGACGCTGTACTCGTTGTTCTGAGCCTCCATGTCGGCTCGGAGCTGCCTCAGCTGGGCCTCCAGGCTGGCGATGGTGCCCTGGATCTGGGAGAGCTGGTGGCTGTACCGTGCTTCAGTCTCAGCCACTGAGGCCTCGAGGGTCTGTCTCTACAGCCGAGGGGAAGAACAGAGGTGATTTTATTCAGAGGATGCATTTGTGTGTTAAAAGAACCTTTTGACTGTAAAGCCCCTCATTTCTATACTTATCCGTGTAACTGTCTGCTATCAGCAGTCCTTATTTCATTGCTCTCTGTTATTTACCATGTTCAGCTGGGACTGTAATTCCAGCTCCAGGCTCTGGAAGATCTGTCTCCGTTCCGTGACCTCTTTCCTCTGGACTTGGAGCTGTTCAATGTTGACGGCGACTTCCTGGTTCAGTTCTGCTGTCTGCAACGAGGAACGGAGGGACTGTGAACTGCAGCCAGGCGTGAACGAGGTTGCTGCTGGTGTTTAAGCATTCGACCTTACCTGCTTTTCAAAATGTTCCTTGGCTTCCTGGCGGTTCTTTTCTGCCATTTCTTCATACTGCTTTCTCATGTTTTCCATGATAGCTGTCAGGTCGGTGCTGGGAGCGGCATCCACGGCCACGTTCACGGAGCCGCTCACCTCCTTGCGCAGCCGGTGGCAGTCCTGCAGGAAAAGGGGACTTTGTCAGCACCAGCTGCAGGGAGCTCTCACTCCTGGGTGTTGGAACCAGGCTCAAAATCGACACACAGAGCAGTAATCCCTAAATAGCACCTCAGGGCAAGACAACTTAATCACCTTGTAAATACTGTTTACAGTTTTGTAGCAATAAATGCTGTATCGTAGGTAAATGTCTTATAAAAAGATGATTTCCTCGGGACTGGAATGAGGGTAGAAGTCATGGCTCCCATTTGTGTACTTTTTGTGGTGGCAACTCCTAAACCATACATTATTGTTTGAGAAAACCTTCTCTCCTTCATTCCTGGAATGGAGGAGTGTTCAACCTTTGATCCCTGACAGCTCGGATGTCCCTTAGTGCCACACACACGGTTATCCAGGAAGGATAGAAATGCTTCCTAGTGAGGCTGTTTGTGTTTTCCACTTAACACCCCTCTCCCTGGCAGTGCTCAGCTTCTCTCACCTCCTCATGGTTCTTCTTAAGGAAAATGAGCTCCTCCTTCACGCCCTCTATCTGGGCCTCCAGGTCAGCTTTGGTCAGAGTCAGGTTGTCACGGACACAAAGCAGCCCCTTAATGTCGCTCTCCACACTCTGCTTGAGCAGATGCTCATTCTCAAACCTGTATGAGAGGGTGTCTTTTGTCATCACTGGAATGCAACAGGTTGGTGTAAATGCTGGAATCAGTAACTTCCACAGTCCTTGTGAAATGTTCACTGAGCTCGGCACTGATGCCAGTAACTAGAAGCTTTCCTAAGTAAGAGGAGCAGGAAAGAGAATCGATATAAAATCATGGAACTTACTTCAGTCTAAAGTCATCAGCAGCCAGCTTGGCATTGTCGATCTGCAGGACAAGCCTGGCATTTTCCAGCTGGGCAGCAGCAATCTAGAGGGAATGGTGGACAAGCAGTGAAGCTTTGCACAGAAATGCAGTCCTGATCCTTTCCTGGGAATGAGTACTGCAGGAGGGCTTCATCCTGCTTCACTTCAGCGGTCTGTCAGTCAGCTGGGTTTAAGCTAAGTTCCCTCTGAAGTGCACGGAAAGAATTAGGGATTTCCAAAAGGCAAATTGTCCTGTCATAAACTGAGTGTACCAAATGGGATGAACTGCTCTCTGAAGGGATCGGCTTTAAAAGGCTGGGAAATAGAACTGATACAAAATAAGAGGGGAAAAAGATTGAAGGAAGTTCTGGAAATATGAGTTGATAAACTTGTTGGCTAATTGCTGGGAATATGTCATGGTTTCCAGTGGTAATTTACTATTTTAAGTTGTGATCTATTATTATTTCCTGAGCATTTGCCCTTCTTTTCTGAAAAACCACTTTGAAACAGAGAGCTGCTAAACTATATTTAAATATGTAGATTACCATCAGTACTTTCTCTAATTAAAATCACCTAAGGCAAATATCATAGAATTAGTTAACTTTGAGTCAAAGGTTTTTCATGTATAAGATTACTCACGTCTGCAGGCATATATTATCTGGTATTACAAATTATGTAAAACCTGTCACTAATTTGCAGCTGATCAAAACTAAGCAGTTATTTTTCTTAGCTGAGACAACAGCAAGTTGAAAAAGCAGATTTTCTATAATGGATGATTCTCTGCCTCCCCGGTAATCGCAATTCCTACATTCACAGGGATGATCCCTCACCTTACTTCGGAGCTCCTCGATGGTTTTGAAGTAGGAGCTGTAGTCCTGCCCCACGCTCACGGTGTTCTTCTCATACCACTCCTTGATCTGCCTCTCGATCAGGGAGTTCGCCTTCTCCAGGGACCTCACCCTCTCCAGGTAGGAAGCCAGGCGGTCGTTGAGGTTCTGCATGGTGGATTTCTCGTTGCCGGCCAGCAGGACGTCGCTGCCGGCCACGCTGAGCTGGACGCTCCCGCCGAGGCCTTGGCCGAAGCCGGCGCTGGTGGACACGCGGGTTCCGTAGCCCCCGGCCCCGCCGTAGACGCTGGGTGCCTGGATCTTCTGCAGGGACATCTTCCTGGAGCTCAGGCCGCTGAGGCTGGGTGCCGAGGGCTGGCGGAGGGTGCTCGTGCCCCACTGGATGCTGCGGGTGGAGAAGGACATTCGTGCTCTTGGTCTGCCGGAAGGAGCCGGGTAAATCAGAGAGATGGGCAGTGAGGAGCTGTGTGTGTGCTGTGCACCTTTATACCGGGTCCAAGAGGAAGCACAGTGGCTGCAAACCCCACCTCTGTTGACACAGAGTGTTCACCGGTGTCAGCACAAAGAGCACGCAGGATATTGCCCCCCCCTCCCCATAATAGAAAGGGGTTTTCATCTGTTCGTGTTTGAGGAACACTCCCCAGGTAGTTTGGCTTGCTTTGTTGGTGTTTTGAATAAAAGATAAAGCACAAATGATCTGCTGAATCATTTATAACCGTGTACTTGCAGCCATCCTCTCCAGCCCTTTGGAACAAATGAGTATGTCCTTACCCCCCTGTGCAGTGCATGAATTTAAAATGAGAGTTGCCTGTATGTGACAAGAGACTTATAACATTTATATTTGCAATCAAGTGTGTATTTCTGTTGACTAAAGAATAACTTGGGCCTCAGGACAGTCTGGAATAGTGTGTAAATGAACAGGAGGCAGCTGTACTTCCATGTGAATTCATTTCATAGTAAGCACAAACCAACATCCACACTGCCAGTGGAGAGTGGAGGCTGTTGCCATCAGCTTGCATTGAATATGTATTTGTTTAGTATTAGAAAACCATTGCAAGTGGAACTCAGGCTTTCAGTACAGTTGAAATTAAGTAGGAAGAGTATTTCTTTGTCCCTAAATGAAGTAAGAGGAATGAGAATATTGGAGGCCTTCACTGCCCACTGTGTTTCACAGAGCAGTTGTTGTATGTACTGATCTCCCACCCTGGGGCAAGGAGATTGGTGAGACATCAAGCTTTGGGAGCATCCAACTGTATGGAGGCACCTGCAGGTTTCTGAGAACACCCAACCCCAGATATTGGGGAATCAATACTGCCAAGGTTTTTAAGCTACTGCGCTAGGGATTACTTGAATTAGTACTGGCTCAAGGCAGAGAGTTAAATTGTCCCACTTACACACAGCTTCCAAAC
This sequence comes from Platyrinchus mystaceus, assembly GCA_035041135.1. Lineage (NCBI taxonomy): Eukaryota > Metazoa > Chordata > Aves > Passeriformes > Tyrannidae > Platyrinchus > Platyrinchus mystaceus. Next base: position 2,181,945 of record JAWWLV010000087.1, read on the forward strand.
CAAAATGATCAGTGTCCAAGGCAGGACTTTTTTCTAGGAGGATGCTGTGGATTGTCTTTGGACCTTGAACGTCTCTGGGTGTAAGTGATAATAAAAAACATTTACGAGATGTGATACCAAAGTACACTGGCCGTGACATTTGGTCTGTCATTACAGAGACACAAGGTGGGTCATCCTTTGTTCGTTAAAATTATTCAGGCTGAGTAAGAATTGATCATCTTAGAAGGGCAGAACCTACACCTTTATAGATATAAGAGGAGTACAGAAGAGATCCTGCTGCATTGACATCTCTTGGCTCTGTATCTCACTCCTAGATCTCTGCAGGATTTTGTGACAGTCTATTTAAGAGAAAACATTCTGCTTTGTCTTCTCAGTATTTATTGAAATTAGTTTCCATAGAACTTTCTGGTGCTTTTTCTAAACATCACTTGGAGGTTCTATTTTTATTTTTAGTGAGCAAAAATTCAGGGATCTTAATTAAAGTGGTAGTCAGGCTTAGGTGAGACATTTGCTTTGTGCTATGGCTCTGCAGATTTAGTTCAACCTCCAGCAGCTATGCTCTTTCCAGAGCCCTCTGGACAACTAAGCAGAAGTGCCTGAGGCAGGTGCAAGGGGAAGCACAGAGCAATGGCATCGTGCAGACCCGGTGTGAGAAGATACTGGGCTGAATTTTCTTAGCGTTGTTTTTCTTCTTTTCTCAAATGCAGAGGACAGTCTGTGGCTTCGTGGGTAACACTTCCTTCAGTGACGTGCTGGGTCAGAGGGGATGTTCTGCAGACATAATAAAAAGTTACAGCAGCACTAACGGGTTGTTTGACTTCAGGAAGAAATGTCGTCTGTGTGGCAGGAGTTTAATGGCATTACAGAGCCGTGGAGATAAGTCCTGCAGGGCTCTGATAACGCCAGTGCCATTCGGGCTGACTCACCGGTGCCAACCAGCCACAGGCAACCAGTCTGGAGAGTTCAAGGAAAAAAAGGCACACCCAGATTTGGGGCTGTGTTTCTGCTGCCTTTTGGTGGAACAGATGCCTCTCTTTTGGCTGGCTTAAGAGATTTGAATAAAGTCTTTTAGTTCAGCCTTTAGCAAAAAATCCATACTAGGGGTGAAGTCCAACAACCTGAGAAAGGTACCAGTGAAGTCACCAACTCCACTGGGTTTGCCTGAGCCCTGAACATTTGCAGCCTTACACTGTCTGCCTCACATACATTTTTTCCCCCTCATTTCCCTCTTCTTTTTATCTTCTGTCCAATGAAAACACCTCTCTCATCAAACCACTGCACCTTATTTCTTTCTGCTTGGAGCTTTGACCAGAGGGGTAAAGTTAAAGCATTACTTTAAATATTTATGGTACTTAGAGAAGTGTTCCAGCTCTTGGAGTGGTGCACGAGGCAGTGTGTGGGTTCCATCCCTCCCCAGCCACAGGTGGAAAATGAAAGTCAGGAGCTGCCTTTCCCGTCTCAGCTGCTCTCCTCCAACAGAATCAGATCTCAGTGCCAACAAAAACAGCTCCAGGCCACACAAACAAACCTTCTGTTTTCTCTCCCCCAAAAGTGCCATTAAGATCAGCTCTAACACGGGGCTGCAGGCAGATCTCTCTCCCTTGTAAAAACCCTGAGCAATCGAGGTGTCAGGGTAAGGAGAAAACCAGTGAACTGGAGGGGATTTCAGCTTACTGGTTTTCTCAGTTCCATAATGCTGGAGTAGTTCAGTATCCATGAGAAAATACTACATATTTATATGATTCAGGAGGCAGATACAATTTTCATGACCCTGTGCAAATATATGCACACACTGAGTGTACACCATAAAGGATATGTGCAAACACCCTGCACTGCCTGTGTTCACATCTGTGCATCATTTTTTTGCTGGTGTTAAAAAAAACCATAAATCCTTGTGGTTTTGGGGACCTGACTCGTGTCCTTGAAGCCCCCAGATCAGAATTAAAACTCCATTTTCCCCCAGGGTGCAATTGCACTCCTACTGCCAGGGGTTGCCTGGGCAGAGGCAGGGCTGCAGCTTCTTGTTTGGAAGCTCTCTGGAAAACCATCCTTTCAGTGCATCCCAGTGACCCCACGGCATCCCCTGTGCCGGGGTTTGTGCAACCAGGAGCGAGCTGTGGGCTGCTGGGAACCCGAAATGCCATCCCAGCATCCAGATCTGCATCAGGCAATCAGGTATCCAAAAAAACCCGAATAAAGGAAACGGGCCGAAAAATCCCTCTTCCTACTGCCCCAGAGAAAGTCTGGCGCTGTTACGGGATGTTCATCACACAAGTTGTTGCGGCAGAAATTTCCTGTTCGAAGCTGTTGGCCGCCGCAGAAGCTCCGGGGAGGTGCGCAGGGCCGAGACAGGCTCCGTGCGGATCTCCCTGGTTGTCACTAGAGGCCACCACCGGCCTTCGGAACGGAGCTCTCCATCCCTCTCCATCCCTCTCCACCTCCGAGCGCGGCGGGGAGAATCCCCGCGGAGCAGAGCGAGGGATGGAACTCGCGGATGACATGACGAAACGAGATCCGGAAGAAACGTTTTTGCACCGCTCGTGGCCAAACATTCAAAGGAATCTTTCTCTTCGGAGCCGCCAGCCGTAATGGAAGGGCTGTGTGAGGAGTGGGTTTTGGGAAGCAGTGGCAAGAAGTATGAGCTGTCTTTCTAAACCTTGACAGCTGAACCTTTGAGAGCAGGATGTTCGTTATCATTTCAAGTTACACCCTTCGTTAGGAGGATCTGAGTATCTCAGTTTTTAGGCAGTGATAAATTAATTCTAAAGGAAAGGTTACTTTGGTTGTGTTTCCATGGTTTTTGTTTTGCACAGTAGCGCTGTTATTTCCAGTGGATCCATTCCCAGAATGTCTTGGTGACTGGTTTGACACTGTCTCTGGCAAGATTAACCTGGAAGCAGAGCCTGGGTGCTGAAACAGCTTCCAAAAATTGGTAATTTGTCTCACTAATAAGGCATGAAAAAGGTGTTTTTTCCCTGCACTGATAACTTCACAATCACAATACCTGTCTGCTTGCAGCAACATTACAGATTTCCTTCTTTGAAATTGCTCTGGCAGGAATCTCTCCCAGTGTATTTGTTTGATGCATTTGATGTTTTCTTTTCTCATATGGATGGTTTGGGGGTGCAGGGGCAGCACATCATTGACTTCTGCTCTAAGGAGGAGCTGTAGGTCGTAGCTACTTCAGCCTGTTTGTATCTCCTTTTCCCTGCCTGCTCCAACCAATTATTCCTTTTAATTGAAATATATTTTTCTCAAATTATATTCCCCATTTTTGTTGCTTTCTACAGAGCCTAATAACAGCCCATCACACTGACTCCTTTGGACTTGTCCTTAGGACATTGGAAAGCCAAAAAATTTACCCTCGAAGTCTAGATAGTTATTGAAAGTGTCTTCACCACAGCTGGTGTTATGATTTTATGCCTTTAAGCTTCTGATGCATATTCAGACATTCAAGAGGCAAATTAGGGTGTCCAGGAGAAGCAGCCCTGCACCTGCCTCACCATTAGGTCATGTCCCACACCAGGAGCTCCTGCCACAGGGACGCTCCAAACTCTCAGACATTGATGCTTCTGTATCGTGCCATATTTTTGCACACAGCTGGTTTATGGCAGCCCTGGGCCTGAGGCTCAAGTAGGTCATTTCAGTAGAGTCACACAATTAAAGACACCATAAAAATGCAGCTTGAAAAGAAAAGATTTTACAGAGGGAGCAACGATGAGGAAGCGACACATAGTAAACCATTAGCTGTGATTTCTCAAGGCCAAATGTCCTGGTAGAGTCAATAATTAAGATGTATAATATAGGACGTGGGGGGACAGGGGGTGCAGCCTCTCCAGCACTTTTCTTCTCTTGCTTGCCTGTTTATAGATCCTTCTTTTTTTTCTAAATGATTCATGCACAGGAACAGGCATCTCCCAGCAAAACTTTAGAAACCTTTATAGGTCAGGGTGTGGACATTGTGAAATGTTTTACCGGCTCTTCTAGCTATTCTCTCTGCTTCAATAATCCATGGAACCAGCAGGTTTAGCAGTGCTCTAAAGGCGAGATTTCCTTTCTCCTCTCTCTGAAATGACTTTGTTCATTTTGCATCCGCACTAACAAGGAACAGAAAGCAAAAATCTTGCATTCTGCAGAAGCAGCTGTTGATAAATAAGGCCAAGCCCTGGCGGTGTGGGGCCAGCTCCCCAGAAGAATGTGTGATTAATAGCACAAACTGTGGCTGCATTACCTCATCGCACACCTCTTCCAGGGGATCAACACTTCACCTACCAGAGCTGCCTATTGTAATACACCTTAATAAGTTTTAACATTTCTACAAGTGAAATGAGCTGTGACTCATGCCCAGGCTGGAGTGCAGTCAAGGCTCTTGGAAATCAGGCTGAGGATTATTCCGTGCAGGACTGCCTTAAATGGCAGGTGAAACTGCGAGGAGCCGGCTGCGAGCACCGATGGTTTCAGCCTCCTTTTATAGGCTGAGTTCCTGTGTCTTGTTGGTTTGCAGGAGTATTGTTGCATCATTCACTTAAGAGTGAGAAATGCTGTTCTTTCCTGCTCATAATTCTTTGTTATCCATTTATGGGAAATAGAACCTATTCACTTGGAGGGGGGTTATTTTTTATGATACTTCAAATTTTTCAAATTGCGCTTCCTTTGGTCCTGGCTTTGTCGTTTCCTTGGTGTCAAAACAGCACTTGTGTGTGTATGGAATACTGAAGGAGACAAAATATAAGCTGGCAGAGTTCCATCAGTTTCAATACAGTGAATTAATAAAGTACTTTTTCAAGTCATACAGCATCATACTTCCTTCCCTTCAAGTCGCTGCTCTGAGATTACAAGAAGCACCACTTGTGCCATCTTTTAAACCCTCCCAAATGCTACAAAGCCGCTAAAGACACCAGCACAAGTGTTTAGGGCTTATTTCAGTCAGGCTGCTGACACAGGCACATTGAAGAACATCACCAGAGTATGTGCAGGGTCCTGACCGGCCGTAAACACTTGGAATGAATCAATAGAATTATCTCTTCCGAGCAATCAGACACAGACAGGATTGTTGTGAGTGGGGAATGGCTCTTCAGGAAGTTGTATTATCTAATAGCTGGGCTAAGTAGAAGCTGTGAAGTGATGAATTCTAATTTAGTGACTATCAGTGACTTTCTTTGCAGCCTTGAGCAAGTTGTGTCATCTCTTTTTCCAATTTCTCAAGCAATAAAACGGGAATGATAATACTGCCCCTGTTCACTATCTGCCTGGCTTCATCTCCCCGGTGTGGTGTGAGAATATGATGTTAACAGTGCATGCAAGTGGTAAATATTAGCATCATTATTTATTATTTAAAGTGCAGACCCACCCAAAATACATTTAGAAATGCATAACTTATCTACAAGAGCACAAATTCAGAGGTAATGAATAACCAGCAGGTACAGGGCACACATGGAGGGTGACACGAGCAGTCCAGCTTGGAGGAAACCTGAGACTCTGCAGAGTGTTCTGGAGCTGTGGAAGATTCTCCAGAAATCAGCAACTTTTGCCACAGAATATTTGCTTTCATTTGGAAAACAGAATGTGGTGCAAGGAGTATTTGTATATTTAAGGACTGGCTGGTTTACTCCACTTGGTAAAAGACACTTAAATGGCTGTGAGAGCCGTGGGTGAGTGGTGGTGCCAGTAACGGGGTGAGCTGAGAGGTCAGTGCTGTGAGCTGTACTGGGCTCTACTGGTCTGACCAGTACAGAGCTCAACAGCACGGGGGTAAGAGAAGGTTAAAATCATCAGAGAGGTGAGGTGGAATGGGAATTGTGCTGCAGAGGAGAATGGGAATTGTGCTGGGACCACAGGCACGGGGAGCACGTCCCACCTCTGCACAGGGGACGCCTGTGCAGGGCAGAGTGAAACAAGGACAGGCGTGTTCCACACAGCACTTCAATTGCTTGCTTTCCCTTCTTCTTTCCTTGTAGTTCAGCACAATAACCCAGCACAAAGCAGATGCTTCCCTTTGATGTAGAAATAAGGGGCTACTTAGAAGTTTTTGTAATTATCTGTGTCACAGCAATGCGGTTCTGCTCTGTAAATCTGGTAAATGAACCCATCTTTAAATAACTCAGAAAATTGTTCAAGAAAACCTCGGCACATTTTGTCCAGATGCTGCAAACACCAGGTCTGGCTCGTTGGATCTGGTAAGCCATAAGGAAGGACACTGTTAATTAGCCAGGAGTTACTAATCCTGTATTACAAGTTTTACCCAGTTTAAAGAAACCATTAGGTAATCCATCCAATGCTTTTGGGATCTCTTTGTGCAACAAGGGTGGAGAGTTGGGGGGCGGGGGGCCAAGGGGGGTCAGGGACTGGTCCGAACACGCCGGTAGCAGAGCCCTGTATCACAGAGATGGACTTTGTTCAGTTTAATCTGCATTTTCTTTGAAATTCTCCCTCTCCTTTGTGAGCCCTGTTTCAAAGCAGGGCAGGTAACAGGAGCCCTTTGTGAGAGTCCCTCATGAGTGGGGATGAAAAGGCACGATGACGATGTCACTCGATTGTGAGCCTGCCCTGGACAGGCAGGTGGTGACTTTGGAGTGCAAATCCTCAACACTCTCATTATGCTCCATTTTGTCTCTCTTCCTTCTGCCTTGCAGTCTTAACTCATCCAAACATCCTAATGCTGTTTCTCTTTTCCTTGCCCATATTTCAGCCTTGCACAGCACTGTTTCTGTCGGGGTCTGAGCTGAGAAGGAGCCTGGATGTGACTAAAGCTCATGGGCTCTCCCTGAATTTGGCACCCAGTGCAATCACCACTCTGTCCTGACTGCAGAACCCATCAGCAAAGACAGTGAACATTAATCTGAGAGATACAGTGAACGTGAATATCAGACCAAATAACTGAGATGGTTTTTTGAATTCCCTGGGTCACCAAGAAAGTACTTCCAGGCTCTGAAGGAAAGTGTGTAAAGGCAGTGCAAGAAAATTTCTCCCAAGCTGAAGAATAAATAAATGGTTCTATGTGACAATTTTAGTAAAGTGACTTTGCAACACTCCTACCCATAATGCTGTTTTCAGTGGTGAAAAGTTGTATGTAGGGAATTTGAATAGTTTGCTCATGTAAATGTCATCTTTAACTTGTGTTATCTTTTTTCTTTTCTGTGCCTTTCCAGTTTTGTCCCTCCTGAAACAACGGGGCTTTGGCAGTCCTGACCTGCATCAGTGGCACTGCCACGGTGGGCTGGAACACGTGCAAGGGAAAGCAAAATCAGAAATTCCAAGGACCAGAACAAGCAATGGATAAAAATTTATTGGCTGCAGTGAGGTATATGATGAGAGGCATAAGACCAGGAAAAAAGTTGAGAGATTATTCCCTTTAAATTATAGTTAACTCGCAGAGCAATAACTGAATCCCAGACGGAGATTCCTGCCCCGGGGAGATGTGCACGATACATCTGTCACCAGCTCAGCCAGTCGCTGTCACTGATCAGCTTCTCTTCAGCGTTTGGGTGACTAAAAGCTCTTTTAACTACCACTATCGGCCATACCCAGCTCTGTGTGGCACTTTCCAGGGTTGGGCTGCAGGTCATGTTAGGGCTGAGTTCACTGCAGTGTCCCTGTTCCCCACACGGGGAGCCGGCCCCGTTCCCGGGGTGGGCTGTGGGAGCTGCTGCCGGGAGAGCCACGGGTCGGCAGAACCTTCCTTCAGGCTTGTGGGGGGATCTCGTTGATGGTGGAGGACACCACCTCCCCGTTCACGCTGTCGTGCACAATCGCTCTGAGCTTTGGTTTGCTCAGCCCGGCGTGGTCTGGAAGAGAGGGGAGTTTCATCAGCCAAGGGGCAGCGCTGGGAGAGCTTTGGTGGCAGTCATTTACCTGCCTCTCAGCTGAGTTATCTCTGCATGTTTCCCTTTAAGTCAATATTTGTTACTGCCCTGTGTGAAATGCGCTGCCAGAGAGTCACCCTGGGTCTGGTCCAGGTCAGGGCAAATGAATAACACAGCGACAGCCCAGCCAATGCAAATCCAGCAGATTATGCGGGATGTCTGCAGGTCATGCTCATGCCAGAATGTGAGTTCCCAGACATGCAGATTTTTGGTTTGCTCTCAAGCCCTAACGCTGTTTTAGTCACCCAATGAGTCTCTGTGCCTCCTCATATCCCAGGAAGGCTTTAGTCTGGAGTCTGAGCTGTGGCCACGCGTGTGGCTGACGGCGCTGGGAGCAGCAGGCACAGCCCGGCGGGCTCTGCACTGAGCCCTTCCCAGCAGCCAGGAACCACTGCAAGGATTCTCAAACACAGCCTGTGTGAGCCTTCCCTGCCACACACTCCTGCCACAGCTCAGCCAGGTGAGGTTAAAATTACTCTGAGGAAAATTTGGTTGGAAATGACAGTAATTAAGAGTCACTACAGAGAACAAAGTAAGGGGCATTTACCTTTAGCTTCAGATTTTCTTGCTGTCCTGTAAAGATAATAGAGAGAAAATAATGGTTATACTAATTTCAAGAAGTTTTTTGATCCCCTTCTTCTCACTGAGTCTAAGGAGAGCTCATCCCACTATGAGAGAAAATTTACAAATTTTACAAGTTTGTACAAACCAGATGAGAGAAAAAAGATGAGGGCAGCACTTTCCTGTGCTGAGATGGCCATGCTGTGGGAGTGGAGAATTTATTTCTTTTAATAAAAAGTTATATTAATTTAGGTGATCCAAATTACACGGATACAAGTGTCTCTATACTTTAAGTGGCTCTGGCTTTTTATTATGATCCATCACATTAAAATACCAACCCTTGATGTAGGATGGAACTCACAAGCTTTGATTAAGCATAAACAAACAAACAAATAAATAACACAAATATGAGGACTCTCCTCTCATCTGTTCCAGTCGGGGCAGCTCTGCCTTACCCATCAGCATTCCCTTCCAGCAGCAGGCGGTACGTGGAAATTTCCTTCTCCAAGCGGGTTTTGATCCCAAGAAGAACCTTGTATTGGTTATTTTGCTGCTTCATGTCGTGACGGACCTGGCTCAGCTCTTCCTCACGCTTGGAGATGATCTGCTGCATGTTTTGAAGCGCTGCAGCGTAGTAATTCCGAGTGTCGGCCAAGGTGTCTTCCAGCATGTGTTTCTGGCAGAGCAGATAATACCAAGACCATGATTATTATTTATGGGGTAGATATAAGGCAGAAATGCCAGCAAATTTGGTCTCTAGCTAGAAGATTGCAAAATTAAGGCTGTGGTAATTTAAACACTTAGGCATTTGCATAACTATTCCTGTGCAGGCAGCAGAACCACGAAGCTGTGTCGTGTGTGCATGAGAGGCAGAGCTGAGTCATTTCTCCCTGCTGTATCCGTTCTGCTCAGAGCTCTGCTCCTGGCACTGCTGCCTCTCCTGTCAGTCCTGCATGGACTGTCCACAGTTGCTCCAAAGTCTCCAGGTCACTGGGATGTGAGCTTTAAGCTTTGAGCTGAGCAATGTTTGGGAAAGTTCCCCACCAACATTTTTAACAGTTTGTGCATTAAATGAGGGTTGCAAATATGAACTTTGCATTTATATCTGTCTTCTGGACGTGTTTGCTTTCTAGACCATGGAGTCAGCTATCCCTTCTTCCTCTTCCCCATATTTTGTTCTAAGGAGAGACAGGAATTTTTCACTTTCTGGTGATGGTTGCTGAATCTATTTGGCATATTCTGTCAAAGTCGAGCACGATCTGAATTCCAATTTCCCCTCCTACTTTAGCAACTGCAACAAAGCTATTCTAGGCTGTGGATTTAAATGCAGAACTGGTCCATGGCAACTTTGAGCTGGGGCAGGAGAGAGCAGCCCACAATGTCTGCAGCAGATACCTTACTTATCTGTGCCTGCAGCTCGATGTCCAGGGCCTGCAAAGTCCGTGTGAGGTCCTTGATCTCGTTCTCGTTGCGCTGGATCTCCTCGGGATTGGGGGTCACTGCCAGGGACGTGACTGAGCTCTGGGGAGCAGAACCAACAGCAGAGCTTTACTGACCCTGCTCAGGCAGGTGCAGCCACAGGGATCTTGGAAACGAGCAGGGAATAGCTGTTACCTGTTCTTTGTACCAGCTGTCCAGGCTCTGACGATTCTTTTCAATTATGGCCTCGTAATCTTCTCTTATTTCTGCCAGAATCTTGGCCAAGTCCTCAGGAGGGGCCGCGTTTACTTTGACGTTGACTTTGAAGTCCTGTGAGGAGCGATTTGCTTCCATATCCTGTTCACATGTTAGCAGAGGGAACAAAAAAACTCATTTATAGAAGTGGAAAGTTTTCACAGAACCAGAGAATCACAGCGTGGTTTGGCGGGGGGATTGTTTTATATATATATATATATATATATATATATAAAGTTAATACTATTTGGAAAATTTATATATTGATAATACCCCGATGTGACTTAAACCAGTGACTTATGTTTGCTTAACTCAATAAAGATACGTAAAAAGATCTTTGCATAGAATGTTTCTGGAAGAAATAGACTTAACGAAGAAGCACTGATATTTTTTATTTATTTATCTATCAGGAACCCCAAACCTTTGATGAAAATCTAACAGTAATTTCATCTTTCTTACCCTTTATGTTAATATTTATGGAACTATAACTAAGTTTACAGGAGAGTAATGTAAAAGTTCTATGTAATTGTTAAAGGAATAATTGGATTAAAGCATATAATTACTGTGTAAACAACATAATTACGGGACCAGTCGGGCAGGTAGGGTAACATTCCTTCTGGTGTAGCACAGCCTTCCGTGCCTGGTACCATTTTCTGCCCAGGCAGAGGAGCCTTTCGGGGTATGACATCACCGAGCGCGGATCAGCTGGACACCCCGGGATGGCTCTGCTGGATTGCTGCCTCCCAGCACCGGGGCTGGCTGTCAGGGGGTCCCCCAGAGGCAGCTGAGCACCCCAGTGCTTCCCTGCCCGCCCTGACAACCCGCAGGCACCGAGCGGGCTCTGCGTTCGGTAACGACCGCGAACGGCACCAGAGCGAGCGAAACCAAACCGGCACCTCTCGAGCAGCGGGGTTATAAATGTGGAATAACAGAGAGCACTGGGTGTAGCTCTGGAGGAATTCAGAAGCAGCGTGGCTTTTGAGAATTATTATCTAATTACTGTGCTTGGGATTTTGCAAGAACGAGTAATTTTGCTTGAATTCGCCAACCGTTCTTTTTAATTTGGATCCTTCAAGAGCTTAGGGTGTGTTTAGCTCAGGTGAGCCTGCTCTAGGTGACCGTGCTTGATCTGGGGGGGTGGACAAGGGGACCTCAACCTTCTGTGAGTCTAGGGAGTGATATACCCAGGACTGAGGGAAAAGACTGTGATGATTAAAACCCAACAGCACCCAGTAACATTTCCTATTTCCTTGAAATCTTGTGTACTTGTATCTAAGTCTTTCTGAGAGCATTTCTGTCCAACATGTCAGTTATTAGTAGCTGTGTATGACAGATGGGTGGGACAGGCTGCAACAGCCTGTTCTCTCTGAAACCCTGGTGTAATTGGTAAAGCAGACACAGACTTTGTGCCTCACCTGACCCTCACTGGCTGCTCCAGAAACAGGATTAGGTCCTGAATCATCAATCCCACTTATAGATTGCGGGTCTTACTCAGTTAATTACACGTTAGCAAAGATTTGAGCGATAGGGTTTTACCAAGTGGAACTTTTTCTACCTCCTCGTGGTCCTTCCTCCTGAGGATGTGCTCTTCTCTCAAGCCCTCGATTTCCATTTCCAGATCTGTGTTAATAATGGTCAGGCCGTCGAGCTCCTTCCGCAGGTTCTCCACATCCAGCTGCACTCCCTGCCTGCGACACTTCTCTGCTTCGTATCTTTGTGAGGAAAGAGGACACAAGGTGCGTGTTGAGAGCTGCCCAGTTCAGGTTCTTGCACATGGAAGATCAAAGAGAAGTTAAGACGCGCTAAAGTCCTGCGTGTGGGCAACCAGAGGGAACAAACAACCAAGGCAGCAAATTCTCTTTCTAAAATAGGCTGTTTGAATGTTTTGGAGTAGTCTTAATAAGATGGGTTTCACTGTTTTTGTGTTTCACGTTCCTTTCTCCCTCACAACTCCTCCTATATGGTAAGAAATGAAATCGCTCTTTCTTTCACTCCCCTTTTTTTTTTTTGCACTTTAATATTCCCCAGGTCGTGAAAGCTTTGAGAATGTGATTCTCTGAAAACAGGACCAGCAACCAGTGCGTGCTGCAGTTTGTCCAAAATGGTGATTTTTCAGTCCTTCAGAAGACAGGAAAAAATCTGAAGGGAGCCAGTTATTCCCATTCCTCCCTAACCTCCTGCAGTGTCTGCACTGAGCCGCAGGCAGGGAGATGCTGCCGTGGACAGAAGAGGTGATAAGTCCAGGAAATAGATTTGGGCTGGACTGGGAAGTGCAGTGCGTAGAGGGGATAATTTGTAATCCCAGATGACAGTTTTAAGTGCCTTTTGTCACAAGTATCAAGTGTCTGCTGTCAAACCTGCTCCTCAGGACCTACGCTAAGTATCATAAACAGGGTGACTCAAGGTTCTTCAGCAATCATTTGTGGCTTTTACATGCTTTGGGTTTTTTTTTTCCCTGCTCTACATTGTTTTTATTCATCCAGTATCACCAGAGAACCTTAGTAAAATCACTTCCCTATTGAATTAGCCAGAAAAAACCCCAACATTTTGCTCAATCCTCTTTCAAACTTGATCAGGAAACCAAAGAAGAGCTTACTTGAGCCTGAAGTCTTCAGATGCCATGCTAGCGTTATCGATTTGTAAAAGGATACTGGCATTGGTGATCTTGCCATCCTCAATCTGGAAAACAGAGAATCCCACAGGAGACTCAGTGTGGCCATGGGGCAACAGCAGATAACCCGTGCTGGTTTAGCCTCCCTGCTGCTTGTAGGAAGCATCTAAATAGTAGAATTTCCACGTAACAAGAGCACAGGAATAACAGCAGCTCAGTTTCCTGATTCATTTAGATGTTCTGCAATTTTTGTCCACAATCTTACTTTACTCTTAGTCTTACTTTTTTAGGTATGAAACAAGAGTTGTCATCTTGTTTCTGGCCAGGTAGAGGATATGATTTATATTACACAAACTTCATGGTTTATTACAGAGTAACAGTCACTGCCTTACTCTGGTTCTGTGACCGGATTTTGATCCTGTTCAGCATCGCTGACAAAGCTGCCTTGGGCATCTTTGGAGCAAATTTCAGTAAGGACCATTAAGCTGTGTCTGAGTACAATCAAATGCTGGCATTAATGATATACTAAAAAGCAGCACGTGCAGGAACACCTTGCTGAGTCGGTGTTGTGATGCAGAGGCAGCACAGGGGTGGTGGCAGAGACTCCTGGGCAGGGCCCTCAATCCACCACGGGCTTCAGCCTGGAGTCACATGGACAATGCCACTGGCATGGAGTTGTGGTCCATTCAGTTATTCACCTGTAACTCCAGCAGCACAGAGTGATTAGTTCATGTTTCTGATTTCACTTTGGCATTTGAAAAATTGCCCAAAAAGGTGCAAGAGGAAGCACAACTTCCTAATTCCTTTAGTGTACTCAGCACACACTGGAAGGTCTTGTGAGTCCCTGTTAACATGGAATAGCTTTTAACTATAGACCTGAATGCAAAAAGCTCAGCATTGTGTGCAAAACCTTTGGAAGAATTCCAACAGGAACTCATGCATAATTCTCAGGAAATCATAAATGTAGGGCGTTGAGTCCTTTTCTAACAGAGAGGAAAGAGGACCGCGGTCACAATAGCATCAGTCACCTTCACTGAGCACCCACAGAGCACACCAAGGGGCATCATGGCTGTACCAGAATCATTTACAGAGCCCTGAGCACCTTCAAGTTAAACTTCCCACACCTCAGTGAATCACAAAGAAACGAGGAAATGACAAAATTCTCCTGAAGTGTCAAAGGTTCACCTCTTGTAGTAAATAAGACGGTGGAATGTTTAACTAATCTGTTACAGACTGTGCATTCCTGAGCAATTAGCAGCACACCTCGGATCCTGCCCTGGGACACAATCAAGACCAGCAGAACTATAATACCCTGAAAGTGTGGCTGCCTGGAATCTGGTGTCAGAGAAGTGGCAGTTCTTGAACCCAGCCTTGGAGAGTGGTAAATCCTACCGTGGGATCTACAGGGTGATGAGAAAGCAACACGAGTTCTTGATCTTTGTGCCATTCCATAAGCACACAGGTGTGAGGAGTTGCTGTGTGACTCCTGTGATCTGAGCACCCGTGGGTGCTTTGCCCCACTGCTCTGCAGCCAGCAGGGAATCCCACATGTGCCAGCTACCTGTTCATAATCACATGGAATTCCTCCCTGCATCCCTCTTGAGTGTGGCTGTATCACTAGTACCAGTCTGCAAACTCACAGATAACTTCATTAAGGACTCACATATTGTTATATAGGAAATACACTCCAATTCCTTCTCAAACTGAGGATTTTCCAAGAAGGCCTCCTGCACTGGCTTCCTCCTCACATGTCTCATGTGCTCTGTCCCATCTCCTGGAGTGCTCTGTGGATGACTTTGCTTATTTGGCAGCACAAGGTGTTTGAATGAGGCAGTTACCTGGAGAACAGGTGCTATTTCACTGGGTATCTGGGTTACAGGGGATCAGGCTGGAGCAAGGCAACTTCTCACTCCACTAAAATGTTCATCCTGAGTTCAGGTATCCAGGAAAGAATGCGGTCCAAAATGTAGGACCCAAATTACTAAATGCCTCCAAGGTTCAGACAGACAGTATATAATAGGCTTTCTGGGTTATTGGATATAGGATCCTAACTTTGGTCTAAATTTTATTCCAGGTGCTAAATTAGTTTCACATTTTAAATTAATGTTTAATTAATTTAATTATGGTTAGTAATTAGATGCTATATTTTCACTCATTTTACTGGCAGACTTGGTGCTAATTGCAATAATTTACAGAGAAAGTTAAAATTCTGGGCTCAAGCACTGAATTGTCGCCTGCAAATGATCCTTTCCTGGCCCCTCCTGCCTCATCCAGCACAGCCACTGGCCTCCAGGTTCCTGTGGCCAGGGACAGCTGTTTAAGGGGTGAGAGTTAAAAATCAGTGGTTTGGGTACAGCCTATTCAAAAGTGGGGGCTTCACCCCAGTCAGCGTCATGGTTTTATGCTTGTCCTTCTGAATCTTTCCAATCTATTAATTCCTAATCAACCTGAACACATTTATGTTCTCGATGAACAAGTTCTTATTTCTCTTTCAGTTGAAAAGGAAAGTGCTCCATTGCCAGGTCTGGGGACGGTGACCTTTCTTTATCCTTAAAACAGAAATGGGTGATGACAGTTCTGG
This sequence comes from Platyrinchus mystaceus, assembly GCA_035041135.1. NCBI lineage: Eukaryota > Metazoa > Chordata > Aves > Passeriformes > Tyrannidae > Platyrinchus > Platyrinchus mystaceus. The sequence goes on from JAWWLV010000087.1 coordinate 2,197,234, forward strand.
CTCTCCGTACACAGGCTGTGGTCGGAGCGCCTCATCTTCTGCCTGGAGGCAACACTTTTAACACTGAGCACGGAGTTTGATTAAGTCCCTGGCCCCAATCAGCAAAGATATGGATTAACACCATTTCCAAGCCCTTTTGAAAAGAATTTCTCAGGGTCTTGAGAATGCCAAGTGATCGTATCGTAAAAAGCGGAGGGAAAACGACAGCATTGCATTTGGAAGAGCTTTGGGTTTTGCCCCATATGGGTATGTAAAGTTAATTACACTGATTAGTCACACAGCTGGTTACAGTGCTAAGGATGTTCATTATGAATACAGATTAATATTATGCTTAAATTTGAAGACACGTGAGTTTGGGAGATTGAAAGAGTTACTGTTGAACATTAATATTAACTACTGGCAGGAACCAGAAATTCTCCTTTTAATTATAGTGAAAACATCCACAAGGAATTTGTCACTGCTATTTTCTTAATTACAATGAAGTATTTTTCCATCTGATTACATAAGCTCATTGGTCCCAAAACTCCTGTAGTTTCATTGTCTGCTACCGCAGGAATCAAAGAGCTGGAATGCCCCAGTCTGTCTGGAGACAGTGGCAGGAGAGGGGCAGGCTCTGCTCTCCTCCTGCTTTGTAATTTGCTCGTCAAAAAGCCAGAATTCTGCCAGATGCAGTTACTCAAGCCCCAGTTTCAGTGCAGACAGGAACACTTGGCAGCACACGGATCCCTCTATTCTTCCAGTCTCTGCACAGTCCCCCTCGCCCCCTCCCAGCCTTTCCTGAGCTGAGTCTCCTCCTGGCGAGCACAAAGAATGTTTATGCCCAGGCCCTGGATCCACCTTCCTGGGGATTTCTAACACTTCCAAGGTTTTATTTAACTTCTTTAGAGGGAAGCCACCAGCGTAAAGGAGAGCCCAGATTCCTTAGAAGAGCACAGAATGACACAGTCCCAGCTCTGACTTACCTGTCTTTGCATGTCAGTGACGTTTTGCTCGTACTGGTTGAAGTCATGCCTCTTGCCATGAGACTTTGTCCTGTGCCACTCTAGGATGCAGCTCTCCAGCTGAGCGTTGGCTGCTTCTAAGGCTCGCACCTTGTCCAGGTAGGCAGCCAAGCGCTCATTCAGGTTCTGCATGGTCTGTTTCTCATTGCCCCCCAGGAAGATGCTTTCCCCATGGTGCTCGCCGAAGCCTGCCCAGGCTGCCCCTCCTGCAGGCAGCCACAGGGGTCTGGCGGAGGAGAAGGAGGCATGTGTGCTGCTGGCACCACCATCTGCACTTGATGCTCTGTAAGAAGTTCCTGGCTGGGCCAAACCACACCCTGAACTACCCCTGAGGGACCCAGAAAAAAACTGGAAAGGGCCTTGGCTGGTGCTCATGCTTAGCTCTGTGTGAATCGAACCCCGGGTTTGGCTGCCTAGCACTGAGCAGCCTCTTCGCCTTCCCTGAGCAGCTTTATGCCTTTTCCTGTGGGAGTTTCCCTTCGATGAATGACTACAGCAACAAGATTGTGTCATCACGAAACGTGCTTCCTCTTGGTCAATTCTGAAGCATTTATGAGCCGGCACACTGTTGTTGTTTGGAATCAGCCACATACCGGATTGCTTTCCTTTCGCTTGTTTGGGTTTTTTTTTTCTTTTTCTTTTCATATGATAATAATGAGGTGTGGCCAAAATCCGTAGGTGTGGAACAGGATCAGCTCTGCCTCAGACTTCTCTCTAGCCCTGTAGTTAGCACGTTATGTTTTCCTGCTCAAGAGGGGAATAAATGGTGAGCTGGTGCAGGGATGGGGCTCTGCAGATAACTTTCTGTCCAAAACCTCAGATGTAGAATTACAGCAGCCTGTGGATCCTCAGATCTGTGGATCCTCAAACGCAGCAGGTCCTATCAGCCACCATTAATGACCCACAGGTGCAGCCTGTAGGAGACACCAGGCTTTAATGAAGTGATCCAACTTCTAAACTGAAAAACCTCCAGTAATGCCCAGCTGTTCCCTCCAGCTGCCCTTTGGCAGGGGAAATACATGAGAATTAGATAGTTTATATTTTCTTCTGATTTTCTCACAATTTGAGGTTCAGTCCTGTTCAAATGGTCTTGTCACAATAGGCAGCAATGCAGGGATTTCCTGCTGTTCCCAGCATTAACATGGTTAAGATATTTATATCTTTAGCTATAGAAAAATATTTACAGTATGAGTTTGTAGCAACACTCAAAAGCTTCAGGTAATTATTTGAAGCTGCCAGCCTTAGAAATTGACTTGGCAATCATTCAGGAATAATCTTCCTCCAAAGTCTCAGTGATTTCTGTGGAGCTGCTTCCATCAAACACAGAGCAGGCGAGTCCTGTTCCTCCTGCTGGTAAGGGGGGGCTAAACTGGGAAGTGTTCCCGTGGCAGCCGCTGGGTTAGTGGATTACCTGGTCTTGAGGGTAGTTCTGGTGTGCAGCTGAGGGACGGGGGATAGAGGAGAAAGATTTGGGAAGGCTGGTCTCCTCACCCAGGTGAAAGCTCAGCTCTTTCCCTGGGTCTGCCTCGGCCCCGCTGCTCAGCCTGAGCGGCGGCATCAGGGAGGCTGCACGGAGCTGAGTTACACCGTCCCGGGACAAACCTGCAGCGGTGTGTTTTTCTGTGTTTCCTTTGGAATGCTGCAGCAGTCAGGAATTGCTGCACCCCAGCCTTCTTCCCTGGGTACCTCCCGGCCTCTTCCCCGACGGAGCAGGCGTTGAGCTCCTCCTTGTGGCTCGGGCTCGGCTCTGCTCAGCTCCTGCTCCTTTTCCTTTTCCCGGTTCCCTTTCCACGGAGCTCCCTCTCCTTCCTCAGGCACTCCGCTGTGGAGAGATGCTGCCATTTGTAGCTGTTTGGTTACAGGGTTTTCAAGGGAGTTCCAGGCTTGGCTCTCCCCAAACCCTCTGGTAGCAGCCACTGTCCAGAGCTGTGGTCAGTTCAGGGTCAGCCCTGCTGTTGGAGAGCGGGGTGAGCTTGAAGCACCAGACCAAAACTGAGGGCCTAACTTGAAAAAAACCTCCCAAATTATGATAGAACTGATGTTATCCTGCTGTTCATCTCACCAGAGATCATTTTCAGACTGAATTTCAGTCCAGCAAGCTGGTGTCTATGAACTGTTACACAGAAATGGAAATGCACGTGTATATGCATAGCAGTATGTAAAATAAAATGAATCTTTTGTTTTGGGATATTCCCAAGCTGCCTGGCAGTGTGTGAGACCAGAGAACCTCTGTCCTCCTCCCTGAGAGTTTCATGGAGTTACCACGTCGTGAAAACTAAACTTGTATTTTCTCTTGCAAGTAACACTGAGCACAGGTGGTCTGGGACATGGGAAATGCTTCCTCTGAAGCTCAGCCTTTCCAAACTGGGAAAGACACCACACAATTTTCATTCACACATCTTGAGGATCCATGAGAAAGACCAAACAACTTACTTCAAAAGCCAACACGGCTCTTTGTCAGGCTGCACTGTGGGTCTTAGGGTTTAGTCACCTCTTTAACCCAGAGCAGAGAATGGAAGCGATGATCTGAGTGAGGAAATAAACCCTTGTCAGCAGATGGCACCCTTGGATGCTCCCTGGGAGCTGGGGAATGGAGGAATGCACTGTCCCGGGTTGCTTCACTTCGGAATTGTGCCTGTTGTACTGAATTGGGACAGGGCAAGCAGATTGAGCTGAATTTCTAGGCTGCAGTTTAAGTACAGGAGAATATTTTGACACCTACAGAATACAGGTCAATGTTCTGCAACCATCACTGGTTCATTCAACTCCTCCATCCGGAATTCACATGGATGAATAGCTGCCTGTGGCTGTAGGAAATTCCCCCTCTTGCTGTTTGATTGATACAAGGAATAGCCACCTTGGATCAGCAAAAAAGGTCCTTTGTACTGCTTGGCTTTCCTTTTCTGGTGGGTTGTGGTGTTGCTTTGCAAGAACCTCTTCCCAGTTCCTTCCACTGGGAATACCAGCAGGATGTGCATTTCTTACCAGTGGCACCAGTGATCCTGTGGCCTCACTCATGGCCAAACTGGTGGTGCCAGCAGTTTAGATTTCTTTTAAGTGTCAGGAAATAGGAAACACAAAGGTAGTGGCTCTAAGGAGGTAGGAAGGAAAACAAAATTCTAGAAACTACATCATTTTTCCAGACATTATTATGTGGACTGAAATACCCATCAATGGGGCTAAGGACACCTTTTCCAAACAGGTTACAGGAGCAAAATACAGCATTTAGGCAACTCCTTATGTACTTCTGAGGTTGGGATTTGCCAGGATCTTGAAGCTTTGTCAGCATCTCCTCAGTGGATTTGCAGCTGGGAGAAGGTGTTGTGGCCAGTGCAGCAGCCACAGCACTGACAGGGGCTGGGGAGGCTCTGCCTGATGGGAGAGAACCAAAACAGCCACAGCAAACTCTGAGCAGCTCATTTCACCTGGACCGTGCCTGGTGCTCCCTCAGGAGCTGAGGGCATTTCTCCCTGTGCCAAAGGCAGTACAGGAACACAAACATACATATGGAAAAATACTAGTTTTTGCAGAGGTGTGTTTTATTTGTGCATAAATTGCAGCCCCCTTGTGTGCTTGGAATTGAGGACAAAGAGCTTTAGGGTTTTTTAAGTTATCTTCTCCATTTTTTACTGATACCAGCTCCAGATCCCTGGAAGAATTTAATGGTACTTTATATCTGTCCATCACCATCTCTGTTATTATTATTATTAAAGTTATGATTGTTATTGCTGTTGTTACCCCCGCTGGAGGGATGTGTGGGCTGTGTGTGACACTGCCACACTGACTCCAAAAAACACCATCAGACTGGGTATATTTGCACAAGCAGAACAGAAACTTTATTATGTAGGAAACAATAGAGCACTGACAGAGAACAGGCATCTCCGACCCAGCGAGTCAATGCTCATGTACAAAGGCAGAGCAAATCTAAGGAAAGACATTCTTGGATACATTCTTGTAATTTGGGGGGAGTGAAAGGCTCTTTCTCTCAGCATTAGCCAGTAGAGAGGCTGCACTGGCTCCATGTGGCACCACGTGAAAGAGGGGATTCAGCATTTCCTTAGGGGAATCTCCTGTCACGGGTAGAACCAGATCTTCCCTCATCTTCTGTGCTAATGCGACCTCTTCCACCGCTTCCAAATGATGCTGTAGGAGGAATAAAACAGTTAAATAGGGGAGAAAAAAAAATACCACTCAGCCTGAGGAGCTGAGCAGTGTGGTTGTGTTTGTTTCCTCACAAGACCTTTCACGTATCAAAGGCAGAACTGCCTTTACATCTTATCTACTTTCCCTCCTGGTCCTTATCCAGGAAAACTTAGCAGTGCACATCACATGGATTTGGAAGTATCTTGTATGTGTTGTGCACAGCAGAGGAATTTAGAAATCTTTGGGAGATTTTGGTGGTTTAGAATCCCATGCAACCGTTATGGCAAGATGATGGTTTCAAAAGTGAACATAAAATAAAGTATTGTGGTTTTGCCTCTACATGATACAGAATGTGGTCATTGCAGGGAGAACGGAATCTGCGGATTTCTAAGAAGAAATCCAAGGCAAAAAGCCAATAGGTTTGTTTAATCCTATTTTGCCTGTTCACTTCAGCCCTTTGTTAAATAAAAATGTTTCTTACCGTCCTTGGGGTTCACCCCTGACAGCCTGCAGAAAAGAAGAAATATTTGATTAATGACCATCCCTGACCCTGTCCCCTGAAACCACTGATCCATTTAGGAATTTGTGTGAACAGCCAGGATTTCACAGGGCTGCTCTCAATGGCTGGTTCCTCAGGTGTGTTGTTACTAGAGGGGGTGTTAAGGAGCTTTCAGCTTTGAAATCCACCCCTGTGTACTTGAGAGGGAATTCCAACAGCTGTCAGACCAGTTCCTTGTCCTGATATGTCTCCATGTACTGCTGCTCTCCTCAGAATGCCTCCTCTAGAAACTATATAAGGACAAATTCCATGTATAGATCAGATATGAGAAGTGGGCATGAAAAAGCAGATTTTTCCTGAAGTAAGCTGGGGTCTGTACCAAGGTCATTTCTAGATGGGGGTACTGATGTGTGAGGATGGATATTTTCACTTCTGCACAAATGTGGGAAACCAAGAGCTAAAGAAATACAGGGAGCAGGTTTTTATAGGTCGTTTCAGGCTGAAGGCTCTAATTCCAGTGCAAACAGAGGGTTGTGTGAGACACACATACAGTGCCTGGTGCCTTCGGTAGTCAAATTGGTGGCATTTATATTTTCAAATCCTCAGCACCGCTGACGTGCAGATTTAGCTGGAGTTATGGCAGCACCAGGGATTTTCCTGGGCACTTGCTTTGCCAGTGCCCCACAGGCTGTGTGTGCAGTGACTCAACCCCCAGCTCCCACCCCACACAGGGCCCGTGAGTGCCCTGGTCTGCTATCAGGGTTCAGAGTCACGTACTGCGAGTCCTGGCCCTCCAGCAGCTGCCGGTACGTGGCGATCTCCTGCTCCAGGCGGCTCTTGATGTCCATGAGCATCCTGTACTCCTGGTTCTGGCGCTCCATGTCGCAGCGCAGCTCGCTCAGCTGCTCCTCCACGCTGGTGATGAGCGCCTGGATCTGAGCCAGCTGCGCGCAGTACCGGCCCTCCGTGTCCCGCAGGTTGGCCTCCAGCCCGGCTTTCTAAAGCAGGATCGTGTCAGAACAGGTTACAATGCAGGCTTGTGCCACGGAGGGGGGGACAAGGAGAGGCAAGACAGCAAGGGAGGATGGGGACAGTGTGAGGCAGTGCCTGGAGATGTGCTCGGGACGGGTCTGTACCATGCTGAGCTGCGACTGGAGCTCGATCTCCAGGCCCTGCACGGTGCGGCGCAGTTCCGTGATCTCCGATTTGCTGGTCTGGATCTGCTGTGTGTGGGTGGCAACTTCACGGTTCAGCTCGTCAGTCTGCAGGGAAAAAGCAACTGTAAAATCGCATCCATACTGTATGAAAAGAATCCCGTTGTTTCGAGAAGGGAGGGAGGCACGTGGTGCGGCTGTACCTGGGTGAAGAACCAGGCCTCAGCATCCTTCCGGTTCTTCTCAGCCAGAGCTTCGTACTGTTCCCTCATCTCAGAGAGAACTCTGGTCAGGTCGATGCCAGGAGCCGCATCCATCTCCACGTTGACTGTGCCGCTCAGCTGGTTCGAGTACTCCTTCATCTCCTGCGTGGGCAGAAGGCAGGGGACACGGAAAGATCAGGCTCCCTCCTCTCACACCCTTCCTGCCCCAGCAATCCCTGCAATGGCACACTGGACCTGTGCTGTCAATTCTCACAGGTGCAACACACATGAAACATTTATCACGTTTTCTCTCCCCTGGCACAGCCTTCCCTACTCTCCGTGTACTCACACACCACACACGTGTTTACATGTGACTTATACGTGCGCTTCGTTTACCAGACACATAAATCCCAAAGGGAAGTGATCTCCTCTCTTCACTGCCAGGACTCACCTCCTCGTGGTTCTTCTTCAGATAAGCCAGTTCCTCCTTCAGTGTCTCGATCTGCATCTCCAGGTCGGCCCTGGACAGGGTCAGCTCGTCCAGGACGCGGCGCAGCCCGTTGATGTCGGACTCCACGCTCTGGCGCAGGAACAGCTCGTTCTCGTACCTGCAGTTCAAAACAGAAACAAGCACTGGAACAGTTTGTACTCAGTACAGCTGTGAAATGATCACGTTCAATATGGAATATAGGAGGAACAGTGGGCTGTAAGTGAAAACAGACAGATTGAGAAGAAGTGTAAAAGGAGTAAACGTGTTTTTTTCCAACATCCAGCTGTGGCACATGGAAGCACAGGTGCTGCCATCTCATTTTGTTCCCGAGGAGGACGTGACCATTCACCTTGCAGAACCTAATGAGGATTATCAGCACCAACAGAAATGCTGTCACACAGGACAGGTCGTTTGCAGTGTTCTCTGGGATTTGGAGTGGAGGGAAGCACAGGTAGCCTGGGGCTGCCTGGGACATGAGAGGGAAAATAGGAATCTGCAGGTGCACCACTGCAAGGGAAACCAGCTGCACAGGGACCTTGATCACCTACTGAATGTGCTGCTGAGCCTGGGGGATGGAAAAACCCCATGTTACTCTTGGTCTTTCTTTTCTAAATTTCAGGCTCTGCAGCTCCACAACGATCTCTTCTTGCCACTCCGTTCCTTCTCAGTGAAAATCCCAGCCTATTCCTGCCTTCTTTCCCAGTGACTCAGGCCAGTAAAAATAGTTAAGAGCATCACAAAAAAATGAAGAGCTGGGCTATAATTCATCATGCAAACTGCTCAGTGATCTGGAGGCTGTGTTCTTTCATGTTTGTATTCTGAATTGGTCCTTCATCAGTTGATTCTGTTTGCCAGGGTTTTTTTACATCAGAATTCACCAAGGAAAAATACCTGTCCATGATTTCAAAATGTGCCTTTCAGTGACCGAAGGACTTTATTTTCTACATAAAAAGCAACATCAAGCTTCAAAAAACTGTTTTGAGAGAAGGAGGCAAGCGGAATGAAGACAAATGTGCCCCTGGTGAACTTACTTCAGTCTGAAGTCGTCGGCAGCCAGCCTGGCATTGTCGATCTCCAGAATGACCCGGGAATTGTCGATGGTAGCAGCAAGGATCTGGCAATTAGGAATCATAGAGAAAGCTTCATGTGAGTAACGGTGAAATATCGGATACACATTCCGTGAGCAAACCAGAGAGCCGAGACACTCTGTGCAACATGGATTAGAACCATAATTAGGAAATGCATTTGTACAACCCCTGATCTTATCAGCAGCCAGGAGAATTACCTTTCCAGCCTTTGGGGCCTACCTGTCACATTCTTTACTATATGATTCCTGAAAAAATATATCGATAAACCTAAACACATTTTGCCACATTTTGCTAACTTTTAATGCGAACATTTTAATTTCAACAAGCACCACATTGTCAGATTAAGATATTTGGTGTTTAAATTGAAAGCAAGATACTCTTTCCTGCTAGAATGCTCATGACCTCAATGTGTTTGGGATTGAGGAATTCAGTATTTCTTTTCTAATTATTTGAGCTTATTTTTAAGAGATGAAATATTCGGTTCCATAATTCTTGTAACGCTTTTACATATGAATGTCTCACCTTGTCTCGGAGATCTTCAATTATCTTGTAATAGTTGCTGTAGTCCCGGGCGGGGCTGGTGGGGGCTTGTTTCTGGTACCAGTCTCGGATTTTCACCTCTAAATCCGAGTTGGCCTCTTCCAGGGCCCGCACCTTGTCCAGGTACGAGGCCAGCCGGTCGTTCAGGTTCTGCATGGTGATCTTCTCATTGCCAGAGAGGAGCCCATCGCCGCCACCGAAGCCACCGCCGAGGTCAAAGCCGCCCCCGAAGCCAGAGCCCCCTCCAAAGCCACAGCTCCCTCCAAATCCAGAGCCCCCTCCAAAGCCAGCCCCTCCACCAAAGCCAGCCCCTCCACCAAAGCCACAGGCTGCCCCCCCACCAAAGCCTCCTGCATAGCCACCCCCATAGCCGGCGCTCAGGCCCCCTCCGTAGCCTCCTCCTGAGGAGGAGACGTACCTGGCCGAGGAGATGGAGACGCCGCGGCCGCCGGAGCCGCCGTGGATGCTCGGGGCGCGGAAGGTGCCCCCGGCACGCACCGAGGACAGGCGGGAGCTGCTCCCAGCGCCCCCAAAGCCGCCCCCGTAGGTGGAGGAAGAGCTCACGAAGGAAGTGGCCATGGCTGGAGCGAGGGAAGGAGCGAAGGGCAGCTGGTGCAGCGTGGGGAGAGAGGAGAGAGGAGAGGGGAGAGGCTGTGCCTTCGCTGCCCCTGCTGCCTCTTTTATACCCTCACGATCTCAAACCCCACTGCAGCCCTCCCTCCAAAATTCCTCCTCCCTGGAGGTGAGGCCAATTGCGATGACATTCCTGACAGCCGGCGCTGGCAGCACATCGCAGGGGCTTGGGCTTGGGGTTTCTTTTTTTAATTAAACAAAAGGCATGAATCAGATGAGTGTTTTTTTTTCTTCAGGCTATGGTTCTGAAACTTGGAGTTTACTCCTCTGACATTTAAGAATGGAAAAACAAAGTGAGTTCAGCCCCACCCCACCTGCCCGTTTACAAGGCTCACCATGGCTACAGTCTGAAAATCAGCTTGATCTGAAAACTAAGTTAAAAGTCTCCTTTCATTGAAAAATATACAATCATCACTTCATCTCACCGTTATTTGTTATTATCTATCCGTATTTTTCCCTTTTAAATTTTGGAATTGAATTTGAGATGTTCTTATTCTTGACTGTTGCTTGGAACTAATATTTAGCTTTTGGAGTCCGAATTTTTAGTACAAAAAGCACCTATTCATGGCACGGTGTGAGGAACAATCAGTGTCCCTCAGTGTGCAAGGGAGAGCGGGCACAGTTAATTTATTGATGTTTGTGAGATAGTCAAGAAGGGTAACACAAGATAGAAAGAACTCAATTAAAAAAGGAAATGTGGGAGGACTAAGATCCTGTTACTTTGAAAAATTTAAAGAAAATGGGCTTAAGATGAGGAGGTGTGAGCTGCCTGTGTACCCTGCTGGGATGGGGGGTGTGGGGTCTGTGGCAGTGGGGGAGTTTGGAGAGCCCCGTTCTCTGCACACCACGGTGACACTCCTCGGGTGAAGGATGTTGAGATGTTGCTGCAGGTGGAGGGATGAGCAGCCTTTTCACCTGGGGATGTGCACTTGGGAGGGAAGAAATGGCCAAGTCCAGCTGTGATGTCCTTTGCCAGGCTGGCTCAGGGCACGGCCACTCACTCCTGGCTGAGCTCGAAACTCAGAAACTTGTTTCAAACCAAACCTGGCCCTTTGCCACGGCCCTTCAGCTTTGCTGCTGGGCAGATTAATGGCTCTGCATACCTTGCCAGATCTGTGTGTCTCCAAGGGTTGGTGGCTCAGGAAACAAGTTCAGACAAACCCTCCCAAAGATAAAAAAAGTCTCTGTAAGACCCCTGTAATGTCAGTGCCCTGAGGTGCGTGTGCTGCCAGGGGCTGCTCAACCCAGTGAGCACACAGTAAGCAAATCAAATTCCATTAAAAAAAAAAAAAAAACCAACAAACCACTAAACAACCAGAAAAAAGACCTCTAGAAAACACCACAAACTTCAGCAGGAAACTTTGGGGAATTTTCATTCAGTCTTCTTTCACTCAGGCTTGATAACTCTTTTGGTAGGTCGCTGGTGGGACACATTTTGCTGCTTTTTAACATGCCCTGGGCGTCACTCTGGATGGGGATCAGGTGGACACTTACAAAAGAGGTAGCAGATAAAAGCTGTTTCTTAATATTCACCATTGTGAAACTAAAAATCAATCAAACAGCCAGTACAGTTCATGTCCTGTAACATCATTCAGACAGCCATTTCTACAGGGTCTTCTCCTTACGGTCTGTACAAGGAAACAGAAGCTGATCACCTGCTGAAGTGAAAAGAAGAGCCCTTTTTCCAGCCTATGCCTTTATTCTGGTCTCACTGTCTTTGCTCTGAGATTCCTTATCCAATGCTTTGACACACAGACTTGTCCTTTGCACAGTCTCAGCGTTGTTCCCGTGGTTCATGAGCTCCTTGGTTTGTCATCTTCCACGGAGCTTTCCTGGAAGACATTTCCTGACATGTCTGTGCTGCACAAACCCTTTTGTTACCTCTGCTGGGGGATTAACAGAGCTGACACACTCCAGCCCCTCCTCTCAGGACAGCAAGTTCCAGTCAAGCAACAGCTTGTTTGTCATCTCAGTGATCACTCTATGAGTGATAGACCCATCACTCAGAGAAGAACTTGACATACCTTTACAAAAGAATTTTTTTTCTGAACCAGGCTCTAAAATTATAGTGTCTGTGTGATTTATATTAAACATTTCACCAGAAATCCTTCATTGCCCTACAGATATGGGACAGAATCAATAACGTGATATTGATTTTTGTCCTATTTTGTTGTTTGTCCTGTCTTCTGAGGGGGTTTCCAGGTCTGACTGCTGTAGGGAGTAAGTTTGGTACAAAGTGTGTATTAGCAATTGTGTCAGCACTCAGGAACTGCCTGTGCTGAAGCACTTAAAGCTGCTTCTCCTGGCTCTTCCCAAAGCAAAGCCTGCAGAAATGGGTGAGCTCCTGAAGAACCCGTACTTTCAGTCGGGACATATCCCTGTTCCCACTCCCCCTCAGCCAAGGAGCCTCTGGTGACAGCAGGGACTGAAAGGTGCTGCTTGGGCTGGAGCCATGGGTTGCTTTTAGCACAAGCCTTGAAAAGTTTCCTCAGCTGTCAGCTTGGAGAGGAGTGGTAGGAAATGAAAAAATTGACTTCTGAGGCTGGAAAGTGATTCCATTTGGAATTTCAGCTGGGATAACATCCCTTCAACAGCATGAGAGCAAAGGGGGCTGAAATTGGTGCTAAAGGTTGGTAACCTCTGTGTGAAGAATTCTCCCAACTGCTGCTCACCCTGTTTGTTCCTGTAGGAGTTTTCTATGACCCAGTTTAACAGCTTTATGTTTTGCCCTAATGAAATGTCTCCCAGCTCCTGCTGCCCTCTGGAATCGCTTCCCATCCCACTGCCCCTCCTCTGCAGAGTGCACAGTGTTGTGGTTAAAAATCCGAGTCATTTTGCTGTCTCCCCCCACTGAGGGGCTGGGGATGCTGTTGCCTCCTTATTCTGAGCTCCTGCCTGCAAGAGGAGACAGAAGGAACCGGGATGGAGCCCAAGCCACCCCCACACTGTGAGCACTCCCCTCTTGGGGAGTCTGCCTGGCTAATTCCTGCCTGAGTAAAGCCAGACTGCACTGAAATATCACAGTAACTCCAAAGAAGCAAAGACTGCAAGAAGATCATCTTTATTTGAGTAGATGCAGCAATTCAGTACATGCAAGACCTAGAAATAACTGCAAAGCTGACTCTATTTGCAACTTAATCACCAGTTTGTGAGTGAATCTGCCCAAACTTTGTGTGCCCAAGAACTTTCTGTGCTTTAAAAGTCGTTTCCATCAGTTCAGAGTGATTCCTCTCCGTCTCAGTCCCTGTGTGCTGTCTTTTCTCACTTTGCAGATGACCTTTGGAGAATCCTCAGTGCTATTTCCCATCTCCCAGCTTGTTTCTTTTGTCTGCAATAAGATGGAGAGAAGGAACAGCAATTATTTAAGCCCAGCTCACACGAGTCCACTCTGTGACGGGCACTGAGCTTGGCTTGGGCCTCGTCTCCCATTCCCTTCTCTCAGAACTTTTCCTCTCCATCTCCTGGATTTGACTCATCCCTTTTATGATACTGCTGACCTCTAACAGCTCAAGGCAGGTTTTAGTGGCATGTTCCTGCAATTCCCCTGAGCTGGCCAAGCTTCAATTCCCGTGTCCTTTCATCTGGGGAAATGATTAAGTGTTTCGTGCTTTACTTTGCCTTTACTGTAGCAGAGTCTTGGATTTTTTTCCTCATGCCTGACATCTTTTAATGGCTGAAATTTGTTCAGTTCTAGCCAGAGACACCATTTGTTACTTATTAGATTTTTTTCTGTGGCAAATCAATGCAGACCCATCTCTAGAATGGACCAAACTGCCAGAGTTATGTGTATTTCCTTTTATAAAATAAAGCTTCTCCTGAAAGAGCAAGGATTCTTACCGGCAGTTCCCGAAAGGGAGCCAAACATCCTGTGGAACAAAGAGACCTCAGTTAAAAAAAGAGTTAACACATGAAATGCTGTGTGAGACAAGGATGGATGAAAGCAAATTCTCTGTCAGTCAGGTACACTGTGTGTGCAGTCAGAGCAGGGATACCCATCTCCCTGTGCTCCTTCTCAGCCAGGGGGAGGGAGTTGTTCTAACAAATGTATTTTTAAACAACTGCATTGGGAAAAGGCAATTATGGAAAAGGAGGAAGAGAGGAAATCAAAACCTTTCCACCCCTGCCTCATTTTTTTTCCCTCCTGGAGGCTGTGTGAGATGACAGCGAGCTGTGCTCCTGTGTGGGGTTACTCAGGGGCTGAGCAGGGCCAGCCTGGCTGTCTTCACTTCTCTTCTCTTCACAGTATTTCCTTCCACACTGATTCCTGGGGGGTAAAAGCTCTCTGCCTGGTAACAAGAAGTTTATGAGAACTTATTCTTAATTTTTATACTCTGTAAAACATTTTTAACTGCACTTTTCCTGACTGCGAAGCAGCTGATCACTCTGTTAAGTTACACTTAATCTCCTGTGCTGCTTTGTCAGTTTGCCTTCCCCTTGAGAAACTCTCTGAGGTCTCACCTCACCCAAATGGGAGCTGTAACATTTCTACTTCACCAGGGTCCAGAACAATTAATCTGTTACACCCTGTAGAACCCCGGGAAGTGCTGGCAGTTGTGTTTACTGAGGTGCTGTGGCAAGTGAGCACCGTGGCCCAAGGTTCTTACTGGGACTCCTGGCCTTCCAGCAGCTGCCTGTAAGTCGCGATCTCCTGCTCCAGCCGGGTCTTGATGTCCATGAGGATCTTGTACTCGGTGTTCTGGCGCTCCATCTCAGCCCGGACCTCCGCCAGCTGGGCCTCGAGGCTGCCGACCAGCCCCTGGATCTGCGCCAGCTGCGCCCCGTAACGCGCCTCCGTGTCGGCCAGGGTGCCTTCCAGCGCCGCTTTCTGCCGGGGGGAACCACGCCAGGGGCTGGTGCCGCGCACGGGACCCCACGGAGGGAGGGCAGCACGGGCCCATTTCAGTGTGAGGGGGGGTCAGAGCTGGACGTACCATGCTGAGCTGGGACTGCAGCTCGATCTCCAGCCCTTGCAGGCTGCGCCTCAGGTCAGAGACCTCGGACTTGCTGCTCTGCAGTTGTTCGGTGTTAATGGCCACCTCCCTGTTCAGCTCCTCGGTCTGAGACAGGGAAAACACCACGTGAGAAGGGTGGGCCGTGTGGGGCTGTCACAGCACCTTTCCGTGCCTTTTAGCGCTTGTTTCTTTTGGTCAGTATTTGCACAGTGTGGAGGGGTTTTACCTTGCTGTGGAACCAGGCCTCAGCATCCTTCCTGTTCTTCTCAGCCATTTCTTCATACTGGTCTCTCATATCCGCCAGGATCTTGGACAGGTCAATGCCTGGAGCAGAGTCCAGTTCAACACTGACCTGGCCGGCTACTTGTCCTCTCAGGGCACTCATCTCCTGTGGGGGTGGCAGAGGAGACAAAAGAGGGCACAATCATCACTGAAAACATTATAAACCTTCTGTTCTTTCTTCAAGGGCTGAGGCTGACTGACTCCCCTGCAGTAGTGGCAAGGGGTCCCAGCCTACACGGAAATCTTTTCCTCACTGCTGGAGACCCCAGGGCAAACCTGAGGGACTCCACGTTTCTATAGTGCCACCCTCAAATGTGTTTCCTGGGTTTTACCTCCTCGTGGTTCTTCCTCAGGTAGGCCAGCTCCTCCTTCAGTCCTTCAATCTGCAGCTCCAGGTCGGCCCTGGACAGGGTCAGCTCGTCCAGGACGCGGCGCAGGCCGTTGATATCGGCCTCCACGCTCTGGCGAAGTCCCTGCTCGGTTTCAAACCTTCAGAAGGCAAAACAAGCCCATTCAGGCTCGCTGACTAACCAGCCCACAAGAAACACAGTATTTTATATGAATGTGTCTGGGTTTGTAGGATTTATGTGGTGCAGATGGTGCTTTTAGCAAATACACGAAGGGCTGAACTGCACAGACAGGATCAAACTGGTGTTCACACAGGGGTTTTATGGCCATTCTGTTCTTGTTTCACTGCCCTTTGGCTCAACAGGGGTTTTTGCCTACTCCTGAGACCTTTCCCCACTCCAAAATGACTCACTTGGTTTTGAAGTCGTCAGCAGCCAGCCTGGCATTGTCAATCTGCAGCACAATCCTGGCATTGTCGATGGTGGCATCAAGGATCTGCAAACAAAGAGAGCTCGTTGCTGAGGCTGAAACAAGTGTTATCTGCCTCCCTGTTCTGCAGATAAGAGTGAAGACTATTTCATCTGTAGCAACTGCAAACTGAGGTGGGAAGAATCAATGATTTACAGCAAACGCATCATACAGATTTGTCACGGACTTCTGCCAGGATTGGCAGCTTTGGACACATCCTTGTGTCTGGTGTGTGAAGTGGCTTTAGGTAGAAAAGCCACTTCTCTCAAGCCTCTCTCCACTGTGAGACAAAACTACAGGCTGGCTGAGAGGAAGAGGACTTAGAGGTACCATCTGGGAACATATTTTTATTTCCTAGAACACCCAGGACAGTGTTTATTTATTCTTTTAATGCATCATGAAAGCCTCTAAAGGAAATGTTGTTTATTTAGGAGGAATCCCTGTTCAGTTTTACCTGGAAAACATGTCTTTGCCTGCCACTTCTAAAACTCAAAAGGTCAGCCACAAAAACAGCTGGAACAACGTTTTCCCTCTCCTCATGAAGGGGAGTGAAAGAAAGGTGGGAAAAGAATACTGAAAGGAAAAAGTCTCACTGCCAGTTCTGCCTTCAGCAGAGCTCAGATTCTAAATGAGAAGCAAACGTGGATGGGTTGCAGCAAGGAGCAGGAACCCGTGTGGGAGCGGTCGTGAACTCCAGACTGAACTCAGAAAACTAAACCTCAAGTTTTCTTTGATTTATTTACATAGTTTAATCAGTGACTGTCTGTGTTTTGCAGGGTGTGTATCACCTCAGCAATCTGTTATCAGGTACCCATGGGCTCTTGGGGCAAATCCTGCATTTATATATGGCATTGATTGCTTTGTGTCTGCTGCTTCCTTCTTCCCCATGCCAAATGTTTCAGTGCTCTTATCTCAGTTCCAAGGTTAAGTAGGGGAAACATGAAAGAGAAATTGTCCTGAACCCATTTTTATTCTCATTGTTAAAGCAGTATGTTGGAGCCTCTAAGGGTTTTCAAGCTTTATGGCAGGTGAGAAGTACAGAGACAGGCAGGTTGCTGTTACTGCTTGGTTCTCTTTATAATAATCAGTTTATATATGGTGATATATATATATGAACTGATCATATGTGTGTACATGACCAGCATGTGTTGTATATGTGTGTGTGTGTACAAAAGCAAACACTATCAGAGAGTTAAGCACTCAGACATCCCACACTGACTGTTTTGTGCCTTCTCCTGGCTAATGTTTAAAAAGCAGATAATTCCCTACTGACATTGTCTTTATCCCCCGCCCATCCCTTGCACACCCATCTCATCTCCCTGCAGGGCCCTCTGGGGGCTCCCTGGGGAAGGTTTGCCCTCCGGGTTTTCATACTGTGCTTCTTAAGTGCAAATCAAAGGCGGTTTTGGGTAAATATCAACACCTACCTTGTCTCGAAGGTCCTCAATAGTCTTGAAATAAGAGCTGTAGTCCCGAGTTGGGCTTGGCCCTTGTTTTTGGTACCAGTTTCGGATTTTAGTTTCGAGGTCGGCGTTGGCCTCCTCCAGCGCCCGCACCTTCTCCAGGTAGGACGCCAGGCGGTCGTTCAGGCCTTGCATGGTCGCCTTTTCGTTTCCCTGGAGCAGCCCGTCGCCCGCCAGGCCGCCCCCATAGCTAAAGCTGCTGCTAAAGCTGCCCCCATAGCCTCCCCCCAGGCCGCTTCCCAGGCCCGAGGACACAAACCTGGCCGAGGACACGGACACCCCCCGGCCACCGGCCCCCCCGTGAATGCTGGGGGCCCTGAAGCTGCCAAACCGCAGCGAGGAGCCCATGGGCCCCCCCACCACAGAGGAGCTGGTTTGCCTGAAGCTGTAACTGGCCATGGCGAGGAAAACCAAGGTCCCAACCCAAGCTGCGCCCACAGGTTCCTGATCCCGAGGCAGGAGCGTGCCCTGCTCCCCCACCCCACCGCTTTTAAGCCGGTGACAATGGGAGTTGTCTCCAGAATGTGTTATCTGAGACCCGTGGAATTTATCAGCCCTAAGCCCTCTGCCAACACGGCAATTCCCTTATTGGTCAGTGGCTGTGGAGTGGGCTGTTTCATTCCCAAACACCTCCACACACGGGAGGCGATTCCTCCCCCTGACCGCTGCCTCTTGGAGCAAAAGGTGGGATTTGGAGGAGGCGCCTCCGTGCCAAGGGGAGCGTTCCTAAACCTGGCCAGAGTTTACCTGCGTGGAAACAAAGGGGCTGGGAGTGCACAGTCAGAGGGACTCACACAAAGACTTTCTCGTGTAATCTCATGAAAGGGTTTTAACAGAGTGATTCAGTCTGATAACGGAGCTTGAAAGGAGCCCAAATGGTGAACAGTGTGTGGACGTTGACGAAACCTGTACCCACTCCCCTGTTTCCCTCATTTCCCTTGAGAAAAGTTCTTCTTTCAGAAGTGACATTTTCTCTGTTTCTTTCTTTGCTCTCTGTTCCATTTGGGCTGAGAGAGAATCTGCTGTGTCTGAGAGTCTGCTTTTCTGCAGATACAAGAATCCTTCTGAAGCAGCCATGGCTGCATCTGTAGCAAAGAGAAGAATTAACATCCCTGAGTACCTGGGGAGTGAGGAGAAACAAGTGTCTGATTATACACTGAGTCCTTTGATTGCTGCTCAAAGAGAGAAGTGAAGAAACTTAGTCTTCTGGTCTTTGAGAGTAGTGAAAATGTTATTTCTAAAATTTTCAAGTCCTCTGTTATGCAAGATGGATTTTCAAAAGCTTCTGTTACTTCAAGCTGCTCCCTAAGCATCCCTAACACACGAGGGGATACTCACAGCTTTCCTTCCATTCTCCTTCCTTCTCATTCCCTTCATACCTCTGGAACTCCCCAGAAGTGCTCTGGAGAAAGAGGGAGTGCTGTCCTGGCAGCATTTGCAGCTCTCAGGAGCAGCCAGGCCTTTCTATGCCCATGAAAAACGCTCCAGGTATTTCAGGCCACACAATAGAGCTGCACTCTCTGTGTACAGAGGTGTCAAACTGCGGGGCCACTTCAGGGAGGGGAAGAACAAACAGCACAGGGGAGGCCAACCAGGGCACCTGTAACACCTGTATCAGGAACTGTGCAGTGAGTCAGGGATGGAATAAATCACTGGGTACACACAGGATGTGTACCATACTCCAGCCCTGGACATGGAGCTGAGTTCTCTTCCTCTCTGTACAGAGCTCTCCACCTGCACAGTGGAGCTGTGCAGCCTCTCCTCAGAGCCACGGGGCCACTGCTGCTGCCAGAGATACAACAGTCCTTCCTCCTGGAGACCTGAATGTCCTGTTCAGCCCCGGGTGGGACAAACCTGCCTGGCCAGTAACTGTTCCAAGGGCTGTGAAGAGGTGAATGGTGGTGTCAGGAGGCTGCAGGAGAACAGTTATTTTATTGTTAAATATCCAAGTCCATAGTTAGAGCATAAAGAACATCGGTCCATGTGCTTTTCTCCACTGAACAGAAGTGTTAGAAGCTGAAAGGAGAATAAATCTCAGTGTGTCTTTTTTGGGATTTGGCTCCTGCTGCAAGGAGAAAGGAATGTTCTTTCCCTTAGGTACTCCTTCAGCTTTCCCTGGACTCCCATGACAGGACTTCAAAGCAGTGTATCTTTGGGTTTTGCAAAATGAAATGTACATCTGTTTTATGATCCAGCTCATGAAAATGTGGATCTGGAAGGCCTCTGCATGCCCTCTGAAAGCCTTGAGTAAAAGCAGGAATCACCTCGTGTTACACTGTCAGAATATTGATCATGTACTGCAGGCACGGTGGGTTTGCATTGGCTGTCAGGGAAGAATCTCCCAAAGAATGAGCTGCAGTTCTTCGTGGCAGTTTGGAAGTGCAGCTGAAAATGTCAGGAGAGGAAAGGCTTGGGACACACTGTCAAGTGGATTAATCTGATTTGTACCACCAAATAAGCTTCTAGCAGCAAATTAGTCCCTCCCACAGCATTTGTGCTAAAACTGAATTCTAATTTTCCAGAAAGGTTTTGGTTTTTTCATTTAACTTCCATCTCTGTTTTACCTCAATGGCTGCATGTGTTTGCTTTTGTAGGGACTCCTTTAAGGTGAGAACATGTACTTAAATGCTTGGAAAAGCCTTTAGTATGGCCAGTGAAGGAATGTGCTTTTAGCATTCGGCATAGGTCTCATTTTCTCCCAGTACAATAAACCTAATTTATTGTAGGGTCAGCTTTTCCCCTTTAAGGAATGGTCAGCACAGGGAATTTCCTTTATCTGCACCTTATCAGAGGGGAATGAAGACACATTTTTTCAAGCAAAGTCATGCAGTCACGCCCAAGCTCCTGGCTGGGACTGGGTTCTGCTTTAGCTTTGTGAGCTCTGCCTTGCCAGTCCCTGCTGCTTTATAAAATCGACCTGGTTGTTTCAGAGTAGTTTTGTTAACTGTCCTGCAAACCCTATTTTCTTGTCCTTGAGTGACACTGGCATATCCTTTTCTCTTCTCACATCCTGCTGTATTTGCTACCAGGGGTTGCTAAAGCAATTTCAGTTAAATGACCTTCTGGATATTTTAACCAGCTTTATTGGTGCCTGCAATTCCAGTGATGCTTCTGTGGATGAATGAGCAAAGTAGAGTTATTATTCTGAATCTACCTTTTAAATGTTTAACTGTTTGTCCCTTCTGGTAATTATTCCTTTCTGCCTCTGCTTCCATCAGTGATAATGTGCTGCTTTTTCACATCCACATTTTTAGTCTCCATCTCTTCTCTTGCTCATCCAAACTTTGGCTGCCCCTCCCAAGCAGTTGTGTCACAGGCCCTCTTAAGATCCCAAATTGGGATGTTTTTCCTTCCCTTTTGAAGACCACAGACACGAAACATTTGCAGCCCTTTAATTCAAGCACAAAATTTCATATTTTTTTCTTTAAACTTCCTTGTGGGAAGAACCAATGACAACAAGCTCTGATCTGCCACTGATAGCGAGGTAACTGTGGTGAACATCTGCCCAGAATATATTTCTCACCTGCCTGGCTTTTATAGCCCATCATCAATCTTTGTTCTTAATCCTCACAAACCTGGCATTGCCATATATTCCCTGGATGTGCCAACAGATTCAGAGACAAGGATGTTTCTCTGCTGAAGGGGCAGGTCCCAGCACATGCACATGCATGGCTGGGAGCAGCTGGGGAAGAGGGGAGGGAAGAGCAGAGCAACAGCAGGAACTTGCTCAAAATGACTATTTTTGAAAAGCAGAGGGAATGTGGTGAAGGGAAATGCATGTGGGAACACAATTTCTGCACTGAAAGAGGTGAGAAATAAGGTCATGTAAGGGTTCTGTGTTAACAGAAATGAGGAGACTAAGACAGGACAAGCCATTTCTGTCCAGGGCTCTGGGTCATTCCTGGCAGAAGAGAAACGATGGATCAGTGATTTGAGATGAACTGGAACCATTCCTGCACAGGCTCCTGCAGAGCTACAGAATTTAATTTCTCAGTGGTTGTCATTTATAGAATATTTTGATAAATTAGTAGGAAGAAAATACATAAAAGATCCTGAAGAGCTCAAGCACTTCAGTAATTGCCAGCAGTGTAAATATTTGGCAAATCCTTGAAACTGGCTGTGGTGTGGAAAAGCTTCATTGTTGTCCCTGTTGCCCTAGAAACATAATCAGCTTTAAAGTCGTTATCAATCCAGAACTCTAACAATAAAGCACATAAACGACTAAAGTACCTGAGACAGGAAAATAAAACAGATTTACTTATCGTGTGATTAAAGATTGTGTGGGAAGGAAGGCTCAGCTGGGCACCAAGCCCTGAGGAGTGAAAGACAACTCACTGGATGTACTTTTACACTTCCTTTAACCTGTTATCTGGCTGGTAAATCTCAGCAAGGTATGATGGGGCTGGAAACTTTTATTTAGGAGCCAAGCATCCAAGGGCCGGGAGGACACGTTCCAGAAGTCAGGTTTGTGCAGGCAGAGGCAGCGCAGAGGCTCTGCCAAACTCCAGCAGACTGAGCCTGTCCTGGGCTGGGGGAGCTCTGGGTGTTGGACTCTGGCCACATCAGCTCCAGTCACACGAGGGAGGAGGCCTGGGGCTCTCACAGGGATCTTCCCACAGGCCACGTGGAAAATTCCAACTCAAAAATGCATCCCAGACTTGGGACAGACAGAGAGTAGATGGGGTTCATAGCAGAGCTGAGCTGCTTTATTCTGTAATACGTTTATATGTGTGTTATTTGTATCTATGTGCTCATATATTTATATCTCTAAGCACATATTTGTACTCACAGAATTATAGATCATTATTTCTCTTGCTAATGTCATAAGAATATATTTCATAAGAATATATTACAGCTTCCAGTAAGGGCCGAAATTTTACTGTGCAAGCCTTAAACACAGGTTTGAAAACAAGGAGCTCCCTTAGTATCCTGCTGATGAAACCTTGGATTTGGGCTTTCCCAATCCTACAGGCAGTTTCATACTTGGTGTTGCTTGAGAGGAATTCTCGGAGACTCCAGATCTCTGTTGGGCTCAGTGAGAAAGTCCAGCTGTTGCTCTGTGAGGGCCAGTCCTGGATCCTCTGGTTTGGGAGCTGCTACCAGGGAGGTGTTTGTAAACACGTGGCTCTCATGGCAACTCTCAGCCCACAGGAAGCCCTTGGGAGCCCTGGCTCTGGCTGCCCTGGCTGCCCACACACCTTTAGGGGAGAAGAAGGGGACTTCTGGCTACTCTTAAGAGTTTGTGCCACTTTCAACCAGGAGCATTTTCCCTGTGTTTGTGTGTACCAGGCAGGTCCCTCCTCGGGCACTCCTGGCTGTTACCTTAACTGAGAGCTGTGGTTTTCCACCAGCCTCTGACACCCCAGTTCAGCTTTAAATCTTCCTTTCATTAAAAACCGAGGTCTGTGCCAGTTTGTCTGTACTTTGGGCAGCCCACGGCCACCAAAGCAAGTGACTGGGATTGTGCCTTTTCACTCTTTCCTAATAGATTGGGCTTTATTAACATAAAAACTGGTGATATGATTTCTAACACTTTCAACACGAAGGAGTAGTTGGCATTAGTTTAAAATCTCAGCGTGTGTGCGATCGCTGTGAACTTTTGGGCACCGCCGTAATTATCGGCATCGGGTTGTGGGAAAGAACTGAACTAACACTGGGAATGTTGTAAGAAAATGTTGATTACTGAGGCTGTGGGTGCCTTTGATCCCAGCCAGGGCTGGGAGCACAGGGGTGTGCCAGGGAAAGGTGTTCCCTGGAGCCAGGCTTGGCGGAGCTGCGGAGCGTGGGCTCCCAAACGGCGCTATTAGGGGTAATTGCAGCCTGCAGAAACCTCTCTTTAGGCGGTGCTAAAACAGCTCTGAGAGTCAGCCCCAGTGTGGCTGAGGTAGCTTGTCCTTCATCATGGAATCGTGGAAGGGTTTGGGTTGGAAGGGACCTTAAAGCCCATCCAGTCTCACCCCCTGCCATGGGCAGGGACACCTTCCCCCATCCCAGGTTGCTCCAAGACCCGTCCAACCTGGCCTTGGACCCTTCCAGGGATGGGGCAGCCACAGCGTGGAAATACTTAAAGAAATTCTGAGGTTTGTTGGGATTAGCACTCCAATGTGTTATGTATGGCATGAAAGAATAGAAACTGTTAATTGGAATACAGAGAGAAAGGATTTTTCCTGCAAGAATTCTCGTACTTGGTTAACCTGGCCGCTGTTATTTTTCATGGTTATGGTGGGCTGGTAAATGTGAGAAATATCACAGGGGCAGCTTCCTCTCATCTCTCTTTTTGTCACAGGCACGGTGAGTCAGAGTTTCTTTCCTCATTTCTTGAGTCCTCGTGGACCGAGAGGGAAATCTGCCGTGTCACCTCCATGGTCCCATTTCCTTGTGTCCAGGAGTGCCGGGCTCTGGCAGGAGCGTGCACAAAGGCACCGGGAGCCACAGTGGGCTGTCCATACCTAAGAGCTGCCTGTGCAAAAGGAAACATGTGCTGCAGGTACGTCCCGATCCAGGGGGAAGCCAGAACTGAGCCCCTCGAACGCTCCCAAAGCCACGATCCCGGGATTTGGGGGATCGGCACTGAGCGCCCCCTGCAGGCCCGGCCGTCAAACACAGCGCCTTTGGCTTCACCCTCCTCCCGAGAGAAACGAAAGTACAAACCCGCCGATTTGACTATTTTTTGAGCTGTTCTCTCCTTATCCAAGCCGTGTCCCGGGTCTTAGGCTGGAATTTAATTTGGAGACTGTTTAGAACAGCTGCTGTCACAAATCCTAGTGTGCATTTCCTGAATTGCCACCAGAGGATGCCGTGTGAGCCGACCCGAACGGACACACTGTCTGTCACCTACAGATAAATCCTGCCCCTGGTACGGAGCTGTGGGACCTATTTCTGTGGTTCCTGGGACACACTAGTGGAGCTGAACTGGGCTCAACCACAGCATTGCCTGTAGGGACACTGCAAACGTGCCCCACCCAAAAAAGAGCAGAAGGGAAGCAGGAGACTCCAGAGTGTTCCCAACAAACAGCCTAGAACAGAGTTGGCTCCTTTCTGAGATCACAAACATTCTTCCTAGTTAAACTGTGGCCAAAGAAGGTATTTGATCCCAAAGGCCATTATAACTGGCTACTGCTGAGGGGTTTGGGATGGTCAGCACTGGCTGATAGGAGAAGTAAAGGCAGAGCAGAGTCTGTTACTGGCACTGGAGCAGGAGAGCCCTGTCGTGACTCCAGGGACAGGGATTTCTGCTTTGACTTTACAAACCTCCTTTGTTTCCCAGGGAAATGGTTTCTCTAACCCATCTCTTTTCTGCTGTGCTGAGAACTCGGCTTTGGATTGTAACATGGAACAGTTGGATGCCTTTTAAACTAAGAAACACCTTGTTATCCAAAACGATGGTGTTTTACCTGACCCTGCTGTCTTTGCAAACCGAAGTGCAAGTGCACAGCTGTGTGACAAGACAGGAAATGTTGGTGGTTTAGGAGCTGTTCAGGGAACAATGAGCTCTGTGAGACCCACCCCGGCCTGGGAGAGGGTGGCATTGGAGCCACTCCCCTGCTATGTGACCGACCCTGTTCAGCAGCTTCCTCGGCCCTGCAAACCAAACACTGAAGTGCAGTTTGTAAGTTTGGAAGGACTGAAATATTTCACCAATTTTTCTTCCTCTGTTGAGCCCAAATAACGTGAGCATGGGTTTGGTTAGGAAGTTTGAACCTTGCCTGCACTCTGCCATCCTCCACCCAGAGCTTGCACAGCTGTGGAGCTGGGAATGGCCTTATGGAATAAGGGAACACACTCCTTCATATGGAACTGGCAAATAAAAGTCCTGAGCCCAGATTTCCCAACAAAGCAGGGCGATAATCCCAACAACTCAACATTAAGTTAGTAGGAGAACTTCTTTCATACTCCTCACTCATTTCCTGATCTGACCCTTTGCTTTACCAAACAAGATTAGACACAGCTCTCATCTAGAAGCTGCCTGGATGGGATTGATTTCCTGTTCAGTGACTCAAAGGAAAGTGGTTTTGATTTGACAAAATTTTCATGAAATTTTTTAATCAATCCTGACTTTTCAGTTGAGCTGCTGAACTACTGAACTGCTCACACGGCCCTTGGAACACGAGCTATGAAAAAGGGGTTCCCCACCCCTTTCTCTTCCCCGTAGGTGTCACTCTTGAGTTTAATGTGAATGTGTTCATTCACCTCCAGGATTTTATCCAGACATCAACTGAGTTAGGATTCCCACATTTCTCTGGGGCCACAGTACATAACTCACCCAACCTTAATTTTTCTGTGAAGGTTTATCTCGCTTGTTCCACCTAAATGTAAATGCAGTATTAATATACCAAATAGACGGTCGGACACAGAGTTTTCTTTGCATTGCAGAAAGGTAAAGCTTTATTGGAGGCATTGTTGTGCAGCAGAGCACCGACTGCACTGCAGGAATGTGTGTGTAGGCACAGTGATAGCAGTGATGGGCAGCATGAAAAGGGAGAAGGGGATCCTTTGAGCAGAAGCCTAGAAATTGTTGTGGGCCGGGCTGCTCCGATGGCAGGGAGTAGATCGGGGAAGCCCAAGGCCTCGGTGATATCTTAACACACTCTGGACTGCCCTGTGGAGAGACAGAAGAAATGATTGCTCTGATGGGGAAATCAAGAGCCTCTTGCAGCACTGATATTTCTATTTATGCACTATTTAAATACCCATTTGTGAGCAAAAGCATGGGAAAGGAGATTAGCCTGTGTCTGGAACTGGAGCCAAACCACACTGAAATGAAGAGCTTTGACTGTGAATGGTTTAATCCCTGCTGCAATTGCAGAAGTCATAGGACAAGGTTGGTATTAACAGGAAAAGGGATGAAACACAAAATGTGAAAGCCATGGGAACAGGATAGATTTGGATCCTCTTTGGAAGATGTTTCTTACCTGCCTTGTCACTAGATTGACCATGAGAGTAGGAAGTAGAAGAATAAGAATGGGAGGACATTCCCCCTCCTTGAGATGATCTGTGAAAGGAAAGGAGTTTTAACAAAGGGAAAAATAAACACATACTGACATCACATGCAGTGTGTGTAACAGCTCAGCTTTTTCTGGACCCCGCAAATAATTCTTTGTATATTTTCTTCTATTTCCTTCCCTCCAGCTGTATTTTCCCAGAAAATTATAGAAGCAGAAAGATCAAAACACTCTTGCAGCATAATTCTTGCACTGTCCCAGTCCAGCTGTGCTTGCTTGTCTGCTGATAGCAGGAACTTCATTACAGTTTGGTTTGGCACAGTGATTCCTCTCACAGAGTTCACTCGGCACAAACAGGTCAAGAGGAACTGATTAACTCCAAACCTGTCAGTAATAATCTGCTTTGTGTTTCCCTCGGTGTTTGATGTGCTTATGAAGTTTCTGATAGACACATTTCAATGCAGGTGCTGTGAAAAAGAAGCTGCTGAATTTAGATTTCAGCAGCAGACAAGTAAAAAATTCTGCTCTGTCTTCCACGAGTGCTGAGAGAGAAAAGCCTGTGACAGACTTTGTGCCTTTATCTGCAAGCAGAATACGTACACAATGTCCTGCTGCCCCTCCTGCAGCAGCGCCCGGTACTGCTGGATCTCCTGCTCCAGGCGGGTCTTGATGCCC
>JAWWLV010000087.1:2234044-2278764 GCA_035041135.1 Platyrinchus mystaceus
CGGTGGCTCTTTATACCTGGCTGGGTGGGTGTCACCTGCCAGGCAGTCCAGCTTCCCATGGGCTTTGCCAGCCCCAGAGCTTGTGCCAAAAAATGATGTACTAAGGGAATCTAGTCTGAGGTAAGTAAAAGGCATTACCATTGGGTGCAAGTATGTCTGTGTTGATTCACTCCAAGCTGCACTGTAATTTTATGTGGGTGGCTCCTTGCTGGATATTTTGTTGAAAAATAGAATATCTCCCAGCTTTGTCAATCTGACAATGGGAGCTAAAGAAGGCTGTGCCTTGTTGTCTGCCTCCTTCAGTTTTCTGTGTGGTGAAACTCAGTAGTTCAGCTTTGGTCATCCTCCTGTGATCACAGACAACGTCCAAGGGAGTCTTCATTCTTGATTTATTCCAAATATACATTAGGTATTTAGAAATCTTCTTTAACTGCCTGAAATAAAAACTTTTAAAACTGCATTCCCATACTTGTTACAGAAGAAAACTTCACCCTGAATTTTTCACTCTCTCATCACTGCTTGTATTGAGGAAGTTCCCACTGGCATTCAGCTTTCTCTGAATGGGCAAGATGGGAATCACAGTCTTTTTTCTTCTTGAAGAAAACCAGGTAAAAGCCACAAAAGTAGCATTGTGTGAGGGAAAACATACTAAATCCTTTCCTATCAAAGAGCTCCTAATTTTTTTCAAAGTGTTTTAAATGGACTCAGAGGAAATTGAGAGGAGAAATATTTGACTTTGTGTATTTTCATAACCATATTAAAATAGTCATTTTTCAGAATAAGTCCTTGAATTATATAATATGTTTAAAAAATAATTTTTGATGAAAAGTGCCGAAGATTAGATCTGACAAAATATAGTCATTACCTGAGCTTGTCACAGCGAAGGGTGTTTTGCAACCATGACAGAACATCTTGCACCACCCAGCAGAGTCAGAAACACTTGTGTACTTTTTTCCACTGCCTGTGCAATAGGGGATGTGCAGTGAACTGCTTTTTCCACCTTCACTAATCGAGATGCTGTGGAGCTGAGCAAAGCCTTGCAAGGAAACAAACCCTCAGGTTTCCATCTGCCTGTTAAATATCGGCACTGCGGCTGCTACGGACGAGTCGCTGGGCTGTGAAGGGGAGCACGAGGAGCTGGGGGGGCCTGCCATGAACTCCCACCTCAGAGTCAGGTTACCCACAGAAAGGCAGGGTGGACTCAACCTGGGAGCCTTCTAGGAAGAGATTCCATGTTGCAGGAGAAGAAATGAGCTCCCTCCCCTCTCTGGCTGCAGCTGTGCAGTTCTGTTCGCCCTTAGCTCTGTTATCCCCTTCTGGGCTGATATTTGTCTGGTGGGTCTCAGAGCTCAGCTCACAAGAGTGTCTGGCACATTATTAAAAAACAAAAGCACAGCCCACGTTGCTCCAAGAAGATTCTGATCTGCCCTGACTGCTCAGAAATTGTGCTTTAACCTTAAATTTCATTATCAGCTCCTGGAGTGCATCATCAACCTCCCTGCCTGGAGGCATGTCTTGGCATGGCCTTGTGTGTTTTCTTTTTTAAGTGTTTACACCCTGCAGAACGGAATAAAAACCCCACACAGGATTCTGGTTGCATCAGACAGAAATGAGATTTTTATTAGAGACATTTTCCTGATCCAGAACGACCCGAGTACCGGCCAGGCTGGGTCTGTGAAGCAGCAGTGGAGTCCCAGTGACGCAGCATCGCGGGCAGAAGCAGCAAGGAGCATGCAGGGCAGGGGACAGGTGGCATCTGCCACTCCCAGGAACTGCTCAGAGCAGCATCCTTCCTCGGGAGTGTGGGGAATGCAGCGGATTCGGGTGTTTCTGTTTGAAAAATCTTGCTGTATCTTCTTAGTCAAAAGATTTTCTTCCATAGCCTGTTTAGAGGGAAAGCAAGTGTGAGTGTCAGGGCTGGCACTGAGCCCCCGAGCCACCAGTGTCCCCCAGACATGAGGGTTATGTGGGAGTGACCATCAGCATTCCAAAAGCATGAAGGAAAACTGCAGCATGGCACAAAGGCCATGAGGTTTATGAGGGTCTGCAGAGAATGAGAGGGATGAAGAAAACCAGCTGGGGTTAAACTACAGGATCAGCTGATGTCACCCACAAAATGGACCAGAGATGGACTTTGCACACAAAGAGGAAAGAATGTACTGTTTGGCTCTGGAAGAGTATGTTGGTATAAATGAGTGCATAAATGGGTCAGGATGGGACTGAGAGGACAGTGTGCCCAAACCACAGTTCTCACCTTGGCTTTCACCGCCACTCCTGCAGGACTGGGACTGGGAAGATGAAGAGTAGGAGTGGGAACTGCTGATGCCTCCTGAGCTTCTTCCTCCTCCTCCTCCTCCTCCAATGCAGCCACCTCCGCTTCCCCCTCCCATTCCTCCACTTCCTCCGCCCATTCCTCCTCCACCACTTCCACCTCCCATTCCTCCTCCACCGCTTCCTCCTCCCATTCCTCCTCCACAGCTTCCTCCTCCCATTCCTCCTCCCATTCCTCCTCCCATTCCACTGCTACCACCACCATATCCACCACTCATGCTACCACCTCCCGCTCTTCCTCCTCCAGAATATCCACCACCTCCTATTCTACCACCTCCCATGCCTCCTCCCATTCCTCCTGAAGGGATTCTGCAAAGAGAGAGAGAGAAAGGGGGGAAAAAAAGTTAATCAAAAGCATTTTGATCTCTCAATTGAGCTGCAGCTGCTTCCCTGGAGCTGGCACTGCTCTGGGCTGTACCTCTGGTTAGAGCCCAGCACAGCAGCAAGACAACTGATGCAGTGCCAAAAAATCAGCCTGTCTTTCAATGTCAGCTTGGATTCAAGAGCTTTTGCTTTTCCCACGTTCTGCCAGGAGATTTCTTGCAATATTTGGCACTGCTGCTTTATCAGTGCATGGCTCGAAATCAGAAAGCAGAGAATGAAGCTTCAGCTGCTCGTTCAGGTACCGCTTCCAAGCACTGCATAAAGGAAGCTGATTCAGCCTGAAGTTCCAGAGGCTTATATGAAAGTTTGGAAAACTGTGGTCATTTTTTTCCTTACAGACTTTTCCAAAGTGACTCCTCCTGCCTGTTCAGCTGCTGGCTACCCTGGAACCACGGTAAAGGGAAGGCTCTGTATGGGGGTTTCCCTGCCCAGCACCAAATCGGTAGTTCAGAATTTCTGCACTGATTTTTCCTCACATGAGTTATGCCCTGAACAGAACGAACCCCCTCAACCCTGGGAGGTGATTGGCCTCATTTCAGCACCAAATCTGATCTGTGAATCCCCACTGTTCATTTCCTGCCTGTGCCTGCTGCCAAAGTGCTGTGTTCTCTCGGAGTACATACACAAGGTCCTGCTGCCCCTCCTCCAGCAGCGCCCGGTACTGCTGGATCTCCTGCTCCAGGCGGGTCTTGATGCCCAGGAGCATCTTGTACTCCTCGTTCTGGCTCTCCATCTCGCAGCGGATGCTGGCCAGCTCCTCCTCCAGGGGGCCGATCATGCCCTGGATCTGCTGCAGCTGCAGGTTGTAGCGACGTTCCGTGTCCTCCAGGTTGGACTGCAAAGAGTCGATCTGCAAAGGCCAAACAAAACGCAGCGCTGGTGGGAATTTGGCGACTTCATCTTATTTCCATGGAAAAACAGGAGATCTTCACAAACCAGAAAAAAAACTGTGTCTTTGCAGATAAGTTATCCGGTATCCCCTTCCCCTCAGATGGATTTACCCTGTGGGTGTAACCCTTCTTCCCCCATACAGCCTGTGTCACAGGTGGAGCAAGTGCCTTTCCTTACCATGCTGATCTGTGACTGCAGCTCAATCTCCAGGCTCTGATATTCACGTCTCAGCTCAGAGATCTGCTGGTTGCTTGATTGTATCTCCTGGCCACTTGAGTGGACTTGTTGATTAACTTCTTCCATCTGAAAAATGCACATACAAAATTGAGGCATTTCTGATAACAAGGAGACACTGTATGGTCACAAAAGCATTGAGAAAGCAATTAATAAGAATAAAGACGCAATGCAGACTCTTTACTTCCCACAAGCCACTGTGCCAACACCCTATGTGATCATCCTGGCTGCTGGAGCACAGAGGCTCTATGTGCTCTGTCACATAACCTGATGCTCCAGGACTGACCTGGTACAGGAAACTGCTTAAAGTCATTTAATGTCCCTTAAATAACATGTGATAAGTTGCTTTTTGTCTGCTTTACCTTGGTTTCGTACCAGCTCTCCACCTCCCTGCGGTTGTTCTCAATGAGCCTCTCGTACTCGCAGCGCATTTCATTCAGCTTCTCCATCAGGTTAATGCCAGGAGTAGCATTGACCTCCACACTCACATCCCCACCAGACTGTGTTTGCAGTCCTTTCATTTCCTGGAAAAAAACACAGAAGGTCCTCAAAGGCTGTAGGGCAGGGGAAACGGCATCGTTTCAAATAAAGTGTCCTCCAGAGGGTCATAAGGATGATCAAAGCCAGTGCCCAAAACCTTGTTACTGCTGGTGGGAAAATCCACTGGAAATTCTCTGAGTGTTGTGTTGTCATTAATTATTAAGTGTGTGGAAAAACTTACCTCTTCATGGTTCTTCCTCAGATAGATCAGTTCCTCTTTTAGGGATTCAAACTGTGTCTCCAGGTCAGATCTGGCCAGAGTCAGCTGATCCAAAAGTGGGCGTAATCCATTGATATCACTTGCCACACTCTGGTGGAGAGTGTACTCAGTCTCATACCTGAACAACAGACAACACAGAGAGTAAAGGTGCTGCCAGACCTCTGTGTTTGGTGCCTCCAGTTTGGGCAGTTCCCATCCCACGTCTCTGGTCTCTAATCCCGTTTGTCAATCCTTAAAAGACAGGACATAATTCTCTTTCTGTCTCCAATAGATTTGTTTGGTTTGTTTCTCAATGCGAGATTTATTCCATGAGGATTATACTGAAAAATCAACATGCAAGGATGGAGAAACTCAAATTGGAGGCCTTTAAATGGGTCTCTTCAAGAACTTGTCTGAACAAAAGCAATAGTGAAAACCCAAAGCAATCCTTCTCAGAATGCTTTTCCCAACAATTCTACATTCTGACATCAGAGCCAAGAGGCTCCAAACTCTACAAAGATTAATTGGCAATGGGAACCCAGGGGAGTAAAAGGAGGCAAGATGGAATGAGCCAGGAAGGGAACCACTCACTTCAGTCTGAAGTCATCCACAGTCATTCTGGTGTTGTCTATGTCCAGAAGCATCCTGTTAAGGTCCACATTTGCACCAACAATCTGAAAGGGAGAGGGCAGGTGTTATTCCATAGCTGTCTTTTCAATCTGACACACACAGAGAAGGAACTCCTGTGCACAAACACCTTGCAGAACAGCTTTGTGGTGATGTCAAACCTGTCTAGTGCTGCAGGAGCTACTGAGAGAGAGAGTTTATTGCTTCCACATAAAAGAAAGTGCCTTTACTGTCAATTTTGGTTTACAAATATCCATTAAAATTACCTTGTCAAGAAAGAAAAATTAAATAAACCCCTCATATTCAAAACCAAAATTGCAAAGCAAAATTGCCATTGCTTTTGGCAGCAGCCATGTTCAAGCAGGAGATATGGAACTGTTCAGTGGCTGAGGGCTGGAATGGGGCTAACTGCACCTGCTGCTCATGCTGTACATACACAAAAATATCAATGACCATGGCAGCAGCAGCACAACCCAAGCAGTGATTACATCTGCTGTGCACGAGAGTGAGGGACGAGCAGCCCAGTGGGGAAGGGAGCACGAAACAGGCCCCGTGGTGGGGGCACTGGTGCTGACCTGCCACTGCCCCCAGCGATGCCACCTGCACCAAATACACCTGTGCCAGAACACACACAGAAAAACTGGCAGCCAGCCTTGGTCCCCACACGGCTCTGCTGCCTGGCCAAAGGAATATCACCCCAAATGGTGACCTGTGTCACAGGAGCAAGTGCCATTCCAGTAAGAACCTGTTCAGAGTTACTCAAAGTACATCATACCTGGTTTTGCAGCTCTTCGATTGTCCTGTAATATTGGCTGTAGTCCCTGCCCTGAGAGGGACCCTGACTTTGGTACCACTCCCTGATCAGCTGCTCCAGTTGAGTATTTTCCTCCTCCAAGCGTCGCACTTTATCCATGTAAGAAGCCAGGCGATCGTTGAGGTTCTGCATGGTCAGCTTCTCGTTTGTGGAGAGCAGTCCAGAGTCCTCCCCGAACCCCATCCCACCAAAGCCGCCTCCACCATAGCTGCCACCACCACCACCGAAGCCCCCGCCGCTGCCCCCAAAGCCACTGAACCCACCTCCACTGTACCCACCACCTCCACTGTACCCACCACCTCCATAACAACCTCCCATTCCCCCAAATCCGCCCCCTCCTGACCCAAATCCTCCTCCCATGCTTCCACAGCTCATTCCTCCTCCGTACCCGCCACCGCTCATCCT
Organism: Platyrinchus mystaceus; assembly: GCA_035041135.1. Classification (NCBI taxonomy): domain Eukaryota; kingdom Metazoa; phylum Chordata; class Aves; order Passeriformes; family Tyrannidae; genus Platyrinchus; species Platyrinchus mystaceus. The sequence continues at coordinate 2,240,470 of JAWWLV010000087.1, forward strand.
GCCGCTGTAGCTGCTGCGGCTGATCCTCCCGCAGCTGCCGCTGCTGAAGCCCCCTCCATAGCTGCTCCTGGAGCCTCCTCCTCCTCCAAAGCTTCTCCCAGAAAAGCCTCCCCCGCCTCCAGAGGAGGTGTATCTCCTAGTGGACATTGAGGAGTATCCACCAGACCTACTCCCTCCACCGCCACCGCCACTGCCGCATCTCCCACCACCGCCGCCACCACCACCTCCTCCACCTCCACTGCTAATTCTGATGGTGCTGCTCGAGGATTTGGTGCCACAGCTCATGGTGACAGCAGGAGAGAGTCAAACCGCAACCCCAATTTAGCTGCACAGCCCGATAAGCCTCAGGACTGCAAACTTTCATACCCAGCTCTCCGTATTTATGCGTTTGACACTGGGTGTCACCATCAGGGTGTTTCCTTCTCCCAGGGCATTTACCAAATTTCTTGTTTGTGCCAACAATAATTTGCTGAACAGTATTTTTGTGCAGCTCTCTCAGGCAATCCAGCCCACGGCTGGGCTTCTGGGGCTTGGGTGAGGTTGAACATCTCACTTCTTTTGGGTGACATCCTTTTCATTTTGCTTTTCCTGAAACAGGCACTTCCTTTGCTAAGATTTTGTAGCTGCTATTGCCAAAGGCTGTTGTTTGTTTTCTTTTGCTCTTTCCTATGTTGTGTATTTCAGATTTTCTACACACCTTATATTCCTTTTCTCACCATATGTGACAGTGCAAGAGTTTTATTAATAGGACAGTGTGACTTGTCTCTAGAGATTGTCCAACTCGTGTGTCCCTGCCAGCACTTAAAGAACATATTTAGTGATATGAGCAGGCTATTTCAAGCAATGCAGAGGGATTCTTATTTAAAAATCAAACTGCCTCCTTTGTGAAGAAAGCACCAGGACAGCACACAGAGAGCCAAGTCCTGGAACTCAAAGGGAAAAAAAAATACTGGACTTTTTTCACCAAGGAGCTCTTGATCTAAAATAGGGGGAAGATCAAGGATACTTTAAATGTATTACAAAGTCAATTGAAGCCCAAGAAGGGCTGTATTGTCAAAGCTGTATTATTGCAGACAGTTGCCTCAAAACTACTGTGTGGGAAGACTTTTTATTGTTTAATATAAAGCAGCTCATGCTCTCTATTGTCAATGTGTCATATGTTACAGGTGATAAAGTATATCTGTATTATATCTACTGCTCTTAAAGCAGAGATCCTTGAGACTCTAAAATAGCATCCTGAGAGAAAAGCCAGTTGAAATCAGACTGCTGAGACCACAAAAGAAACGATCCCACACTTCGGTGTTGTCCTGATCCCAGAAGTTGACCGAGTGCAGGGTTGGGAGGTTGGATGCTAAGCCAGTGTCTGAAGGCAGATGTGCAAACAGCAAACCACCAGCACTTGTGTCGTTCTGTAGATGGACCCAGACTGTCCCAGTGAGCTCAGAGGAAGGGGCACAGTTTCCCAGTGGCAGTTCTGTTCTGTGTGACTGAAATGTTCCCATCAGCTCCCTCCTCTCCACGGGGTCACGGAGTCTCCAGTGACTGGAGGTAGTTACGAGGTGTAGCAACATCCCCTAAACCTCAGGTGCAGGAGCAGCGGCAGCACCAGATGAAATGCCTTTTGTGCTCTGCTGTCCTGCTCCCAGCATCTCCAAGACCTCTTAGAGATGGGAATGCGGTGCAGGCCTTGCTTTCCAGAGGCCACCTTGGTGGGAAGTTGTAGATTCAGGATTATTTACCATTTTCCAGCCTCATCCATCCTCCTGGCCTTTGCTCTGTGCCTGCGCCCGCCTTGCTCTGTTGCTGCTTAGGCAATCGCTTTCAAAAGCTCCCAGATTTTATCTTGCTGTTTGATCTCTCAATGGCTCAAAGATGATGAAAGATTCCGAGCAGGTTGGTGATGTGATAATTTCTCCTGGGTCTCAGCTGGAGGCTGGTACTGACACCCCAGCAGCATAAACAGTTTCTGCTTCTGCACGGTCTGTTATCGGTGCAGAAAGATGGAGTTTGCTGGGGGGCAAAATGCTTTTTCACTTTAGTGCTGTTTTGTCTCTGGCTCTGGGGAATGTCACCTTGCCACTGGGGCCCCTTTGTCACAAATTCTGCCGTGGTGAGTAAAATGGATTGTCACGTTCAAATTCCCATCAGAGACTCTGGGAATATTCCTTAGAGATACTTTTCGTAGCCAAGCTAGAACAATCTCTGGGTTTGTAAGTGATAGTAAGCAAAATATTCCCTGGAATTATTAAAACAAAAGTAAAAAAATTGCCAAAAGAGTCTCTGTTTCTGTATTTTCTGAAAACACACATTTTTTTCCTATTCAGTGTCTTTTTCCATATGTACCTGTTCACAAAAGGGATTTGTCCATACTGGAAAAAGAACACTGGATGGAAAAGGTTTTAAAAATCAAAGCAATGAAAGAAAAGAGAGTCAGAGCACTGAGGGTGGAGAACTTTCACTAACCTCAACATCTCATTGTAGTTCTGTGTTGCTACCACTACTTATATATAAAGGAGGATCACAAATCACAGATTTTGCCTTTAGGTCTTTGGTAGCTCACAAGCCACGTGCTCACAGGATGTTCCTGGTTTGTCTTTAGCATTGCTATGATTTAATTTTTGTTACTGGTTTCACCTTGGAGGTTTTACAGAAACCCTGCTGGCTGTGAGGCTGGGCCATATTCCAAAATATTCCTGCAGCTCAGAGTTGCCCTTGGGATGTTTGGTTTCTGTCACAGTCACTGTGTGTCTGTCTGGAGTTGGACACTGAGGTGCCTGAAAAATAAAGGTGAACTGTGGGTACTTCATGCTCGTGTAAAGTTGCACACACTGAATTCCCTCCTGGCTTATTTTAATTTATTGATTATTAAATATTTAACTATGCAGATTTTTGCAAACAAGAGAAGGTCTATTCTGTATCCAGGATGACTTTTTTATTTCTCAGGTCATTTAAAGAGCCTTCAAAGCTCTTTGTTCTCTGATGCTTTCCTCTAATGTGTTACAGGGTGATGTGAATTTATGGAATTATTACCTCTGTGGCTGTTTTCCTTTTAATCAGACCTCCTGATGGGTATCAAAGAAGTGACTCCCAAGCACCCTGAGAGCAGCCCATGAGACTGGGAGGCTTTCCCAGCAGGCTGGAGCTGCTGCCTTCAAAAAGAGCTGGAGGAAATGCATTCTCAGCTTTGTGTCTGTGCACTGGCAAACTGAAGCATTTCCCCTTAATTCACTGTCGCTCTGATACCTCAGGCAACGACTGGAGTTTATTCTTTCCATCTATTTAACGATCCCTTCCCATCACTCTTAGCAGATGTTTTTGTAAGAAGAGTGAACACTTCAAACCAAAGTCTGTCTGAGATGGGTGTTGCCCCTCCTGGAAGTGAAGCAAAGCCACCGGTGGGCTCTGGGAGGGGTCGAGTTCCTTCCCCCCCAGCTCAGGGACGTGGTGAACGTTGCTGTTCTCACTGTGCAGCCCTTGAGTATGGCCCGGGCAGCATTTGGCAATTAAGAGGCCTCACAATCCTCAACAAAAGAGAGATCAACACGGTGCACGCAGGCAGTTTGGAAATTACAGCTGTGCCTTCAAATGGACACGTGGATTGCTGGGGAGGGAGGTCTGAAGCCAAACACGCAGGACTGTGTGTGCACACTGAGTTTTGCCTCAGGTTGCTCTGAAGGTCTTGTTCCAACACGCACCTCAATTATCTCCTCAGAGCACTAACAGGAGCACCAGATAAGTATCCGAATTGCAACACTTTGTGCTCATAAAATTAAAGCTTATTATGCTGATTAATCCCTAGCCAAATGCATGCAAATAAAAACTGCCAGGTTCCCCTCGTTCCTCAGTATCACTGCAGCCCTAAGCTTTGACACCTGACACTACAATATTTGTGTTTCTTACTCCTGCTTTGCAATGTTTTGGGTTTTCTAGCTCTGTTCCTCCACAATTCAGTGTGCTTTTTATCTGTAATGAGCACTAATGCCATGAGTGAGTGGGGCTTTTTGTGAGTTTATTGGTGGGTTGTATTTATTTTGTCACATACCAAAACATGTAGCAAATAAAGTTTATTATGAAGCTGATTTGCATTGTAGATGCAGACTAAAGGTAGAGACTTTAGGTAAGGAAGAGGATGGTGCAATCAAGGCTGAGTAGCAAAAGTAGTAATAGAATTACTTATACTAATGGTTCAGAAATTGTGCCTTATTTAACATCTCAGTATAAGCCATTAAATCAGCAGCAGAGCTGCACTGGGTGTTGCCACACGCTGCATCCTCGTTTGTCTCTGTGCTCAGTGCTGTTCTCTCAGCCCCTGAGCTGCCCCACAGCCCTTCCCACGCTCCAAACTCCGCTTTCGGCTTTGCTTCCCCAAGGATCATTTCAGGGGAGTTTCTCCTGCAAGGTTATATGCAGAGATGCCTGAGAATTAGACAACTGGCAGCAAAATACTTAAAGGAAGTTGTATTTTTGGAAAGAAAGGCAGGAACAAGAGGGGCCAGGAGTGCTCAGAGCTGCTGTGGTGGCACAGAGCAGTGAACTCGAGCACGGAGAGGCTGCTGCTCCAAGGAAATCATATCCAATCACCCCAACAGCCTCCCGGGTGTCACTGTGGGACCAGAGACCAGCTAAATCACTGTAACTCACCCTGGGACAGCCAGGAAGCAGGCACTGAGCAGGAATATTTTTGAGGTTAACCTGGCAGGCTCCGAGGGGAGGTGTGAGAAGCAGGGCTCCTGGGTTGGGAGCACTCCTTGATTTGGGCTGTCAGTTGAGTACCCTGGACAGACAGGTCTGAGAAAGAGCTGTCACCACCTGCCAGAGGTGGAGAGCAAGCAGAGCAATTGGAGGAAGCAGGTTCAGGGGGCAGGGAGCACAACAGGGACGAGAGTGATGCGGGGCTGCAATGGGTTACAAATGAAGAGGGTGGTTTTGCAGCAGGTGGGAATTGGGGGTATCCTGGCAAATGATTGTCAGCAATCATCAGGTCAGGGACATCATGAGTCCTTCATGCAGGTGAGCTGGTCCCTCGGGCCCCCAGACAGACACTGGTCAGGAAAAAACTTTTATTCTTCCTTTCTTTGTTCTCCAGCTCTCATCAGGTGGCTGAGAGCCCGGCGTGGGGCAGCGCCGTGAATCACCGGCACGGCTCTGCCCGGGATCGCGCGCTCAGGGTTCCCGTTCCCACGGCCTCCCACTCCGCCTGCCTTTCCCAACCTTCTCCTGTGAGTGATGCCTTGCTCAGAGGGGAAAAAAACCAAACCTTTTGTGATTGTAAAACTCCAAGAGAAAAGACTCACAGCAGTGATAGTCCTGCTTGGGTTGTAGCAGGTGAGTGGAGAAGTGCACAGGAGGAAGGATGTATCGTGAGCAGGAGTCATGTGAGGGACCCTCTGCCTTATTTTCAGGGGAAATTCTCCATGGAGTTCATATTTTAACAAGGTTTTCCAGGGAATAGTCAGTTCCTTAAGCCCCCCCTCTTTTCCCTGATAGGAGTTCATAGCAGAAGTGAGTGGGTTTGTTAACTGTGAGTTCTCCCATCGCAGGGCCCACCGGAGCAGTTCCCAGCAGTGTAGTCTGCAAAGCTTTGCCCAGTGAGTCTTAAATGGTGAACATGTCGCTGCAAACTCAGGGTCCTGTGGATAACCTGACACATTATTGTGTGTTCCACAGGTAGGGTTTGATATTTGTAACTGACTCAAACAAAAATCCCCACCGAAGGAACTTGAAAACCAGGCACTGTTTTCTGGTTGCGTCACAGAGAAGCCAAGATTTATTAGCATTTATTGCACAGGAACACCAATCACGGTGGAGATTAACTCAGGTAACAGTGATTCGGAACAGAAAGACAGATGGAAGCAGCAGACAGGCCATGCAGGGAGCTCTGACGAGCCCCTGCAATGAGCAGTGTTGAGTAACTTGAACAAGTGCCGGCTCCTGCTCGTGGCAGAGCCGTGTTCGGCCGTGCCCACAGAGTCCTGCTTGGTCCAAAGGCCTCGCTGGGGAGGTCCTGCAGTGGAAGGTGCTGCTCCTGCCAATCACTCCTCAGACCTTCTAAAACTCCCTGGTGAAAGATGGAGGGAAGCAGGAAGGGTTTCTTTGAAGAAGTGTTATCTCGTTCATCATTTTGAGCCCTGTGTTACTCCCCGAGTACCCCCTGTGCAGGTCTCGGTGCACCAGGGCTGTTCCCAGACTCCCAGAAAAGTCTGAACAGTGTCACACTTGTGTTTCTACCTGTGTGTGCAGCTTTAGCAATTAACTGCAAAGATCTGCTTCTGTTCTCAGCTGTGGGAGTGCAAATCACTGTAGAGTGGCTGAGCAGTATAAACCAAATACAGATGAACTTAGAATCTACATTTTTGTGTGTACAGGCATTTACAACAATTTTTTTTAAGTTAAAGATAGATGGCATATAATATGTTTTAATCTTGCCTACCAAGCATTAATATATGTAGAAATATTGCAGGTCATATGGGATGTTTGATCAGAGGAGTGAATTTTTACAGAGAGGTTTGCAAAGACTGTGTATGAATTTTTAAAAATCAAATTTTCCCCAAGAATCTTCCTCATAAGGCAAAATCCTTCTGAATTCACTGCCTTTGTTGTCAGCAGCAGGAGAGTGTGTGCACTGTTCCTGCTGTCTGCACTGATGGCTTCAGGCCCTTTGGGTGAGAGCCAGCTCTCATGTCATGACTGTCAGTCTGCGGTGGAAACAGCGTGTTTGGGAGACAGACTGACTGACAGAGACTGATGAAGCCTCAAAACAGTATCAAAGTGGACGTGAACCTTCCTAAAACCGACAATTTCCTGTTCATATTCCCCTTTTTCAGACATTTGTCTGAGGTGCTATGAGGACCCAGAGCCTTACCCAGTCTCATGTGTTTTATGGCTTCGGACACTTCCTCCATGGTTGCTCCTCTCTCCAGCTTCATGTTTTCAGCACTTCCTGGAACCACAGCCGGGAAATCAGACACAGATCAGACCCTTCTGTCTTTCACTACTTGAGTCTTTTGCAGCCAATGCCCCTTATATTCCAAATGTCTGGAGTGTTCCAACTGTTGTACCTTGCTTTAACCAACCCCCCTTAACACCAGTGACATTTCTAACCACTGATTTCCTACTTCCCTGCATGCTCTGGATTGGGCATCGTTTTCCCTTTCCCCCCTTCATTTCCTCTTTCCACACAACCCTTCATGCCACCCTCTTCGAGTCACTGTGCAAATGCTGCCATGTTGAGTTGTTACTGTGTAAGAACAAATGTCAGAGCGGCCTTAAAACACAACCAGGGGAAAACAGCAAAGTATTTCCAGGAAGGAAGTTGTCATATCCCTTCCTGCTATTCAGAGAGGATGGTTAGTGGCAGGATGTACTTCTTTATTCCATTTTTACCTGGGCTTTCACAAGTGTCACTAGGCTGGGACTGGGACGATGAAGAGCGGAAGAGGCAGGATTTGCCCCCACATCCTCCTCCTCCTCCTCCTCCTCCTACTCCACTGCCACTTCCTCCACCTGAAGTTTTACCACAGGTTCCACCTCCTGTTCTTCCTCCGCTCCCCCCTCCTCCACTTTCAGAAGAGGAAGATCTTCCATAGGATCCTCCAGTTCCTCCTCCACTGCTTCCTCCTCCATGACCTCCTCCTCCTCCTGAAGATCCACCATCACCTCCTCCCTGTGCAGGTCTGTAAGCAGGAAGGGGTGTGTTATTTCCTTCTTACCTTTCATTTCCCCAGATATCAGCACTTCCTGCTGGTACTTAGGGCAAGAAGTGGCAAATCACAATTCTAAATATTTTTGTAAAAGTCCAGCTTTGCACGCTAAGATTTAGATTCCATGGGAATTCTTGTGGTTGCAGCAAATATGTTGATGATTAATCAGCTGCACCAGTTCCTGACATAAATATTGCTGCTTTCCTCTTCCCCTGATTGCAGAGATGGCAAGTTAATAAATTGATGTCTGTACTTGATTCTGTACTTCAGGCCATGCTGCCCCTTTTCCAGCAGCGCCCGGTACTGCTGGATCTCCTGCTCCAGGCGGGTCTTGATGCCCAGGAGCATCTTGTACTCCTCGTTCTGGCTCTCCATCTCGCAGCGGATGCTGGCCAGCTCCTCCTCCAGGGGGCCGATCATGCCCTGGATCTGCTGCAGCTGCAGGTTGTAGCGACGTTCCGTGTCCTCCAGGTTGGACTGCAAAGAGTCGATCTGCAAAGGCCAAACAAAACCCGGCGCTGGTGGGGATGTGGCAGGATCAGAGCGCCCTTGTGCCCCGCAGGAGACAAATCTCACACGGTGTCAGAGGCAGCCAGCATCTTCACTGACTGTTGTGGCAGCTACAGCCGCCCTCCTGTCATTCCAGCAACCCCTGGGTTCTTTGTGAACCCACGGATCAGGAGCAATCGTTACCCACCATGCTGATCTGTGACTGCAGCTCAATCTCCAGGCTCTGAAATTCACGTCTCAGGTCAGAGATCTGCCGGTTGCTTGATTCCACCTCCTGGCCACTTGAGTGGACTTGTTGACTCACCTCCTCCATCTGAAAAATTAACGTGCAGAACTGGAGTTTCTGAGTTTTACTTACAATGTCAACAGGGCAGTTTATCATGGGACCACCTGGAGCGGTTTTTTGGGGCCTGCTTGGAGCCACAGCTCAGAGTGGCAGCAGCAAATAATGAGGTGAAAACTCAAAGTTACAGAAGGGCCACTGGTAATATGGGGCTGTTACACTTCTTGTGTGGCTCTGCCAGAGCAGTTCAAGCCCACTTGTGATTTCCTTCAGTTTGGTCAAAGGGATGCTACTGTTATTTCCTAATAGCAATGGATGCTGTGCCATTCCTCTACAGGAGTTGGTGTTTCCCTTTTTAACATGAACATTCCAACTGTCACCCTTCTTACCTTGCCTTCATACCACTTTTCGACCTCTGCACGGTTCTTCTGAATAATGCCTTCATACTCTTGTCTCATGTCATTGAGCTTTTTCAGCAGATCCTCTCCTGGAGCAGCGTTCACCTGCACACTCACATCCCCGCTGGACTGGGATTCCAGCTGTTTCATGTCCTGCAGAGAAAAGCCAGGCCCAGGACAATGAACACAAATGGAGCCTTTCAACTATATATATATATATATATATATGTTGGGGGGGTTGTGTTGCAATTATTTGGCCTTGACTTGATTGCTTGTTAAGGGGGCCCCCCTGGCACAGCCTGGCCCTGCCCTCGGCGGGTGTTTCATGCCGAGGCATCTCCAGTTTGAGGGGTTTTGTTGGGTTTTTTGCTCTTACCTCCTCGTGGTTCTTCTTGAGGTCGATCATCTCCTCCTTCAGGGACTCAAACTGCATTTCCAGGTCAGACCTGCCCAGGGTCAGGCTGTCCAGGAGGGGCCTCAGGCTGTTCAGATCGGCCTCCACGTTCTGCCGCAGCCCACGCTCGGTCTCGTACCTGTGCCAGGGACGGTGCAGAGAGCTCAGCCCTGCTCTTCCCATCCCAGGCCTTCTCCTACTGGTGTTATTTATGGAAAAGTTCACCTATTCCAGTATCAGGGTCTGCTTTTGTGTCTGTATTTCAGAGCATGTAGCATCTCTCAACCAGCAGAATTAGGAAATCATCAGCCAGTACTTACCACTTAACATTAATATCACTTAATAACATAAAGTTTTTATTCTTTATACTTCATAAATTTAAAGTTTAATATCAATATTGAACTTTAATATTTCATTTTATTCTGTGGTATCTTTCATCATCTCTTTTGACCTGCAACTTTGTGCAGGTTCCATCTGTCTGGTTCAGAGCCAGCATTCCCACCAAAGGTCATTCTAGAAATATTGAAAATTTTGAAGTTCCACAAATTATTTCAGTTGTGCTGCCATAGAACCAGGAGGAACCCAAGACCCTGTGGATGGATATTTGCTTATGGAATGAATTTATGAAGTTCAGGAAAGCAGGAGGAAGGAGATCAGTGGCTGGAAAAGAGGAATATATATTTACTTCACTCTAAAGTCTTCTGCAGTCATCTTCGTGTTATCCAGGTCCAAAAGCACCTTGTGGGTGTCCACAGCCGCAGTCACGATCTAGAAGAGAAACAACTTTGTTTGCTGGGCAAACATTCCCTGACAACCTCTCAGCCTGTCAGTGCTTAAACATCTCTGGCAAAGAACATCCTACCTGGTTTTGAAGTTCTTCAATCTGTCCATAATAGTGGCTGTAGTCCTTTGGGCCGGAAGGACCTTGCTTCTGGTACCACTCCCTGATTAATTGTTCCAGCTGAGCATTTTCCAGTTCCAGATTCCTGACGGTCTCCATGTAGGAAGCCAGGCGCTCGTTAAGGCTCTGCATGGTCAGCTTCTCGTCGTTGGAGAGAATTCCCACATTCCCTCCGTGAAAGCCGAAGTTGCCCCCGCTGAAACCAGCACCACCTCCACCAAAGCCTCCTCCATAAGCAGCACCAAACCCGCTGCCCCCTGACCTGAAGCCCGTTCCCATTCCCCCTCCACAATATCCAGCAGCCATCCCTCCTCCACAGCTCTGGCTGCTCATCCCTCCTCCGTAGCTGCTGCGCCTGATACTCCCGTACCCACCAGCTGCCCCACCACAGCTGCTCCGGGAGCTTCCTCCGCCACAACTGCTGCCAGAAAACCTGCCACCACCGCTGCTCCTGGAGGAGATTCTCCTCGAGGAGGCCGAGGAATGCGAGCTGCCCTCTCCTCCTCCCCCACTGCTGGCGCCGCCACCGCTGCTCCCTCGCAGGCAGCTCTTCAGGGGCTGCTTCGAGCCACAGCTCATGGTGGCAGCAGCAAGTAACTCAGGTGAAAACTCAAAGCTGGTCTTACAGTTGTCCTGGAATCATAGCTCCAAATTCCAGCTGGCCTCCTCTGTATTTATAGCTGAGACGGAGGGTGTCGCCGTGGGAGGGAGTATCCGCTTTCCATGTGCATTTGCAAGCCCTAATTTGCCAAAGGGAGATGCTTGGCAGTGTCAGGAAGCTTAACCCTTCCTCTAAGTGTTTGTGACCATCTGTTTATTCATACAAAACATGTAATTTCTGTTGGGTGGCTCTGAGTTAGGGAGATCTTTGCTGAGATCTAGTGCACTGGCTTACAGTCACCCCAAAGAAACTCATCCCACTCACCTCATCCTGGTCACATCCCTCTCAACACAACAACACTGCCACAATAGGGGACAGTGATGGATGTTCCTGTCTCTCTTCTAATGCTCAGATATTTGTCAAGGAATTCTGGATGATTTTTTTATAGCTAACTGATATTTTCATAGATTTATGGTTATCCTTTGCTGTGTGCTCCTTATTTTTAGTCCTTTATTACTTTATGCCTTTGGAAAGCCTATCCCAGGATGTGAGCTGTAGGTACAATGAACCACTCTGACTTCTTTATAATGTCTCATAAAAGCTCAGAGAACGTTGGCAAATGTCACGTGTCAGCAATTATTCCAATCAAACCTCTACAACTGTGTTTTATAAATAACAATTCAATTATGAAAAAAGGTGTTACAACAACTGCAGAACAGCTCCGTGTCAGGCTGTGAGGAATGGAAGTGTTGCAGGTGGTTTCCAGAAAAAACCCTTCGCGTGCTTGGACCAAATGCAGGTACAGGAGGGTCGAGAGACCCGGGAAAGAATCCTGGTCTGGTCTCTCCTGGCATTCCTGGGTGTGTTCTCACTCCTGAAGGGAATTCACAAATTTATCAGGATGTTTTCCCTGTGCAGCACAAACACAAACCTACCTGGAGGAGAAAGGTGAAGTTCCCAGTTTGGGGATTAAGTCAATGAACTACATCACATTTTTCCTTCAGATTTGTTTTTCCACCCACAGACACAGCATGACCAAAAGTAGGAAACGCTGTCTTGCATCTCCTTCTTTAAGATCTGTATCTTTGCCCAATACTCTGAGCTCTCCCTGAGCCTCAGACAGTGGCATTTCTCCCCCAGGGTGCCTCTCACCCCGTCCTCCTGTGCAAATCCCAGTCTGTTACCTGTCTCACCTCGTGGGGTGGAACCCGTTGTGTGATACCCAGTATTGATCTGGGATATTGCTGTTTTCTCGCTCGGCCTTTGTGCTGTTGGTTGTTGCTAATTAAGAGGTTTGTTTGTTATGGCTTTACAGCCACTGTTTGTGGAAACAGCTTTTTGCAAAGGCCCCTCCCAGCACACCCTGGCCCACGCAGCAGGACACGCCTCACGTTCCATCTTCCCGGGAGAGAGGCCTCCCCTGGACTGCAGGAATTTAAATGGTTCATTACAACATTTAATGGAGTGTGGGGGGATAATTTTAGCTCTTCACAGCGAGAAACCCTCTTCTCTCAAGTAAACAAAATTCTCTTCAACGCTTCCAGCTGCTTTGGCTCATGGAGCCTTTGGGTTGTGTCCTGTTTAACTGTTTCTTCCAGCTGCTGACAGCCCTGATACAGGGACATGGGTACAAATCTGTGTTTTCTGTATAATTCTGCTGAAGGGTTTTGGTTTGGTTTGGGTTTTTTTTCTGCAAAGATTTTTATTACATCTTTTGCATCAGTCATTCCTTTCAGGTGGACCAAGCTTCCTGTCTTCCCTTCACGGGAGAACATGTTTGGATGGTTTGAATATCAGGGAGGATGCTGGTGTGCAACTTAAAAGCTTTATGTTTAATACATGAAAGGAAAATTTAATGCCATTTTCCCCCTAGAATCTGTGCAGGCAGCTTTCCTCAAGAGTGAAACTTATCTCCTTAAAACTGAGAAAGCCTGATGATTCAGTGTATCTGGGAATCCTGGCCAGGGTCAGAGCTAGAAGTGACTGAACCAATGGTTCCTGAAAGGAATGTTTTATTTCAGAGCTGCTGTAAGGTGGAAGCTGGTTTGTGAGGTGGTAATTTTGTCTGCAGTTATGTCTCACACGATTGCCCAGGCCCTTGCAACACTCTGAGCTTCCTGGGTGATCTTAGATAATGTTTCCAGCAAAATCTAGAGATGCTGCTGGAGCGCAGCTGGAGGGCTGGGAAATCGGAACATCAGAGAGATTGCAATAAACTCTGCAGGAACTGGAAGGATCCCCAGTGGTACCTGTGAAACGGGACAGGGAAACCTTCTGGAATCCAGGGATGAGGCTGCTCAGTCCGGCAGAGCCAAAAGCTGGGCAGGGCCAAAACGGGGTGGGGGGAGTGGAGGAGGAGGAGGAGGAGGAGGAGGAAGGTGCCTTGGAGGGAGGTGGCCCCGCAGTTGTTTGCAATGGGCCTCTCCCCTTTCCTGTGATGAAACTGTTACCAGCTCCTGCCCAAGGACATTTTAGGACTATTTAAGGCTGAAAGGCTCACCCAGCACGGGCAGGATTCCTGCGTGCTCCACACAGCCCCGACGTGTGTTGGCTGAAGCAGGGGCCGGGGGATGAAGCCCGATTCCTTTGGGTGTGTGGCAGTAGGAAGGTGAGGCTGCCAGGGGGGAACAGCCCAGGCTGGGGTGTGGGTGGGCACACACAGCTCCTCCCAGACCCTGGCACCACCTTTTCCAGCTCCACATTCACACCCTCCCCACACTGATGTGTTTGGGACAAACCAGTGAGGCTGCTGAGCACATCTCAGGGGGCTCAACTGGGCTGTTGCCCACCCTTTTTGGTGCTTCAGAGGAATCCTTTTCCATCCTTCCAGCTTCTGGTCAGGTCTTGTCAGGAATATTCAGTTTGCTTATGTTGCTACACAGAGAAAAACTATGAAATATCTACCTGGGGAATATGACTCATTCTCATAATCATATGCTATAAACTTAACTCCCATTATATTATCATCAGGCAGTTTTATTAACACCAGATAATCCTGTAGGATTTCTCCACAGCGGAGAAGAAAGCCAGGCCCTGCAGTGTGACTGTGTTGGAGGGTGAACACTTCTCATTTGTACACTGCTCTTCCTTCCAGTGAGGTTCAGCTGCCTGACACTTAGCATGAAGCTGTTCTCCTCTCCCCTAAAATTTAAATGATGAGGGTTTTTTCCCTATCCCAGTAAAAAGCTAGATGTGTGAAAACTGAAAAATCTGATTTAAATCAGTTGTAACATATTAGGACTCACTCATGTTTATTCTGTCAAAGGACCAGTGGGCTTTGGTTCATTGCCACAAACCAAAACACACAGTGTGGTTCTAGAGCTCAGTGAAATTCTACGAACACCATCTGAAAGTGGTGGCCTTGGCAGTGCTGGGTGAAGGGCTGGACTCGAAGATCTCAGAGGGCTTTTCCAACCCAAATGATTCTGTGATTCCCTGATGCCAAAACACATTTAGGCTTTTTTTTTTTTTTAAGTGAAGGGTTTTAAAACACGTTTTGAAGTGAGAGGGTAAGTCCCCACCTCTCCTGCTCTCTTCTGAAACAGAGGGTGTAAGTGTTGGTGTCCACCCACACCCTGAGGTGTGTGGTCACAGGGAAGATCCTTGGAACCTGCTCCTGTTTGTCCAATGATCCAGACACAGCACGTTCCCCCAGTGGTCAGTAAAGCTGGACAGGGCATGGGGACCTGACGTGCTGCCCCCCAGGGAGGGGCAGCCAGGGGTGCCCAATCCAGCAAACATCCCTCCTTGTAGAAGAGGTAATTCCTGCCTCCATTCTGCCCCATCTGTTACTCACTCCCTATTGCAGAGACGAGTGGTGATGAAACCTTAAAGGGCACCTTCAAAAGCTCCACCACCCAAGGGAGCGATGGTGGCTGTGATAGGAACGGCAATTAGGTGAGTCAGAGCCGTAGGAGATTTCAGAGCACAAACCCCTGGGCTGGGAACTGCAGCATTTTGGGCCTAAGCAGCCCCTGGCCCAGCTAACTCTGGGGTCTCTGATGCTGCCCCACTGGCAAGACCCTCCTTAGAGAAGGGTCATTACAGCACCTCTGCAGCCCCCGCAGGGAACGCTGAGTTTCGCCGATGCTCCCGCCCAGCGACGTGATGCAAAATATCCCGGTGCCGCTGGAAACGTAAACAGGCATTAGCAAACCGGCGAGGGAGTTTCGGCCTGGCATCCGTCCCGCACGCCCCCGCAGGGCACAGCACAGCACCGGGGGGGGCAGGGAGGACACCGGGGGTCCGCAGGCGGCAGGGAGGACACCGCGCCGTCCCTGAGCTGTCACACGCGGAGTCGGGTCGTGCCGACCTCACTACGAGTGAGACCATTAAGTACCGGTGGAGCTGGAGCGGGATGTTGTGCGGGTCACAGCGTGTTCCGTGTGTTTTCCCTCCCCGGCACATCCCGCAGACACCACTTCACCCGGCTCTGCTGGGAGGGATGAGCCAAGCCCCCAGCTCCGGGTTTTTCGCTCGCCTCTGGCCCGGGAGCCCTTCGGCAGCTCGGTGGGAGCCGAGTGCCCTCTAGAGAGCACCCGCAGCCCAGGGCCGGGGAGTTCTCGGCTCCCGCACCTCCAAATACCTCCAAATATCCCGTGTGGTGAAACGCAGAATGTGTCGGGATCCCACGGCTCGGTGGGGCAGAGGGAACACTGCCCACCCCGCTGCAGGGCAGGGGGCCTGGACAGGGCTGAAACTGCTGTAGATTGTGGATAATTACATTTTCATTTAGAATTTCTATACATTTATATGATTTTTATATAATTTCATATTTATTTCTTATATACCTGTTATTTTATTCACATACTATTGTACTTCTGCTGGATAGGCTACCAGCAACTAATTCTGCTCAGCCACAGACAGGATTAGCCCAATTTAGTGTCTTTGGGCCTCCTAGGAAAATGTGAGCCCTACTTTAATGAGAGTCTCAGACTCGGGTAACACAGTGACAGAGCAGAGCAGGGCCAGGCCAGGCCGAGGACTGGGAGCAGGACAGACTGACAGGTCCGCCATTCCTTCGGATCTGCTGGTTGGGAACAGCTGACACCTGACGGGGAGAGATGGGAAGTGCCAGGACTTCCCAGGCACTTTCTCCATTTCCTTGTTCCTCAGCACAAGCAGCACTTGCATATCAGGATCATTGATTATTCCAGCCTGCTCTTTTTTCCTGACATCAAATACAGTGCTCCTGGAAAACCTCTCCTTCAGTCTCTGTCCAAACTGGACAGGTTTTGGATAGGTCAGTTTTGCCCTCTGTTCTCAGGCAAACACATGTTCAGTGTCTCTGTCCTCTGGGAAAAACAAAATAAACCAAAACAAAACAAACCCAGTATAAATATTTTAAATTTCTCTCTCCTCTGGGAAAAACAAACAATGAAACCCAACCCAGTATAAAGATTTTCACAGGTGCTTCGTGTTGCTGTTTCACTCTGTGGCACAAGAGGGAAAGGCCAGTGCCGATGGCAGCAGAAAGTGAAAGCTCAGATTCCCGGGATTTGAGTTTTGATGAGGATCTGGCTCTCACTCCGGAGGATCTTTTTGATGCTGCTCAGCCGAAATCCTCGGGGAGGAGCGAGCAGAGGCTCCGGGGTTTTGTACGAGGGTTTGGGCCACGGCGGAGCTGCCGGGAGAGATCCGAGTGAGGGAAGAGCAGGGGGCGACCCTGCCCGGCCCCAGGAGGGTGCGGTGCTGCCGCAGGAGCTCCCGGTGTCCTTCCCGGAGTCGGGATCGGCAGCTGTGAAGGAGCTGCCCGTCCCTCCCGGCCGCCAGGGATCAGTCTTGTTCCTTCTGCTCTTCCTCACAGCCGAGATTCCGCCCTCCCTTTGCCCGTCCTCTCTCCCGGCTTGTTGCAGCGCAGAACGCGGCCAGAGCAGGGGCAGAAATGCTCTTTTCCAGGTGTGTGGCGCAGTCAGGAGCGGGGTTTGGAATTTGCTTTCCTGTTTCAAATGCTTTTTGAATTTCTCAGCAAAAGACCCCCCAAAAAAACCACGCGTTTAGGTGTGAGAAATCTTGGTGCCGTGTCATGTAAACTACAAAAAGGGCTTTCAGGACATGGGCTCTTTCCATCCTGTGGGTGTCTCTGCACAGCTGTGGGTGTCCAACCACCCCTTGGCTGTCTCGTGAGAGGACATTGCTGAGAGCACTTGAGTGCTGTCACCTCAGCACGTGGCCTGAGAAGGGGCACTGTCCTCGCAGGGTCCCCTTCCCTGGGCAAGGGTCCCGCACAGGGGAGGTGGGATTCACTCTGCCAAGGGGCAGCAGCACCCGGACATGCTCACACTGCACAAGTCCAGGGGACAGGCGGGGCCAGGAGACACCTCTCCCCCCCCAGGTGACTCCTCTTTTCCCCATGGAGCTGCTGGGATGTGTGGCTGACGCTGAACTCCCCAGCACCAGCTCATCTCACAGTTTAACACCTGGCACATCTGGAGAGCAGCTGGAGATGTGCACCAGGGGTGGCTGCTGAGCCAGTACCTGTGTCTGGATACACACCACCCCGAGCTTTGGCATGGGAATTTCTGCCACTCACCCCTGTTCCCCTTTCACTGAACTCCAGCTCCTCTGGCTCGGCTGACCCCTCCCTTGTCATACAAGGAACAGGCAACAACTGCCTCGGGCTGTGGCAATGAGGAGGAGCTGGACAAGACCTGCCAGGTCAGCGGGGCTGTTCTCTGTGCAGGATGACCCCGACCAGTTCAGGTGCCCCCCGTGCCCCTTGCTCAGCACTTGATGTTCTAAACCAACTCAGTTTCAGACCCAGGTTCTTGATTGCATCAGGCACAAGCAAAGTTTTATTAGAGACGTTTTTCAGCAGCAGGTACGTTAGTGACCCTGACTAACTCAGGTGATTTCTAGAGGTTACAGCATTGCAGAACAGAAGAGCAGAACAGAGGAGGGGGCTCCTGACACCCCCTTTAGCTACGTGGCCAAGCGTCGCTGAGTTACTTCTACTTTTTCTGCACAGAGGGTGCAGCGAACACGGAGTGTTCTGGGTTTGTCTCTGGGTTTCCCTGTCACCTTCCAGTCCGTTCCTCCTTAATCACAAATTCTCCTGCAGGTCACTGGAGAGAAAACACAGCAGCATTATTTGACTGAAACAGAGGTAAAGGCCTTCAAATAACAGAAATTGGGTCTGTGTGGTGCCCTTGTTTCTAGAATGCACTGCTAAGCTGGAGCAGCAACTCAGGAAACCCCAGATATTTCCCAAATAATTTGCTTTAATGGGAATTTTCACTTGTAAAGTTATAGATTTACTCTTCTTTTCACTCCTTCCAGACTCTTTTGGTAAGCTTAGACTCATCTTCTTTACTTTTACCTCCAGATCTTCCCTTGATGCCCCATTTATGCCTCCTCTCCATGGTGCTGCTTCCTCTCACCTCCCGTTTGCTTCCTGCAGCCCCGTGTTCAGTCCGAGCTCCCTTTAACCCAACGGAGACGGTGTTCCCGTTGGGAGCACACGGCCCTTACCTTGTATGTCTCCAGTCTTGCAGGGTGGGACCTGGGGCTGGCAGTGGGCAGCTGAAGTGGTTGTGTAGGTGTGGCTCGTCCTGATGACCCCTCCGCCAGTTCCGATTCCTCCTCCGTGACTAGTGAGACAGAGAAGGGATTTCAGAACTTTTATATGTCACTGCTGACCAGCTACATGGCACAAACTATGTCCTTTATAAGGGTTAGAGTACTTTACAACACATTTTCTATCATTTTCAGGGTTGCTTTGCATTTGTGCTTCCCCCTGGTATGGAACTGCAATGCAGTTGCCAATTAATTGCAATTAATTCCCATTTTGACAGTTCTCACCCATCTCACCACAGAGAAGAGACTGTCCTAAATGCCAGGAGTGACAGTGTTGTCACCAGCCATTATCAGATTTGGAACCTCTGCTTTGCAGATCCCAGGGAGTGACATTTAGTTCTGATTTGAATGTTCGTCACAGTGAAGTTGCTCATAAGACAACTTCTTCATCTCAAAGAAGGCATTAATAAGGACTAAAGATCAGGCTGGACTCCCAATCTGTAACACAGATCCGTGATATTTTCACGTATTCTCGAGTGGATGTAGAGATGTACATACATGAGGTCCTGCTGTCCTCCTTCCAACAAGCACCGGTAGGTCTGGATCTCCTGCTCCAGGCGGCACTTGACGTCCAGTAAGGTCTTGTACTCTTGGTTCTGACACTCTATTTCCGCCCTTATTTCAGCCAACTGCTGCTCCACACACGTGATCTGGTTCTGTAGCTCACCAAGCAGGGTGTTGTACTGGCACTCGGTCTCAGCCAGAGACGATTCCAAATTATTTCTCTGATAAACAAGCAAAGAAACAACATTCATTTTAAATGTCGCCCCTGAGTTTACAGATTTCCAGTCTAGAAATGAAGGAGCCATTCAGCACCATTGGTGGGTCTGGCTGTTCACAC
The DNA here is from genome assembly GCA_035041135.1 of Platyrinchus mystaceus. Taxonomy (NCBI): domain Eukaryota; kingdom Metazoa; phylum Chordata; class Aves; order Passeriformes; family Tyrannidae; genus Platyrinchus; species Platyrinchus mystaceus. The sequence continues at coordinate 2,259,673 of JAWWLV010000087.1, forward strand.
CAAGAAACCCAGCAGTGACCACGTCAGAGCTGAGTCAGCTCGTCACCCACCTGGCTGAGCTGAGCTTGGAGATCGATTTCCAGGGCTTGCAATTGGCGTCTCAGTTCGGTCACCTGGTTGTTGCACGTCTCCACCTCCTGACCGCTTGTAATAACCTCCCGATTCACCTCCTCAATCTGAAATCACCAATCCAGGGGAAAGAGCTTCAGGAGATGTCTGGGTACATCGGACTTGGTTTTACAGGAGCAGAGCACAGGGAGTGTTCAGCAAAAGTAAAAGGGAGCAGGGCAGGTTCTCTGTGCACAGGGCGTTCCCTGCTGGCTCCTGCGCTTTTTCATTTTACAAAATCCCATTAGCCCCGTGGCTAGTAAGTCTCTTTAATCCAAATGTGGAATATCTGTGTTCCAGCAACACACCACAGGGCCTTGTGGCAAATGCTGCTGTTCCAGATGGGGCAAAACAAACTGGTCAGACAGGCCTGTGGCTCCTGTGGAACCCAGGGTATAATGATTGCTGCTCTTGGGCTTCACTGAGAGGCAAGAACTGCTTATTTTCTCCATGTCTGGTCTCTGAGAAGCCCCTGAGCCCTGGGGGTGGTGTGTCAGTGTGTTTCAGGTGTGTGTCACTCACCTTGCACTCGTACCAATCCTCGACTTCCTTGCGGTTCCGCGCTATCAGTGTTTCATACTGGCATCTCAAATCCTCCAGGATTTGCCTGAGGTCTGGTCCAGGGCAGGCATTGACCTCCACGCTCACATCTCCAGTCGATTGCTTCCTCAGACAGCACATTTCCTGGAAACACCAACCAGGTCAGGTCAGTTTTTTAAAAGGAGGAAAGGACTGAGGCAGCCAAGTTCCCCTGCAGGGAGGAGCAGAGCCTGGCAAAGCCCCTCTCTGCTGGACCTTCCCAGCTCCCGGCTCACACCACGCTCTCCATCCCTTGCCCTCCCCCGGGGCTGGGACGGCAGCGAGGGAGGTGATGGATCCCGCAGGAGTGAAAGGTTTTCAGCCAGGGCAGGACCTACCTCCTCGTGGTTCTTCTTCAGGCAGCAGAGCTCCTCCCGCAGCGACTCCAGCTGTGCCTCCAGGTCGGACCTGCAGAGCGTCAGCTGGTCCAGGACCTGGCGCAGCCCGTTGATATCGGCCTCCACGCTCTGGCGCAGGGCCAGCTCCGTCTCGTACCTGCCGGGGCGGGAGCAAGAGGCAAAGAGCGGTCGGTCGGTGTCTGACACCACCACGAGCATTCCTGAGCTCCGTTAGGAAAAAAAGAAACCTTCCCCTTTAAACACACCACGTGCCGCTGGAACAGCAGCTCGGCTGAACCCTCACTGCTCCCGGTCCGCAGATCCCTCTGCTTCCCGGAGAACTCTGATCTCCACTCAAACCCGGCTTGGCATCACAGACTTTCCCTCCTGGAACTGCCCTTGTTAGGGCAGCTCTAGAGGCTTCCCTGTGTAGCCTCCAGGGTGTCCTGGGTGACAGGAGAGCTGCCCAGAGCTCCGAGGGGGCAGCCCGCGGTACTCACTTCACTCGGAAGTCGTCAGCTGTCATCCTGCTGTTATCGATGTTCAGGATGATCTTGTTGTTGTCAATGGTTGCACAGACAATCTGGAAAAAGATCATTCCCTCCTGAAGTCTCTGCTCCGTGTCATCGTGCTCAAGGGCACCCATTGCCCAGTGCCACCAGAGCAGACCCTTTTCTCCCTTTTTTGATGTCCTGGGTAGCAGGGATGGGGAGCTGAGGGGTGCAGCACCCACAGGGGTGTTCAGTGAAGTGCAGAGAAGGCATTAAATGATAAAATTCATGGTTCAGGTACAGACAGTGTGGGAGGTGAAATTAGTGTCCAGCACCTGCCACAATCCACCTCAACCTTTTAAATCTAAATCTTATTTTCATGGGTAAGAGATTTAAAGATTTTAACTGAAGACTTAATGATAAGCCGGTCTCACCCTGTCCCTTTCCCAGATTCTTTTCACTTTATTCTTCTTTATGCATTGACATCCTGAATTTTTGCCAAACACACTTTGCAAAGGTTTTGAATTTCAAATTGCCCATTCCAAATGTGTTATGGCAATGCTGTCTTTATTCCTAGTTTTAATTAGACATCCTGTATTCCCCAATTGCTTATGAGAGAGTAAACTAATAGAGGAAATAAAGTTTAACTGGAATTCTGTAAGACTGATGGCAATAATATAAATTCAGGCAAATTATTGCAACCCATTATTTATTTATCTTTTAGTTCTTTTCTCGCCACGTGTCTGTTTAAACACCTTGGCACTAACCGAATTCAGAAGGATCACTGAGCCCATCCAGATACATTCCATGAAGTAACATTTCCCCCTTCAATATATCTGATGAATAAAAGCAACAGAAACCCTCCAGGTTTCACCTCTGAGCTCAGGGGCTTTCCACAGGCAGATGTTTGCAAAGAGCATTTTACAACATTGATTTGTTACTCCTGATCATGTGGACAGTACCGGGGGGGGAAGAGAGGTTTGCAAGGGAGAAAGCAGCTGAGAAAGGGATGTTACCTGGTTTTGAAGATCTTCGATTTCTTTGTAGTAGCAGCTGTAGTCCCGTGGCTCACAAAAAGGGCCCTGCTTGGCATACCACTCCCTGATCCTGCACTCCAGGTCAGCATTCTCTTGTTCCAGGCACCTCACCTTGTCCAGGTAAGAAGCCAGGCGGTCGTTAAGGTTCTGCATGGTGACCTTCTCGTCACCAGAAAGAAGGATGCCATCACCAGCAAAACCACCTCCACCGAGCCCCATTCCCATGCCCCCTCCCATGCCACCGCCGAAGCGAGCGCTGCCCCCGCTGAATCCCATGCCTGGGCATCCTCCGAGCACGGCGGCTCCCAAGCCTCCTCCGTAGTTTCCCCCGACCAAGCTGCCGGTGCTCAGTCCCCCTCCGTAGTTCACGCCACCGCAGTAGCTCCTCCCGGAGAAGCCGCGGCTCCCGCCTATCCCGCAGGTCGTGTATCTTCCGGAGGAGACCGAGGAGATCCGCACTCCGCCACCACCGCCACCGCCACCGACCACGCAGCTGCCACCGCTGGTCCTGCCCCTGAGAGAGCCAGTTGTCTGCTTAATACTACAGCTCATGGCCAGGCCCAGCTGCAGCGCCAACCCACAGCCCAAAGCGAGATGCAGAGCGTGATACTGAGTCCGACTGCGAGGCTGGCGCTGCCGCAGGTCTCCATTTATACCTTCCAGAGGGGGTGTCACCTGTGGGGTGTTTCTTCTTCCCACGGGGCTGGCTAGTCTGGCTGTTTATGCCAAGAATAAATAGCCCGTAGGCAGTTTCCCTCTAGAAATCCCAGTTCACAGGGAAGATACTTTACATGTCAGCAGCTTATTCCAAAAAGTAAAATAGCGTTTTGTGAGTCATCAGCTTTTTGTATGATGCAAACTTTGCAACAAGTCGAGAAAAAAGTTGCCCTAGATTATGTACAAAGAAGAAACATTGGTATTTATAACATCAAAGTGCCTTTTATCTTTTATTAATTTGTATTTATTTTATTCTCGGTGCAATAACCATTTTTATATCACATGCTACGGTAGAGTTTGTGAAACAGAAATGGGAAACTAAGAGAATTTCTCGCTCCTGAAAAGTGTGAACCATAGTACTGAACAGACCAGGGACACTGTGGTGTGGATGTTGGTCACCTGGCACAGCTCTAATACCTGCTTTGCAGTGAAGATTTCTTAGATCAGTGAGGCAGTTCCCCATGGGTTTAGTTCCCTGTTTATGGCTTAAACTCCCCTGGTCATGCAAACACAAGAAGTCCAGTTGCTCAGGCCGGCTCGGTGTCCCCTGTGTGGGGGTGACACAGGGCTGATTTCACCTGCAGCGTACGAAGGACCTCGCTGAAGTTATTTTTCAATTACTGTAATTGCTGTCCTTGCCTCCCCAATTTGTGGTGATTGTAGATAAAGAAAGAGAGGACAGGAAAGGGAGTATCCATGGGTGATGTATCCATCCCTGGGTGGACTCACATCCTGAGGGTCTTGGCCATTACTAAGATTGTGCTGAGCACAGGACAAGGAGGACAAAAGTTTCCTGTGTTTCTTACTGAGTTTGTTGGAGCAGTAGCAGGAGTGAGCACAGCCCAACCAGGCAGGGGCAGCCAGGGGAGCCTACAGAGAACTGGCTCCACCAGTGCCAGTGTCCTTCTCCAGCAGACTCTGTAATGAGAGGATATTCTGCTCTCCGGGGGACGACGGCTTCTGTCCCCTACAGGGTGGAATTTCCATGCCACTCGTACTCACAAGCCACCTTTGACTCAAGGATGTTTAGGCATTTACAGGAGCAGTAGTGATAGATCCTCGCTGGCAGTGAGGTGACACTCAGGGAGCCCCAAGAGCAGCGTCATCTCCGGGAGGAAGGGCAGGGAAAACCCACACTGCAACCCTCAGACACCTCCTGGACTGGTGGGAAGTTGGTGGCTTCTGTCACCACGGTAGGAGAGTGACCCCAAGCATGTTTAGCTGTGATCCTTCACACCAGCATGAGTTAAGGCTCTCCACTCTCCAGTGGAGTAATTTATTTCTTTACTTAGATCCGAAATGATAAAAAGCCGCCTACCAAGGCTGGCAGCATCCAGGAATATTCATTATTCATATGGTGCAGGGAAATAACTCGCTCAAGGACAGAGCTGGAGTCTGTCAGAGCTCAGATGCCTCACTGAGACTGCAGTGCCTGAAATACAAGTCCATCCTCCCCCTAGACACAGCCCCCGTGCTCCCCACAGAGCCCAGACTCGCAGTAGGGAAAATCATGAGCAAAAAGGAGGAGAGGGAGCAAATCTGGCTTTCATCTGTCGTTTTGAGGAATATAATTGAAGACAGGGTGTGGCTGTTGGAGCCAACAGAAATTAATATAATGCTTGCTTGGAGCTTTGCTTCTGCTGGGGAGGTTTTCAGGAGTTACCCAAGAGAAGACACGGGGCTGAGGGTGCCTTTCTTTCCTTGCAGGCTCTTGGCTTTAGGAGGATGGTGGATGCTTCTCTACGGGTGGACATGGAGCAACCACCTCCCCCCTTCCTTCAGCGCCTCCCTGATAGGAAGCAGGAACAGGTCTTGCTCCACAAAACAAATTGGTTTGCAGCATTGTACAGCCTGTCACTCGTGTCCCAGTGAAAAGGTCCACAGGATCCCAAATCCCATTTTACCAGGGAAAATTAGACATGACCATACAGTTCTGCCAAAGTGCTCATATTTGGGATGCAGTTGCACTCTTTGGAGCTTTTCTGGGCTCCTGCCAGTTGCACTGGGATATGGGACAAGTGTCTGATACAGCCAATGCACCCAGAAGCCAGTCCCTTACTAACCTCAGTACCAGCTTTTTCCCCCCCTTAAACTGATTTCTTTACCTCCACTTTTGTTATGATTTGTAATCCTGTAGCCTTGGGACACAGCCTTGGGGCAGAACACTGGGAAAGGACTGTGCAAGTCTAAGACACGAACGTGTCCCAAAAGGATTTCCAACCTCAGTGTGGGACAGGAGGAAACAAATGGCTTCATGCAGCTGGAAGTGCAGGAAGCCACAACAGGCCATGGGCCACGACGACGAGCAGTGGTCACACACAGTGTCAGTGCCAACAAGCTGAGTCCTCTGGGCCTGATGGGTGAGAGAGTGAAAGTGGAGGAAGAGGTGATAGGGGTCAGAAGTGGTGCACAGGGATGGGGGAGGCAGCAGGATGTCACATTCCCATGGGATGCTGGTCCCCGTGCCCAGCCCGGCTCCACACGCTCACCTGGCTTTGCTTATCAAAGCTGATAATGTTCTCCTGTGTCAACTACAAGAAAGGTGTGTCTGGTTCTACAGAACTCTGCTTTCATAAGCATTGCCTCAGTGATGTTTGTGCAACCACACTGGAATATGATTTTATCTTGTCACTTGTAATTAACATTAATAATTTGCATAATGGCCATTAGGCATCACTTATTAAACACTTCTTTGATGTGATACTGAGCTGGCTCCAGGCCTCATGCTCCCATCTTTCAAATGCAGACCACGACTTTTTCCTGGCTAGTGACTCACTGGTTTGTACCACCATGTTAAGCCAAATCCTGTAAGGCAACTGAAATAATTACCACAGTGGGTTTGGTAACAGCCTGGGCTTAAATACACCTCGGAGACCGAGGGGGTGACTCTGCTTCAGTTTCTTGCTGACTGTTCACATTTGCAGCCTCTGAGCATCTTCAGTGTGAAGCAGGAGCTCGGCAGGACATGGACACAACCGGGTTTTTTCCTACCAAAGCTCCCACTCTCCCCTGATTCACTTTGTGAGGGCTGTTGGTTCCTTCCAGCGCCTGCCCAGACACCGACAGTGCAGCCAGGCCTCCGGAATGTGCACCTCTGGAGGTTATCCCAGCAGAGAAGAGTCCTGGAGAATTTGTTAGGGTAGATGGGAATAGTGATGGGTGATGAAACTGCAGCAATTCCAGTCCCCCATGGAGAGCTGAGCATGGTGCAGGACGGGAGGGAAACCCAGGCTGAGCCACAGGGTCAGGCCAGAACCCGACACCCTGTTGTGTTCAGGTGCTTCCTGCGCTTGGACACCATCCAGGGGTCTGACAGAGCTGAGCAGGCAAAGGGGCAGAGCAGCCAGAGCCTCCCCAGAGAGTCTTCTTTTAGCTTTGTATCATCCTAAAGTCTCTTAATTTAAGCCACTTTAAATTTGTGGCTCATACTGGCAGTTTAGATTATGTTATTCAGTGCACTGAGCTGTTGGGTTATGGCAGGAGTTTGCTCATCTCTGGAATTCTTTACAAATGTTACACAAGCCAGTACACAAAAATCTAAACCCCACAGATAGTTACTGTGCTTGTGAGACTGTACCTGTCTGCCTACTACATAAAGGAGACTTTTATAGAGAGATTACAGTTTATACATCACACCAGAACATGGCCTGCCTTTCCAAACACACCGTGCCTGTAATCAGGGATAATTGGCTGTGCTGCACAGCCCGGAACTCGTGGCTGATTTCCAGCATTGGCAATTTGCAACATTAGTTGTTTTCTTTCTGTTTCTTCACTGATCCCTTAAACCTCTGGTGTGTTCACTCCTCGGAGATCTTTTCTGATGGTGCTGTAATTCCCATGTGCTCTCTGTAGCACACAAACACAGCTGCTGGAGCAGCCACAGTGCATTTCATCTTCTGCTTACCAGCCCAAGTGCCGATACAACCTCCTCCTCTCCCTGGGCATCCACCCCTGCTCTCTTTATCCTTGGTTCCTCTCCCAGTCCTGTACCTTCAGCCCGAGTCTCTCTCTGTCTCTGAGATACCCATCATTTCTTGCTTTACAAGATTTGCAGGTCACAAGAGACAGATTGAGCTCCCACGAGCTGCACGACCCGCGAGCTGTGCGAGGAGGACACGGCAGACGTTTGTTTGCCTGCAGTCCCTGTCCCAAATCACTCTTGTCCTGTTGTCTCATGCACTGTGCCCTCTGCATTTCATGTATCTTCCCTCCCCTGCCTCCTCCTGTGCAGCCTCCACAGCCACCATCGTTTCCCAGGGCTGCTGGGCAGGGAAGGCAGCGTGTGGTGACCTCCCTCAAGGGGGGGGGGGTAGAATCACCCCCAAATGCGCAGTGTAATTAGTGCTGCGGGAGTGGGGATGCAGAACCGAGCAGGGAAAGTAGCATAGAGCTTGGCCAGGAGCTCGTTAGAGCAATTAGCCCACAGGGCTAACGAGCATCCTGGACAGAGCTCAGCGAGAGGCCGTCCCAGGACGGTCTGAGCCGTTTCTCTCTTTAGAAACTGGCACTAATTCGGACTCATTGTGTCCCCCAGAGCCTTCTTGTTAGGAGCCTGCATTTCAGGCTTCTGTCTAAGGTTAGTCATCAAACTCCATCCAATATTTCATGAGAGAAAAGGGCTTTCAGAGCCTCACAATGAGGGGTGAGGGCTGTGACACCACTCCCAGCCCGACTGACCCATCTCTCAGACGCTGCTGCCAGTGAGGAGGGACAAGCTGCATCCTGAGCCTTGGCTTGCACACGCAGCAAAATGCAGCCGTGTTCCTGGATGTGTTTGTCTTTCCTTTCACTGGGGTAATAAAACACCAGCAGCCTTTTTTTTCCTGGCTGTTTATTGTGTCTCACTTTTAAAAAAAAAAATCCTCTCCCACGCATTAATTTGTCTCACCCTTTTATCTTCCCACATGTTGCCAGCTGGTTCTTCCTGTTTGCCTTTTTTACAAATCCATTTAGAGGCTCTTTGTTTAGTGTTTTCTCTGGGAATTGTTTGCCTCCACCAGAAGGGCGTGGACAGTCCAGCAGAGCCAGGCTTTCAAAATTCCTGCTTTTCAAAATTCCTGCTCCAATTATTTGGGAAAACTTGTTGTTCTTGATTTTATCCTGTTAGTGCACATCCATAATAGCTCTTAGGTGTTGTGTGCTACATTATATTATGTGATATTATATTTTATTATATTAGCACACACCTACTTTAATGAAGACTCCTTTTTCTCTCAGAGGTCTCTCAGTAGAAGACAGCCAGCCAGCCAGCCCTGAGAGTCCCTCCCTGCCCTCTGCCCACCCTCCCTGTATGTTTCTTTCCACATCACCTTCTACCCCATGTCTTAGCAAATGTTTCCTCCTCTGGGAGCAAACATCCCTTTCCACAGCACCAGCTGATCCCTCTCCTCCACCCTCCATCCCCATCCTCAGCCTCAGAGCTCAGCACTGATGGAGACACTGTTTGTTTTCCCCTTTCCCTGCAGTGACGGGTTTGTGGATGGAGAGCGAGGGTGGATTCGAGCCAAAGCTGTGCCGTGAATATCAGTGTCCACATAACTATTTTTTAAATACCTGTATATCAATTTACTTGCAGAAATTATCTCTCAGGTTCCAGGCTGTTGTCAGTAGGAGCAAAGTTTTATTGGAGACAAGCCTTGGTCGCTGCCAGACAACCAGCACAGCCCTGGGCAGCCCGAGTGAGGGGCAGTGCTGGGGTCAGAGCGGCTCCCATGGAGTCCCTCTGGCTGCTGCTGGAGCACAGCTGAGAACACCCAGGGTATTCTTGCCTTGTTCTTCCAAATGACTTGTTCTTCAGAGCTCCTCAGGGATGTGCAGTGGGGCTGAGGGACTCCCTGGTCTGCAGTGACCTGAGGGAGAGCAGGAAGCATCACTTTTTCAGGGGGTTCTGCATACCGTGCCTTTCTCTTACACGCCCTTGCTCTTGTCCTGACCTTCCTCCTCCCTTGTCTCCCCACCTTTGCTGAATTTTACACTTGCTCAAAGAGTTGTGACTGACTGATTCCCCTTCCAGTTCCTCATTCCTGTGTTGTGCTGGAAGTCTTATTTAAACACACCTTTACTGCTGGGCACTCCCCAGTGTCAAACCTGATTTCTACAGAGGTGTAGAAATGTCCCACAGCTGCATCCCTTGCCACTGCTTCCCACCATCCCTTGCCACTGCTTCCCACCATCCCTTGCCACTGCTTCCCACCATCCCTTGCCACTGCTTCCCACCGTAGCCCAGTTAATCCCAGTGCTCCACCACCAACAGCCACAGCTTCCATCCTGCCTGGCTGTGTCCGACCCGGCCTCTCTCCAGGGAAAAGACACCACCTCCAACCCCTCTTCACCCAGAAGAGCCTGGAGGCCTCTCATCCTCCTCTTCCCCCGGTTCCCAGCACTGAAGGGGCAGCCCATGGTCCCACTCCCTGGCTACTGGGGGACCCCTCACCTGGCAGACCCTCGCCCGTGCCGGGCTCAGGGCAGGCAGGGCTGGCACAGAGTGGCTTTCAGCCCCCCGCTCCTCCCAGCTGATGTGGCAGCGACTCCTCTTCCTGCTGGCCCTCTGTGGAAAGGAGACAGCTCTGGAGACCCAGGCCCTTGGCATTCCCAGCCTGGAGATCTCCCCCTGACCTGTGCACTGGCTGTAGCTCTGTCTCTTCAGTCAGTGCTGCCATTCCTTCCCAACCCCATGGGTCATCAGCCACCATCCTCCTGCTCCCTCCTTCCTGCCTCTCGGCTGCTGTTGCTTTTCCAGCTCAGGATTACCCCAGGCTCCAAGCCAAACACTAACAGTGTCACTTCATCCATTGCAACTGGCATCTTGGAACAAAAACTGATTTGTCACGTAACTAATTTAGGGCTGGAGAGTCCAGGGCAGCCCACCTCATGGCTCCACCATTCCAGTGCCTCCTTTTCCGAACAAACGGAGCAGGTGGGTGCTCAGGCTGGTGGGGTGTGTGTGCAGCCATGTCTGGGATTAACAGCCTGGCTGTTTCAAAACCTCAGTCAGTGGCAGGCAGGGCAGAGACAGCTGCTTTGCATACAAATTAAATTCCCGAAACTTTAATTAAAATTGCTGTGTGTAGCTGAAAATGTTTAGATAATTTATTGTTTCAGTTAATTTAGCTGCCAGTCCCTAATCCTGCCTCATCCTGGCAAAGCCAATAAAACTCAGTTAATATGACAGTGTTTGTCAGAGACCTTGCCCAGGTGCCAGCAAAGCTGCCCTTGAAGAGCTGCTGCACCGTGCCAGGGGCTGGGACAGCTCTGGGGGTTCTCCTGGCCCCCCTCCCTGGCCCCAGAACCGTCTCTGGACATTTATCAGAGCCAAATCCTCAGATTTTCCTCACGGTTTGCTAACAGGCCCTGTCTGGTAACAGGTCAGCACCGGTTCCTCACCACAGTGTTGCTTTTACCACTGGTGTCAGGAACGTTCACGTCCCTGTAAGGCAAAGCTCAGAGATTTTGGGGTGCCTGGCTCTGTCTGCGTACATGATGTCGTGCTGGCCGCCCTCCAGCAGGCAGTGGTAGGTCTGGATCTCCTGCTCCAGGCGGCACTTGACGTCCAGGAGGGTCTTGTATTCCTGGTTCTGGCACTCCATCTCCGCTCGGATCTCGGCCAGCCGCTGCTCCACGCAGGAGATCTGGTTCTGCAGCTCAGCCAGGTATTTGTTGTAGCGACACTCGGTCTCTGTCAGCGACGATTCCAGGTTTTCTTTCTGAGAACGGAACGAGCACACGGGTACCCGGGTCTGCTGCAAGGCACGACCCTGGTCACGAGAGCTGCAGGGGTGAATCGTGTGGCATCCCCTACCATGGTGAGCTGGGCTTGCACGTTGATTTCCAGCGCCTGCAGCTGCCGCCTCAGCTCAGTGACCTGCTTGTTGCTTGACTCGATCTCCTGGCTGCTTGTGACGACCTCCAGATTCACCTCCTCCATCTGCAAGGTCAGAAGAAAGCGGCCCTTTCCTCTTGTCCCCCACATCACCTCACACCCTACAGTGCCCCGAGCAGGCTGACACCCCCCATTTATTCTCTTGTGGTGGTCCCTCTGCCACGGGCAGAGCACAGAAATCGGGCGGTACAGTTAGATCTGAGCACTGCTGTGACTCAGCTGCTGATATTAGGACATCTAATCCCTCACTTTTGCCTGTCCCAGGGGGCAGTGCCAGGTCCAGCTCTGGGTGGGTGTGGTACCTTGCAGGCATACCACTGCTCCGTCTCCTTGCGGTTGCGCTCCATCAGCGTCTCGTACTGGCACCGCAGATCCTCCAGGATCTTCCTCAGGTCTGGGCCGGGGCAGGCATTGACCTCCACACTCACATCCCCGGTCGCCTGTTTCCTCAGGCAGCTCATTTCCTGCAGGGAATAACGCGCACCACATCGGTAATACCGACCCGGGGTGGGGGGGATCTGTCCTTGTTCCGTATCCCCTGGGTAAGGGGTGGTCTGACCTCCTCGTGGTTGGTCCTGAGGCAGCACATCTCCTCCGTGAGAGCCTCGCACTGCAGCTGCAGGTCGGTCTTGCAGCTGGCCAGCTGGTCCAGGACGGGCCGGAGGTTGCAGATGTCGGCGTCCACGTTCTGCCGGAGACCACACTCGGTCTCATACCTTCAACCAGCAAAGGGGGGGTCAGCAGGGCAGCAGGGCAGGGCAAGCCCTTCACTTGAGTTTGGGGGGGAAAAATCTGCTTTTGACTGGGCAGCGTGACAGGCAGAGGGTTGGGATTTCCCCGTCACAACCCCTCACCTGCCCTCCCCTGGGCCGGCACAGGTCTGTACTCACTTCACTCTGAAGTCATCAGCAGTCATCCTGTTGTTGTCGATGTTCAGAAGGATTTTGTTAGTCTCCATGGCTGCACATAGGATCTGGAAAAGCAAGTGTAGGAAAGAGATTCAGGCTTGCAGCTTCCTCTGACTCCAGAAGACCCCAGAGGAAACACCTACCTGGGGTATTTTATAATGATTCCATATGTTGGGATTACTGATCAGTTAGGTGGGATCACTGCAGGGAAACCCTCGTGACAGATGGGTGGAGCTGGCTGTGCTGAAGCCTCAGTTCTCAGTAAATGCAGAATCCCCCTCCCTCGGCCCATCATTCCATATAAACCATCACTGCACCTGCCCCCCCAGAGCCATTGTCTCTGCCCTCCAACAGCGCTCTTTGCACTTGGGAAAGCAAAGCCCAAAGGAAACATCAAACTTCCTCGACAAACAAGGATTTACCTGGTTCTGAAGGTCTTCTATTTCCTTGTGGTAGCAACTGTAGTCCCGTGGCTCGCAGCTGGGCCCCACCTTGGCGTACCACTCCCTGATCTTGCACTCCAGGTCGGCGTTGTCCCCCTCCAGGAGCCGCACCTTGTCCAGGTAGGAGGCCAGGCGGTCGTTGAGGTTCTGCATCGTGGCCTTCTCATTGTTGGCGAACAGGATCCCATCCCCGCAGCCAGCGCCGGCCCTGGGGAAGCCCCCACCCCCTCGAGTGCAGATGCCCCCAGCGCCGAAGCCCAGAGCAGAACAAGCCCTCTGGGCGGCTCCAAAGCTCCCGCCGGCCGCGCTGCCGGCGCTCAGCTGCTTCCCGAGGAACCCCTCGCTCAAGCTGCCACCGGAAAAACTGCCCCCCACGGCACCCAAGTCGTAGGCAGCGTGTCTCCCCGAGGAGGCGGAGGAGACCCTTCTCCCCGTGCCGGCTGCGTTGCTGCCCGTGCTGCCCCTGCCCTGGGCACAGGTGGTGACGACCTGCCTGACGGCACAGCTCATGGTGCAGCCCACAGAGCCCAAGGCAAGTGCTCAGCTCGCTGCAGGATCCAACTGTGATCCCTCTGTCCCCTGGTCCTCTATTTATACCAGTCCCCGTGGATGGTGCCACTGGAGAAGGGCTGTTTATCCTTCCTCCTTGTGACCTGGCTAGGAGGTGTTTTTTTTTTTTTTTTTCAGCCGGAAATAATTCCCCAAAGGCGTTTGTCTCCAGAAATCCCACAACAGAAAGATGCTTTGGTTAACAGAAGCGTGTTTCAAAACTACATCAAAAATGTTACTTCCTGAATCATCAGGTCTGACTTGTGATGACAACTCAACAACAGTGACACAAAAACCCGACGATACCCGAGAGTGCCCGGGGAGTGAAACACCACGGCAATTATCCACCCCCGGAGCGGGCGAGTCCACCCGGGAAGTGAAAGCTGTGGGAAAGGCGTCCTATCTGACAGAGCCTGCTCGACCCCTTCGCCACCAGGAGCGAGGGGGTCCCCTCACTCAGCTGTCCCTGGGACCAGCGAGGGTCTGTCCCATCCCGCGTGGCCCTGGGCTGAGTGAGCCCCTCGAAATGCTCTTGGAGAACACAGAGGAATTTTGCGCTGGAATGTACCAGGGATGAGTTGTCCCTTCTCTTTCTCCTGCATCCATCAGAACATCCCCTTGCAGAGGGAGATCTGCTTTAGAGGGTAGACAAAATAGCTAAATATTTATCCAAAATACAAGAGAAGAGGATATTTCCTGAACACCAAACATTGCAGTTCACTGTGAATATTCACCACCACACAGGATAAGATTTCTGAAATAGTAACATGCAGAATTTCAGCAGAGTCTGTAGAGATCTGACCCAATTCCAACCAGCCCAAATACTCTCCAAATACAGTCTAGGTGGTACACTTAGAAAACACAAAAGAAAAAAATCTCTTAAAAATATATATTAAACCTATTTTTCAGTCTTGGAATGATGAATTGAGGAAGGAGGGAAATAATTAAAATGTTTTGTCATCTGAATCTCTCATTTTATTAATAACATTAATAAAGCCATGCTAATATTGGCTGGCTCTCACCCACGTGTGGTTCAGCTTTGGGTTTGGCATCCAGGTCAGCGGGACACGGGGTGTAAAGGATGTGTGAGGTGCAGCCTGGCTCACAAATATTGCCTCTGCCATTTGGGTAAGTTCATTAGGCTCGATTTTATCTATTTTCCATCCAAGAATTACAAAACTAGAGCTGAGCAAACATTTAACTTCATTTAATCGATAATTATATGGTCCTTCATTTTTCAAGGCCCGGTTGGACGGGGCTTGTAGCAACCTGGTCTGGTGGAAGGTGTCCCTGCCCATGGCAGGGGGTGGAATGAGATGAGCTTTAAGGTCCCTCCCCACCCAAACCATCCTGTGATTATATGATTTGATGATTTTTTAAATGAGGAGAAAAAAAAACCCCCACATAATGAGTGGAGAGTTTGGAGTTTTTTTCAATTACTGGAAACTAAGCAGAGATTTTCTTCCTTATTTTTGGAATTTCAGACCTTGCCAAAGGTGATTAGAATTTCTGGAGCTTTTGCAAAGGCGGACAGTAACTTCACTCTTGATTTTTCTGGATTTGTGTGTTCTTCACAGCATTCCAAAACTCGAAATTTTTATTAAAACCAGCTCTTGGTTTTGCACCGGAGCAAACCTCAGGCCCTGCCAGCAGTCACAGCCCTCGTATCATTAAAGAGATTTTCACTTTGTGATGAGGAGACCTGCTAATGATGGCATCTCCATGCCTAATGGGAGGCTCCTTCCAGAATTAACTTTGACTTCCCGACTGGAGTCTACAGATGGAAATTTGCTGCCCACAGCCTCGGAGCCAGCCCGGGGCGCTGCTCTGACGCGCCGTCCTCGTCCTCGCCTGACTTGGGAGCCCCTCGCAGGCACCGCTGTGCCCCAGGGGATGCAGAGGAGGGAGGAGCTGCCACAGGCGTTTCGGGAGCAGCAGCACTGGCCCGACCAGGAAAAATGACTGCTTCGAGTAACAAATGAGCAGAAGAACTCCCCCCCACCCCACCCACCCAGGCGAAGGTGCTGCTCCCACCTAACGAGCTTCGTAAAAAAATTAGAGAGAAAGGGGTGATAGTTCAGCTCTCCGTCGGCATCCCGGGCTGTGTGACGGGGCAGGGGATGGGCACACTGGTGTTATTCCCAAGGGTGCTCCACGGCACAGAACTACCACATTCAGCAGGGCTATGGAAATGAGCAAGATTAGATTTCCCTGGAGGGAAATCCTTTGGGAGTCTCAGGATACTTTAAGGTTTCAGACTGTTTCTTAAGCTAATGCAGATGAAGTATAATGTGCCCCCAAGAAGGAGATCCAGCATTTCACGTTATTACAAACAATCCCTGAGCCACCAGCTGTTTTCATGTCCAGGAGAGCTTCCCTGGGGACTCCTTGACTCAGACAGGGCACCAAACCCCACGTCCCTGCTGGTGCACAGGCACAGGGGATGCCAGGAGCAGAGATGGAGCCGGGCATCCACCAGCTGGGGCGTCCCTCACCGCTCCAGCCTCGGCAGGGAGAGCTCTCTGCCCACTGTCAGCTGAATTTCAGTTTTCCACCTATGGAAAATCCATACAAAGTATTTACAAAGTATTTGCTTATCTGGCTGGTGATGTACCTGTCACACCACCTTCTGTCAGCTGCCATTGGCTGTATCTCCACCTCTCTGAGGACAGCGGGTGCTCCGGGGTCTGATCCCGGCTTTGCCAGTCACTCCAGGCAAATCACTCAGCTCCTCCAAGTCTCAGTTTCATGCTTTGTAGAATGGAAACCATAATAACTGTAATCCTCCTCCTCAAGGGCATTGTAAAAACAACACTCTGAGGAGCACGAGGGGCTTCAAAGATTGGAAAGACAATACTCGTGTAAGTATTATTTATTGTTAGTGTTCTTGCTATTTTATATTAAGTTTGACACAGGCACATCCCATAGATTTCCTTCTGTGTCTCAGTCATGAAATACCTTTCAAGGACATTCTTGATTTTCCTTTTTCATTCTGTTGTCCATTAAAGTTTCACCATCATTTGCTGAGGCCTTGCTTCTGTAACTCCTGGCTGAATCCTAATGAGGGTTTTCTTCCTGTGCTTGGAGCTTCCAGAAAATCTGAGCAAAAAGGTATTTCTCCTTCTCTTGGAGTCACAATCTGTCCATGTTTTACAGACACAAAGAGTAAAAACAAGCAATAAATTGCTCAACAGTTCTGTGGTGTTTACCTTTTTTAGAGCACTACAGGGATCACTTGTACTGAGCTTGGACTTTACTCTTGTCTGTGATAACACTGTTACACTGAGCTGTGTGCAGAATTAAGGCCTTTTTCATTAATGCAAATATATGTTGATGAATAAGGAAAACCCCAGGAGAATTGAATCCACTGATTACAAACTTGGCCTCTCCATCAGCTCTCCCAGCTGTTCTCCCAGCTCGCCTCAGGATTTCACCTCAGGCTGTTCCTGCTGACAGATGTAAATATCTCAGCACAGGGTGACAGATATCAGAGATAACCAAATGTGCTGCTGGATCAATCTCTCCCTTGTGCCCTCTTGGCTGCAGAAGGAACCATCCCTCCCTGGGCTGTCCGTGGAGCCAGGTACTCCTGGACTGACATCTTCTTTTAGCCTCCTACTTGTATTTAATCAGGTAGATTTGTGGTTTGCAGAAAGCCTTTCTGTATTCATACACTTGGGGCAGTCTGCAGAGGGCTCAAGAGTTAAAAAGCTGCCATTTATAACTGAAATAACTCTGTCCTGATGGGAAAAAAGTGCAGCATATTAGCAGTGTTCTCAGGATTTCCACCTGCAGCCTTGCCCACTGCCACAGAACCTGAGGCAGCTGGAGGCTGGAGGTACATTCTTGCTTGATCTGGTTTAAATTTTTGACATAGCTCTGGCTCATTTGGCCTGGAAGACTTCCTATTTCTCCAAGGAAGGTCTGTTATTCCAGAAAGGACACAGTCCATGAACTCTGTGCGTTTCCTGCCCTCTCTGTAACTGCTCAAGGATGACACAGGACGATAACATCTCACACTCCCTTTTCTGGAAAGACCTGGCAGGCTCCCCACTTCTTCGATCTCCTTTGCCTGTCCTGTCATGCCCAGTGTGACATCACCGGCTCTTTCCCAACCTGCTGGGGCCGGGGAGTGCGTGGGGAGTGCTCGGTGGGACCTCAGTGCTGTGGGGAGGCTGAGGGACACTGAATCACTGCTAATCACCCAAGGAATGAGTGACCTGAGTCTCAGGAGACTCTTCTGCATTGTGCAAGCTGATTTACTGCAGTCTGTTCCCTTTCCCTTCAGTCTGAGCCCCAGCTCTGTGTCCCTGAGGTGGGGGATGAACATGAGCCCGTGGTCCAAGACTGGGCAGGATCCCAGGTTCCACTGGCTAGAGAGCATGAAGCTGGATTTGAGTGATTCCATCAGGCTTTTGGCTCTCCAGGAGGCAAGTGGGCACAGGCACACCCGGTACCTGCTGCCCAACTGTGTCACTAATCCTGAGTGGCAGCTTGGCCTCCAGGCGCTGTTTCTGCCTCCTGTGTTTCAGGAAGGATTTTAGCAGTGATCTACTAGACATGATAGTGAAAAAAATTATTGCTACTCATCCCCGTGCGGATTAAGCAACGGTTACTTTAGATCCTGTTAAGTGCAGCCCTGGGGCAGCATGAAAAGCTCTGTATAAGGTTTCTGTGCCCAATAGTGTGATTTAAAGACAGCCAAAAGAGGCAGCAGGCACGTGGGGATGAGTTTTGCCAACCAGGCTGACACTGGGCTCGTGTCTCAGATGGAACATCTGACAGCAGCAGTCTTGCTGCAGTCATTCAAGTTCAGCTCACAGGAGAAACTGATTTGTTTTGATCCCAAGAGAACTGAGCTTTATTTTGTTGGTTTTAATTATCAGTCATGTGGCACATTGACCTCAGACCTCATCTGTCCATAATTGCCTTCAATTTCTATCACTTACCTGGTTTATGTCTTAGCCAGTCCCGTGTATTTACAAGCAATGAGTTCATTAGAAAAAGCTGTCTCCAATTTTCTTTGCCCCATGTCCCTCCGGGTGAAACCCATCTCCCACCATTCCCCTCCTCTCACTGGCTTCTTGTGGTTTCTTAGGACTTTCCCTGGCATGAACACACAACCCTGAGGTTCTGAGGGATTGTGTGTCAGTGACAGACAAGTCTGCAGTTGCACGAGCGAGGAGAAAAAGCTTTATTAAGCGTGTCCAGAGGCACCTGCAGGGAATGAGGGTAATACAGGCAGGAGGAGGAGGTGGAGGAAGCTTTCTGGGACACAACCCAGGGCCTCAGGCAGTGCTTGGCTCAGCTCACTGCTCTCCTGAGCCTGGGGTCGAGGGTCCTACTGGCCCTGCTAGCGAGTGGTGAGCGCGACCTGCTCCCGGGAGGAGACAACCTTCCCGTCCTGCACCTCCTCCACGATCGTGCGGACCTGGCGGGACGATGTCACCACTGCAGGGGGAAAGGGGGACAGTTATTCATAGCAGGAGGGAGAGAATTTCTTCACACTTTTATCAGATATTGCACATTCCTCAGGAGACAGCAGGTTCTTACCATCTCTGCCGGAGTGCGGGGACATGGCGGAGGAGTACTGGGAGGAGATGCTGCAGGAGAAGCACAAAACCAAAGAGGAGTTAGGGACAAACATCTGTTGCTGCTGTTACCCAGGCTCTGTGTTCAGGCCGGAGGAGAAGAGAGAAGGCTCGTGCAGGTTGCTAAAAGCGCTGCTACACTTGGCCTGGGGGAGCAGAGGGACCGCAGCCCCTTCCAGCAGGGAATGGGGCCTGGTGCAGCATCCCAGTCCAGCCAGAAACCAGGGACAGAGCCACTGGGCATCCACAGCCGGTGTGAACATGGAACCCAGCCCCGAAAGCTGTGGCTGGACCGAGTCCCCGGGCAGCACATGTCACGTCCACCCCCCGTGTCCTCCCGCCGCCCTCCCCGCGCAGCCCCTCACGCACTGGGCGTCCTCGCCCTCCAGCAGCCGGCGGTACGTGGCGATCTCCTGCTCCAGGCGGCACTTGACGTCCAGCAGGACCCTGTA
>JAWWLV010000087.1:2309841-2324459 GCA_035041135.1 Platyrinchus mystaceus
GCGCGGCCTCGCGCGCCCCGCGCGTGCTGACGCCTCCGCCCGCCGGCCAATCGCCGCCCTCGCCCGCCGTGCGCGCTGACGTCACGCGGCGGCGGTATATAAGCGGGAGGCGGCGGTCCCGCCCCCCTGACAGCGCCTCGAGCCGCCGCCGCGAGAGCATCCTCCGCCCAGAGCCGCTCCCCGCCGCCACAGCCGCCCCCCCGCCGCCGCCGCCGCCGCCGCCTCCGCCGAGGGAAGGGAAGCGTATCGTATGTCCGCTATCCAGAACCTCCAGCCCTTCGGTGAGGCCCCTTTGTGCGGCGGGGCCGGGGGAGCGCGCGGGCCCCGCCCCGGCCCCGCCCCGTGGCGCAGTTGCTATTCCGGGCCCGGTTGCGTCAGCCGCGGGGGCGGGGGGAGAACGGGGGGGCGGGGCCCCAGCGTGACGAGCAGGCGCGGCGGCCAATGGGGTGGGGGCAGGGAGGGGGTTCACTCATGATTGACAGTCACTGTGGGGCGGGGGCGGGGCGTGCCCAGCCTGTGATGGACGGGCGCGGCGGCCAATGGGACGCGCTCCACCTGTGACGGACGGGCGCGGCGGCCAATGGGGCGCGGCGGGGCGGGTCCTGACGGCGGGTTGGGGTCTGGCCCCGCAGACCCCTTTGCGGATGCAAGTAAGGGTGATGACCTGCTCCCGGCCGGCACTGAGGACTACATCCATATAAGGATCCAGCAGCGCAACGGCAGGAAGACCCTCACCACAGTCCAGGGCATCGCGGATGACTACGATAAAAAGAAACTGGTGAAGGCCTTCAAGAAGGTGGGTGTGGAGGGGCTAAAAGGCGGCCAGGCGTGGCGGGAGGAGGTTGATGAGGTGCTAAGGAGCTTTTCTGTCTTCCTTGCTGCAGAAATTTGCCTGCAATGGAACTGTAATTGAGCACCCCGAGTATGGAGAAGTGATTCAGTTGCAGGGTGACCAGCGCAAGAACATCTGCCAGTTCCTCGTGGAGGTAGGACACCCCCGGACTGCTGCTCGTGAAATTAAACACGGGATTAGATAATAAACACACAGCAGGGTGGGAGGGGGAGGGAGCTCTGTCCCTGCCCCGGGCAGGGGGGTTGGAACCTCACAGTCTCTTCCAGCCCAGCCCTCTCTGTGATGGTTCTTTCTCTTCTGCTTTAATTCTTGCTCGAGGCAAATTCCCCCCAGCAGGGTTTGCAGAGGAGTCTCCCCCTCCCTCTCTGGGAATGGGGCAGTTCTGGGCACGGGGGGTGTGGGGGAGCACAGAGGCCTTGCTCTGGGCTGTAAATGGGTTTTCTTGTCTTGCAGATTGGACTGGCTAAAGACGACCAGCTGAAAGTCCACGGGTTTTAAGTGCCTGTGGGCCTCTGGAGCTTTATGCAAGAAGATTTCCTTACCATGAAATTCCCACCTGTCCCTTGTCATAAGTTTAAAAGCAGCCGGTTTGTGTAATGTAATGATCTTGGGTCCACTGTTGAGTCTGGACTGGTGTAACTGGTGATGTAATAAACTGACACGAGCCCATGCTATCCTGTCTGCCTGTCCCTCATTTCCCAGAGCTCCAGCCTGGAGCCAAAGGTACCCAGCTGTTCCCAGCTCAGCCCAGGGACTCGGCCTGCCCGGATGGCTCCTCAGTCCAGCTGCGCTTCCAGCCCGGACGATGGAAATCATGTCCTGCCCAGCCCGGGCCCCGAGCTCAGCTGGGGCACGGGGACATGGCACTGTCCTGCTGGGCAGTGCTGGCTCCTGCTGGCACAGGGATTTGGGGAAGCTTGGCTTGGAACAAGAGTGGCAGAAGAGTGACGTGGAGGCTGGATTGGCTGCAGCTCGGGTCCCCGTGAGCCCCGAGGTGGGTTAAACTTGTGACAAGGGATCAGTTCTGGACTAACATGAGGAGCAGCCTTGTGGCTGGAGCTGCAGAGCTTTGTGTCCACGGTGCTGCTGCCTCTGGCCCTGTGCAGTAACAGCAGCTTTGGTTTCGTTTTTAATGTTTTATGTAATGTATTTAAAGTCTTATTTAAATAAAGCTGGTTTTCAAAAGCCTGTGCATGGTGGCTTCCATCACTCCCTGGAGCCAGAGCACCTTCCCCTCTCCCAGCAGAGGCACAAGCTCAGGGGCCTGGGTGGTGTAGCTGGGGGGTCTGACCCGCTGCAGGAAGGGGAACCTGAGCTCCATTGGTGCTGTCCCTGCTGTTCCTGCCCAAGCAGAGGGAAAAGCCCGGGAGTGGAGTGGGTGGGTGCTGAGTCGTTCCCTGCCAGGGCACAGCAAACCTCAAACCAGCTCTTGGGCTGCTTGTGTTCCCCTAAGTCCTTTGGGCAGGACCAGCACTTGTGCTTCCCAAAAACTGCTGTGGTGAGGAGGGGGCGGCTCTGCCACCCTGGGCAGCTGCTCCTGGCAGCTCCCACAGCAGGTCACGGCTGTTCACCCACTGCCACCATGACCCCATCTCCCATGGGAGCACTGGGTTTGTTCACTCTGCTGCCACTTCCGCGGGAGACTTTGCTCTTGGAAACCAAATTGCTGCGACTGTGCAAGGCACTGAGTGCTCCGAGGAGGGAGGTGACCTCGAGCCCTGCCTGTACCTCAGGGTGACCTCCAGCCCTGCACAACCAGAGCAGGTCCAGGCAGGTCCGAGGCCAATGCTCACACCGGGGGTGTGTTCCTGCTCACAGCCTGACGCAGCCCTGATCTGCTGCTCTGATGCTGCTCCAAAAATTCCTCAGCCCCTGCCTGTGCAAGGGCTGTCAAATTATGTCCAGCCTGGATTTCTCCCTGCTGGCTCTGACCTTGGACGCAGGAGGGAGGCACAGCCTCGACCGCTGCCAGGACAGCCAGACCCGGCTGGGCAGGGGCAAGGGGGGCTGGGACCACCCCCAGCCCGGCCTTTGTCGGCCCTGGGAAGGGCCCAGCCCGGGTGCCCGCAGGTCTGGCCACAAACCCGCGTCAAGGTGCTGCCGAGCCTGTGACCCTGAAGGGAGCGGCCGCTGTCCCCGTCACCCCGACGGCTCATTTGGTCCAGATTGAGCCATTAAAAGCCAGAAATTGGAAACCAATTTGTTTGTTCCTTGTGAAAGGCGCTCGGTGGAGCGAGCGATCGATGGCCGGCGCCGCTGCCTCCCCTCCATCCAAAGGCCATTTGTTTCGGGGTGTTTGAGGAGCTCCGACACGGATCGTTGGGAATGCGGAGAGAAGGGGGACATGGGACAGGGACACGGCCCAGCCCAGGATGTCACTCGGGGGTTTATTGAAGGAGGGAGACAAATGGTCTCTAAAATACTCAGGGAGAAGGATCAATACGGGCAGGAGGAACCGTTGATATCGAATGAGGAGCAGATGGGGATTTTCGGGGGGCGAGTGGTGCCCACCCCTCCTGTGACACCCCAGAGCTTTTTGGGGGGCAGGGAGAGACCCAGGGCTGCAGAAGGGGGGCTGTGTGAAGGGCCTCACACACACACTTATACATAATACACATATATACATACATGTATGTACATATATGTGTATACATATATATACACAAACACATATATGTATATATATGTATATACATCTGTCTACATACGAATATATCTTTATATATATATAAAAATATGTGTGTGTATATATATATATATGTGTGTGTGTGTGAGCACCCAGTGTGTCAGTCTGTGTGTCTGTGAGCACACAGGAGCCTGTGGGTCCCCCCCCGTGGGGAGTGGGTGGGTGTGGAGCCTCCCCAGGGTGGGGCAGCCACAGCAGCACCTTTAAAAGCAGGACTGAGCCTCAGAGACCCTGGATAGAGGCACCCACCGAGACACCCACCCAGGACACTCACCGAGCCCCGGAGCCTGCAGGTGAGTCCCACAGGGCTCTGC
Source organism: Platyrinchus mystaceus (assembly GCA_035041135.1). Lineage (NCBI taxonomy): Eukaryota > Metazoa > Chordata > Aves > Passeriformes > Tyrannidae > Platyrinchus > Platyrinchus mystaceus. Next base: position 2,313,695 of record JAWWLV010000087.1, read on the forward strand.
CACTGTCTGGAGGCATCTTGGGGACCAGCTGGGAGTCAGGGAAGGAGAAGCCTTGAGGAGCAGATGGGAGGGATGGAGGGGCCATGGGGACCCACAGGGAGGGACAGGGAGTGCCCAGGTCACCCCTCTCTGCAGGCTGAGCACGTCCCATTCAAGGGCCGCAGCCCCTCCGCTCCCCTCCCCGCTCGGTCTCTCCCCAGCCATGAAGGTGACGCTGAGCTTCGGCCTCATCCTCACCATCGCCATCACCTCCTGCCTGTGCCGGCCCATGGCTGAGGCACCGGGCACTGGGGGGGACCCCCACCAGCACCCCCCCAGCCTGGTGCGCCGCGACTGGCCCGAGTACCTGTCCCAGGAGCAGCAGCACCTCTTGTCCCAGTTCCTGCCCCACGTCCTCACAGGTACCGGGAGCTCAGGGTGGGCAGCCCTTGGTGGGCACAGCTCGGCCCTCCTGTGCCAGCTCTAATTGCCACTCTTGCCCTTGGCAGAGCTGGACAACCACAAGGGCTTTGTGCACGAGGACGAGGGGATGGAGGCCCTGCACGAGCACTACTACCCCGACTGGATGGACTTCGGCCGCCGCAGCGCCGAGGACGCGGCCGACGCCGTGTAACCGCAGGGCTGTGCTGCCCATGCAGGGCACCCTCGTGCTCAGTGCGTGTCCCTTCCTGCAATAAAACTCTGGCACTACGGCTGCTGCACCCAGGGCTGTGCTGGGGAGAGCTTGGGAGGGTGGGCAGGGGGCATTTGTGCCCAGCCCCGCAGGGAAGCACAGAGCAGAGACCCAACCACCCACGGCAGCAGACATGGCACACACAGACTGCTCTGTGACTTCACATTTATTTGCCAGGGGACAGGGCACAGCCCGGGGTGAGGGATGTGGCTGGTGGGAGCAACAGCAGCACCCCAAAAAATACCCCGAGCTGCAGGTGCTGCTACTATTGCTACTCAGTGAGTGAAAAAGAATTAAACCACCATTCCCTTTAAAAGCCAGTCCAGGGCCCAGCCTGGCTTGAGGGGGGGTCTCCCCCTGGCACAAGCAAGTTCCTCCAGGACCCACCTGAGCATCGCCCTTTGCTGCAGCATCTGGAGCTGCCCCTTGCTCCTCCAACAGGCTCAGCAGAAGCAGGAACAGTTTTTATTGCCAGAAAGTGGCTCCTGTGAAGCATCCATTACCCCCAGCAGGGACAGGGTCAGTCGGTACCCCCTGCACCTCCCCACACATGGGGAGCAGCACTGGGTTCTGTCCTTGCAGCCAGGGCAAAGCCCTCCACAAATGCCAGGAGTGCCACCGGTGCTGGGCAGCACCTGGAGAGGAGGCTGAAGCTTGTCCTGTGTCCATTTCCCCGTGGATGGGCAAGGAAGAGGATGTGTCTCACCATGAGCCTGGGGGCTCTGCAGCAGTGTCACGTCAGGGTGCCCCTGGCCCCCCTGTGCCCTCCCTGGGCACGGGATATCTCCCCTCTGGCCACCACCTTGTCCAGCCCCAGGCGCCGCAGCTTCTCCACCAGGTTCCAGCTGAAGATGCTGTTCCTGGGCGGGGATCCATCCTGGCCCCGGTGCACGGGGGAGGGCCGGGGTTCAGCATGCTGGGAGTCCTGGGAGCAGAGTGAGGGGGCCCACCACAATCCAGTCCCTGGTGCCGAGTGGGAATCTCGCCCCAGCAAGAGCCTGAAGAGTCCCACGGGGGTGCTCGGGGGTCCAGGGCCAAGCACCAGTGTGGGGGGAGACTGTTCTGGCGAGGAGCTGCTGAGGCTCAGCCCCTCAAAGGGCCCACAAGAAGGCACGACGGCATGATACAGACTGGAGGGGAAGAGAGAGCAGAAGTGAGGGGTCAGTGGGGGACCCTGGCCCAGGGATGCTGCTGCAGGGGGCAGGAGGAGCCCTTCACCTAATGACCCTTGGGCTATGGGACACCCCCATGCTGCAAACTGCCCAGTACCCCAAAGCTCAGGGCCAGGTCCAGGGGGGCTGTGGCCATGCCCCCCCCAGCTCCTCAGCAGCCACGAAGGATTGGGACACGGTCCCTGCTCCACAAACAATTTCCAGACATGCAGGGTTTTGTCTAACAGTGAACTCCAGCTCACACCGAACCCCAAGGAGCCTGAGGGGGTGGGGGGCTCATTAGGGCTAATCACTGGTGCTCATTAATGAAAGGTCAGCCCAGCACCCAGCTGGGGAAATGTCCTGGCTGCTGCCCAGCCGTGTCCGTTCCCCAGAGTGCCGGGAGCACACGCTGCTCCGTGCTGGGGGTGCTGCTCCCCAGGGTGAGTCCCCCAGGAAGGTTCTCCATCCCCTCAGGGTGGGGTGGGAGGGGCAGAAAGGCTGGTCCCAGCCCCCCGGGGGGGGAGGGTGCACATCCCTGGGCACACAGACAGCCCAGCAGACAGATTTGGGGGATACTTCAAGTGCCGGCACCTCTCAGAGCATCAGGGCCCGTGGGTGGCCCCCAGCCCGGGGCTTTCTCGAGCTGCAGGGAGCCAGGCAAGGGGTGAGAGCCAGGGGGCACAGCGGCGCGGGTGCAGGCAGCACAGGCAGCTGGGGGGGGGGCCACGCGCCTTACCTGGGTGTCACCGTGGTGATCGCAGTGGTGGGGTGGAGGATGTGGCAGGTGGTGATGGTGAAGGTAGACGGGGTCTGGGGGAGGTTGTTAACAGAGAGGAACACTGGAAGGGACAGGAGACAAGGGGTCAACGGGGGGGGGGGGGCAGCACACAGGCAGAGAGCTGGGGGCAGGCGGGACGGCCGAAGCCGGGCCGGGAGCTCCATGCGCAGCACAGCTCCAGCAGCACTGCGGTCTGATGCCTGCTCAGAGGGGGCTGCGAGCACAGGTGGGCCCAGGAGATGCTGTCTGTCCCAGACCTGCCCCCTCCACACGGCTGGGGGCCAGCAGGGGCACACCGGGGTGATGGAGAGGGCTCACCCCGCCGGGGTGGCTGCCGGAGAAGGGCCCTGGTGCAGCTGCAGACAGAGCGTCCCTGCAGGGACAGGGGGGTGGCAAGGACAGGCTGCTGCAAGAGGGGAGAGCACACGGGGAAGCGAGGGGAAGCCTGTGCAGGAGGACAGGGGCGTCCCGGGGGCTGTGTCCCCTCTGTCCCCTCGCCCCGTGCTCACCCCTGGGGCGCTCCTTGGCTTTGGCGGGTGTTGAGGTAGGGAGCAGCTGGAAGGAGCCGGCGTCCACATCATCCTCCTCCAGGTCATTGAGGCTGTACACCTCCTCCAGGTCGATGTCCAGCTGCCTGAAGTCTTTGGTGAGCACCCCGGGACGGGGCACCAGGATCCCGCCCAGGTTGGGCTGTGCCAGCTGCTGCCAGTGGTGGAGTGTCACAGAGCCTGTGGATGGGACACAGCCGGGGGGGGGGCTCACCTGGTGTCACTGGACCCTCATGGCACCTCCATCTCTGCACCCCCTCTGCCCCTCACCTTCCAGTGGCTTCACGATCTGCAGCTTGTCGGGCAGGTATGTAAGGGAGCCGAGGGAAAAGGTGGAGCCGGCGGTGAGCTCCGAGCCCCGCGAGTGGCTGGTTCCCGCGGAGACGATGCTCTCGTTGGGGGTGAGGAAGCCGCTGGAGTTCGCCCCGTCCCTCAGGCGCCAGAGCTTGCGCTCCCGCTCGGCCTCGAAGAAGGAGCGCTCCTCGGAGGAGTGGCTCTGCTGCCGCGCCGACAGCCGCTGCACGGCCGCCTCCAGGTCCTGCCGGCCCGGGGCTGCCCGGGCGGCCCCGCCGGACCTCTCGGTCCTGCTGGCAGGCACAGTGTTGGGGTGCCCAGGGCCGTGGTCCCGCACCGCACCCCGGGGCTGTGCTGGATCCTGCCCCTCCCTGCCCCAGGCTGATTCCTGCTCCGGTGTGACCAGCAGCTCACCAGCACCTCGGAGCCACTGTCCCACCTGGCCCCAGTTAACCCCACCAGAACTCACCGGGCACCCTCCGAGCCGGAGCAGCTGATGTGGGGGGTGCTGGCCCCCCCAGAGTGGGTGGCTGACAACTGCTTGGAGCCCGGCACGTGGTGGGGAGACTCCGAGCAAGACTTGGCTTTGGCTGCCTGGTTCACTGCCTTCACCGTCTCGAAGACGCGCAGGTAACTCCTGCGGGCAGGAAGCGGGTGGGGGTGAGCCAGGCCTCCCCGAGACCCCCATCCCATGGCACAGCACGAGCCACCGGTGCCAGCGCTCACTTGTAGTCCGAGGAGGAGCTGTCAGTCCTCTTCCTCATCATGCCCTTGATCTCAGCCGCCAGCGAGTCCTGGATACAGGGGGGACACAGTGTCAGCGGAGGGGAGAGCGGCAGCACCCACCCCACCATCACCCACCCCGCGCCCCCGGGCGCTCACCACGGGCAGCAGACTGGCCGCGCTGTAGCGGCTCACGGTGCTGTTGGGCAGGCTGCGGCTCCGCAGGCTCTTCACCTCCTCCTGCGCTTCCTGCAGCATCCCGCCGCACTCCGCGTACTTCTCCTGCAGGTCCCGCAGCTGCGGGGACACGGGCACAGCTCGGGCACGGCCCCGGGGGCAGCTGGCAGGGCCCCCCACCAGCCGGGGCACCCACGGCCCTCACCTCCATTCGGAGCTGCTGCTGCACCTCCTTCGCCGCGGTCAGGTGCTGCTGGAGCTCCTCCACCTCGGAGCCGTACTGCGGGCAGGAGAGGGCACGTCAGGGCGCTGTGCCCACACCCCCCAAACCCCCCGGCACGGGCAGGGGACCCTCACTGTGCGGCACTTCTGCTGCAGGTCTGCGACCTGCGCCAGGAGCTGCGTGATCTCCTCCTGCTGCCGCGCCGAGTCCTCCGCCCGGTGCGCCAGCTCCTCCGACAGGTGAACGACCTGCTGGCTCGCTTCGGCTGCGGGAGGGCCGGGGTCTGTCACCACCGGGGCACAGCCCCCCAGCCCCCTCAGCAATGCTGAGCACTGCCTGCAGACCCCCCCAGCCCCACATACAGAACTGCTCCACGCAGTCGATCATCAGCTGTTGCTCCTGGTCCTCGTACTGACAGGTCTCGGTGGCGATGCTGGTGGCCTGGAGGAGAGGGTTGGAGGGGCTGAGTGTGATGGGCAGGACCTCCCACCTCCCTGGGGGGCAGCTCGGGTCCCCCTTCAGCGAGGGGGGCAGAGGTGGGTGCCGAGGGGCATCCACCACCTGGCTCTGCTCACCTCCATGCGGAGCTTCTGGTTCTCCTCCTCCAGGCACTTCAGCTTCTGCTGCAAGGTGTCGTACTGGAAGTACTGCTGCAGGGACAGCGAGGACTCGTGCCGGCGCAGCCTGGTGACAGCAGGGATGGCACTGAGCACCCAGTGCAGGCAGGATGGGGCTGCCCACCCAGGCAGGAATCTGCAACAACTCATCTCTGTGCTGCTGGAGCCACGACCACCGAGGGAGGGGAGGGAAGGGAGCACGTCCAGTGCTACCCTGGTGGTGGTGATAGCTCCTGCCCAACCCACAGGAGCAGCAGTGAGGGACTCCCACTCACGGTGTGGAGGTGGTGGTGGTGGGCTCGCTCTCCTCTGTCGTGGTGGTGTAGAAGTGGAGAAGGTCATCCCGCATGGAGACCTCATGGCGCAGCTGTGCAATCTGGAGAGACAAAGGGCTTCAGGACACGGCCGAGGGGACCACAGCCACCCCCAGGGGGCACACAGGAGGCCAAGGCCTGGACCTGTGCCCAGGAGCTGTTACCTCCTCTTTGGCCAACTCCAGCTGCTCCTCCAGCAGCTCATTGCGCTCGGTCAGGCTCCGGTTCTGCTTCAGCAGGGACTGCCCGATCCGCGCCGCCAGCTCCAGGTCCCGCTCCTTCTGCAAGGAGCAGATCTGCCTCAGCCAGGACTCATCCTTTCCCCAGCTCTCACCCACCCCTGTGCCCCCAGGATCTCAACAGGCCCCAGCCCTCACACAGGTGGGGGGGCCCAACATACCTCATCCAGCAGGTTGGTGACGGCGTCAATGTCGTGGTAGGTCTTGGTGATCCTGACCACCCGCTCAGCACACAGGACTGGGGGAGAGGCCAAAAAGTGAACCCCCACACTGGCCCAGGGGCTCAGCACAGTCCCCCCACTGCCCCCCACTCCATGTCACCGCTCTCCCCAGAGCTGCACGGTGAAGGGAACGGGAGGGAGGCAACACAAGGCTGCTCCAGACTGGTCACCAAAAAGGACCTTTTATCGGCTGAGCAGCACCCGGCATGGTGCCGGGCAGAGGTGGGAGGGGATCCCCACAGCTGTGCCAGCATCGTGGGAAATGGGGGGCTCACACCTCACCCCCAACCCTGATTGCACCTCGGGGTGGCAAGGAAAGTGCCAAGGCCCCACCACCCCATCATGGGCACAGTGCCAACCCCACTGTTGGACGCACAGATGGAAAGGAGGGACGGGGAAAGGCCAGCAGTGGAGATGGGATTGGAGGTGACATTTCCAGCAGAAAGCAGGCTGGAGCTCCAGTGTAAATAGCTGTGGGTGGCAGTGCACCGAGCCAGGCTCACAGGCAGCGTCCCCTCCAATCTGTCCCCAGCCCCCTCCCCCAGTTCCCCCCTCCCTGAGAAGCCAGCCCTGCCCTAGTTTCTCTTTGGGGGAGGGGATGCTGCACCCCATACCCACCCGCTGCCCCTCCAGCTGCACAGCACAACGATCCACTCAGCAACAGGGGCAGAGGCAGCTACGGGCAGCACGCTGTGGGAACAGGCAGCTGCCCCCAGCATCGGCACCACCACACTGGAATGAGCCCCAGCTATGGCCCTGCCTCCCCTGGCCACTGTCTGGCTCTCCGGCAAGGAGGGGAGCCACAAGGATGGAGATGTCTGTCTCCCCAGTACTGATCCTGCCAACTGTGCCTGCAGGCGCTGCCAGACAGTGCCGGGCACACGCCCAGATGGCAGCACTGGAGCTGTGTGGTGAGAGGGAGCCGGGAGCCTGCACCCCAGACCCTGCTTACACCCCGAGATCTGCCTGTACCCTGCACCCTGCCCACACCACGCAGCACTCCTGCTGCCCTGCTGCCCCAAGGGTCCGTGCCTCAGTTTCCCCCAGCAGAGCAGCGCTGGCTGCACTCAGGGCCTCCACCCACGTCCCCAGTCACAGCCACTCCCCAGTCCTGCAGACGAAGTGGGTTAACGGGGAGGCTCAGCCACACAAATCCCATTAGGCTGCCCCAGCTGGGGTTGTGTAATGGTGAGTGTGTTGTCATGGCAATGCCCCCACTCGCCACCCCGGTCCCGTCCAGTCCCCACGGCCCTGGGTGCTGCCCCACGCCCCAGTGGGCACGTACCCCAAACACGTCCACAGGAAGAGGGGCCAACCCCAGCCCCAACCTCAACCCCCTCTACACACCCCACCAGGGCCCGCTCCCCGCAGGGGTCCCCAACTGCACCTCGTCAGGCCCCTGAGCCATTAATTGGAAATAATTAGAGCATGAGCATCGTTACGGTTGGAGCGAGTGGCTGGCCCTGGGAGACGGGGGCTGCAGCGCTGGCAAACATGTAAACACCCATCTGCAGGCCCGATCTGGAGGGAGGGGGGAGGGACCCCCATCCCCACGGGCACACGCAGACCCTGTCCCTCCACCCGCTCCCCGCCGCCCTCGGCGAGGGGACAGGTCTCCTTAGGATCGGGGTGAACCTGGGGGTCCCCAAGGGACCGGGCGGCGGCTGCCCCGGCCCGGAACGCGGCGAGCGGGACCGGGCTGCGGGAACACACCGGCGGGGAAGGGACGGCACCGCCCGGGGGAGACCCCAGCCGGGCTCACGGCTCCGAAATAGCCTCAGTCCCGGGGGAGACCCCGGCCCTGACGCTCTAAACCAGCCCCGGTCCCGGGGGAGCCCGGCCCCGCTGCAGCCGCATCCCCATCCCCATCTCCATCCCCGGGGCGGGACCGCCCGGGCCGCCCTCACCTTCCTCCAGCTCCCGGGCGATGGGGTCGGCGTCACCGCCTCGCTCCGCGTTCCCGTTTAACTCGTCGTAGGCGGCGGGGCTGCTCCAGATCTCCATCGTGCCGAGCCCACCCAGCCGTGCCCAGCCGCGCCGCGCCGAGCGGAACCGCTGCAGCCTCTCCCTCCTCTATTTATAGGGTCGCTCCGTCCGCTCGCACCTGCCCGGCGCGTCCCCCGGCGGCGGGGCCGGGGCTGGGGCCGGACCGGGCAGGGGCGGGGCCGGACCGGGCAGGGGCGGGGCCGGGCGGGGGCGACGGGGATGTCAGAGGCTGCTCGGGAGCGCCCACTCCCCCCCACTCCCACGAGCCACCTCGGGCACACGGTGTCTGTCAGACATCCCAGGACCGGCCTCACCTCTGGGGCACCCACTGGGACAACCCTGCTCAGCCCCGGGGGGCTGGTGCAGATGGGCTCTGTGTCCCACCACTGGTCCCAGCTCATGGACGCGGGGGGTCTGGACACATGGGTGCCCAAGGTGATGAATGCGGGGGGGACACGAGGGGTCCCCAAGCAGCAGCTCCACAGGTCTGACCCCAAGTGTTATGCACAGACAGTGTCTTCTGCCCCCTGGGAAGGACAGGGAATGGTTTTGGGCCCTGTGAGGATCAGGGTCTGCTTTTTCCAGCCAGCCCTGCTCTGCCACCCCAGGCCTGGTCCCCCCATCATCACCCACACAGCTACCACATACCCTGCACACGCAATGCCCAGTGCAGTGCTGGGACCCACCAGGTCCATCAGCTAGGAAAGCTTTTCCAGCAGCTTCTCCATCCCACTCAGCACCCCTTGGCTCTGAGCATGGGCTGGCACAAGCCTGGCCCCCTCCATGCCCCATCCAGGCTCCCTGTGCTCCCTGGCTGGCACCCTCAGCTCCCCACAACCACTCTGGTGCAGAGGCAGGAAAGCTGAATAAATCATGGTGTGCTGAATTATGGAGGAGCTGGCTGGCACGTAGCACAAGCGGCGTGGGCATGATGCTGGCAATGCCAATGCATGCTCTGCCTGCCCACATCACCTGCCTCAACGCCCTTCCTCGTTAGCACCCAAATAACGGATGAATGGACGCGGCTGGAGCTGCCCCTCACGCGACGCCTTCCTTCACCTGCTGGACTCCCACCCACTGGAATCCTGACACCGACCATGTCCTGCCATAACCACTCCCAGAACAGGGGCCGGACCAGGGGCCTTCAGTCCCAGCCTCTCCCTCCTCCTGGCACTGGTGTTTCCCTCAGTGAGGTGAGGGACACAGCCAGAACTGGGCACCCACCCCCCAGGGACCCCAAGGACTTGAGCACACGTCTCTGCGTGGACAGGCAAGAGCTGCTTCTTCCTAATCCCCTGCCCCAGGATTTGCTCCTCCGGGCAGGTTCCCCGTGTCTGCTCAAGCAGATTACAGGGGGCTATTTCTGACGGCAGCTTAAAGGTTTGGGTGAAGGGATGACGCCATGGGCCCCTCCACACCCACACATGCCAGGGGCACTGAGGGAACTGTGACCTGCAGGGGTTCAGCACTGAGAGCAGCTGGCCCCATGGACGGGGGTGCCAGGGTCCTGCAGAGCCGGGTGCTCCATGCCCTGTGGCACAGGGACAGGGCTTGGGGCTCAATCCCTTGTACTGTCACTGCAGGGTCAGGGGTGCTGATGGCTGGGGGGCTGCACCCCACTGCCTGCTGAACAGAGAGCCGAGCAGCCAGATGGGGAAGGCTGCAAGCACAGGCAGGGCATGAAGAGGGCTCGCCCCCAACCCAGCCTGACATGGGCAGGGGGTTGGGAGCCTCAGCCCCATCTGTCTCCTGCTGCCCCACATCCATCCCCCCCAGCCCCTCGCTCTAATCCTGTCCCCGCCACACGCAGGCCAGAGGCAGGAACAAAGCAGAGATAATCCGTCTGTGCTGAATTCCCGCTGAACCCCAACCCCACGCCAGGAACGGGCCCCGCCACAGCACCGTGAGCATCGGCCCTGCCCAGCCATGGGGGCTGTAGGGGTCTCCCCCCAGGCATCCACACCCCATGGCTCTGGGGACTTTGCACCAGCACTCCCTCAACACCTGTCAGGCTGTCCTGTTTGGGGGGACAGCAGCACTGGGATTCACTGGTACACATTCTGCCAACCCCACCAGTGTCCCACCCCTGCAAGCCACGGCACAGTGCAGGGGAAGCAGGGACGTGCAGGGGGTCCTGGGAGAAGACAGAGGCTCTCTCCCAGCATCCGGCTCGGCTCAGCAGAAGCTGCTCTCAGAATTAGCCGGGGATGTTCTGGGTGAGGAAATCCAGCCCGTCAATCCCGTTAGCAGTGATTAGCTCCGGGGCTGCCCTCGCCGTCCCGACCCCGCGCAGCTGCTGCGGCCTGTGCCCCGCTGCCCTTGCCAGCCCCGCCGCCCCCACCAGCCCACGGGCACTCACGGAAATACTGCAGGGTCTCCTCGATCTGCTGGGGGGTGAGGGGGGCTGCTGGCTGCGGGGGGCCTGGGGGGGCTCGCAGCCAGTCGCCGTGGTCGTAACCAAAGACGGTGTCAGCCCGCAGTGTGTAGCGGGGCAGCTGCTCGCCCAGCAGGCTGATGATCTCCACCTCGGGGACATCCCCGCTGCACAGCTCTGGGGACAGAGGGGCACGGTGTCAGCACAGGGTGGGGGGGGATACATGAGGGGAATGGGGTGCATGGGGGCCTTGGCAGGGGAGCACTTCCTGCACCCCTCAGCCCCCTTAGGGTTTGGGACTGGTGCCACCAGATGGGTCTGCCCCCAGAGCCACTCTTGTGGGGACTGGGGGAATCCCCGCAGTGTGGCACACAGGGATCCCCCCTCCAAGCTCTGCCCTGGTCCCCTCTCGCCCCCCCCCCCCCCGCGGGGGGGGGGGGGGGG
>JAWWLV010000087.1:2324469-2372242 GCA_035041135.1 Platyrinchus mystaceus
AGAGCCACTGGGGTAGGGATTGCGGGGTCCCCCGCAGGGTGGCACTCAGGGACCCTTTCCCAGCTGTGTCCTGCTCCCCTCCATCCCCCCGCTGCCCGCGGGCAGGGTCCTGCTGCCATCTCCTGGCCACGCTCTGCCCAGCTGAGCGGTGCTGGGGACAGGGGCATGGTGTGGGGTGAAGGATGCTGGGACAGTGACTCAGCCCCAGCCACAGGATGGGGGCAGGATGCAGAACCAGCCCGGAGTTGCCCCAGCTCTTCCCCCCACTCATCCCGGTTTCCCTGGGCCACCCACTGGCCCTGCCCATGCCTACCCACCGGTGATGGTTGCAGCATCGCAGTACGTGCCCGTGTCCGACCCGTGGGACGCCGGGTCAGTGTGGGGACAGGCAGTGACACCGGAGTCCGGGCTGGGCTGCAGGTGGCAGGAGGGTGGGCTCTGGCTGGGGGGATTGTCTTGTGGGACCACGGTGTCCAGTTTGGCTGGCGTTACGTGGGGGCCCGGCTGCCATGGGGAGAGGCACCTTCCACCCTGCCTCCCTGGAGCGGTGCTGGTGGGCAGCAGATTCCCTTCTCTGGGCCCTGCCTGGGGAGAAGGAGCTGTTCAGGTGATGCTCTAAGGATCAGGGACATACCCTGCAATTCCATATCCCCCAGCTTCCTGCCATGGGACAAACACCCTCCCTGGAGCAACACCTGCCAGGCAGGGGGATGGTGAGGACCTGGATGGCATAGCCAGGGCTCAGGTGTCCCTCCTCCCTGCCACTGGGACAGGGGGGCTGTGGGAATGGACCCCAGCTCAGCAGCCACCCCAAACGTGGGGCAGGTTTGGGGGTGGTGAGGGGTCAGTGTACCTGCTCTGTGGCGGCTGCTGTGACGTGGGGGGCTCAGCACCAAAGCAGAGACTTGGTGATTTCTGGATCAGTGCCAAGGCCAGACGGGGCAGAGGATGCTCTGAAGGGACAGGGCAGGACCCTGATCCCCTCGAGGTCCCTGCTGGGTCCCTGCCTGTGGAGTGAGCAGGGAAGGAGCCGTCGAGCTTCCTGGCAGTAGGCAAATACAGCTGCAGTGCCAGTAAGAGCTCTTGGGAGCTCCACCTTGGAGAGCAAAGTCCGTCTGTGATCCTCTGTCGGCGCCAGGATGCAGAGCAGGGACCTGCCGTGCCACCCAGGGCAGGGCTGGGCAGCATCTGTGCCTGCCCCATCCCAACCATAAACACATCATGAGACAGGCCATAAAAACAGCATATTCTTGCTCTCCTGCTACCTCCAGTAGTCCTGATTTGGGCTGCAGCCACTGCTGGCACTGGGGGGCAGGAGCCCCTTGTGCAAGCCCCCTGCCCCATCTCCACCCCTGCTCCCACCTCCACCACAGTGGGGGCTGTGACACCAGCAGCCCCTCATCCCCGTCTACAGGCTCATGCCAGGGCATCACTGTCCTCCCTCCTGGTGCAGGCTCGGGGTCGCTGCCACATCCACAGCACCCAGGCCAGGCTGCCCTGCACCCCCCTGACACACAGGCCAGGCAAGAGTCAACATGCACACTCCGAAACACACCCACAGCCCCCCCAGTCCTCTGCCCCATGGCACCGGGACCAGCAGACCTCGGGGCCCCATCCTGCACCGTTCTGCCCAGAGAACAGCTCCCAGCCCCAGCCCCCCAGCCCCTCTTCTCCCCGGGGAAGGACAGGGACCCACCGTGCCGAGGTGCCGCGCTGCGCTGGCTCCGGGGAGAGGGAGCCCGGCCGGTGAGTCAGCTCAGCCGGGATTGCCAGAGCCCTGCGTCTGATTTTGGCCCAGCTCCTGCACGTACATTCACTCTCCCCGGGGGAACCTTGTTCAGACACGTGCGAGCAGCTCCCATCGATCCCCGTTCCCATCGAGCCCTGTTCCGATCGCCCTCGGACCCCACTGTCCCCCCGCCACCAGCGTTCGGGTGCCGATGACCTGGGGACCCACCCCACGGGAGCTGGGCGAGAGCAGGACGGTGGTCCCAGTGGGACACAGCCCAGGCGGAGGGAGCCCCCGGCTCAGCATGCCCCGGGTACCTGTGCAGACCCGCGCCCGCTGCTCCCTGCCCTGCCCCGCAGCTCCTGCCCGGGCATCTCCCTCGAGGAAGCCGAGCGCCAGGAACGGACGAAACGAGGCAAATTCTCCAGGGCCTCGCCCACAGGGGCTCCCCCAGGGTCTTGAGGTGCCCGAAGGCAGCCTGGGGGAATGCGGGACACCGGGAGAGCCGAGGGCTCGGTGCACCGGGGGGTGCCGGGTCTGGGTGCAGCGGGCGGTCCCGGGGCGGGAGGTGCGGGTACCCCGAGGGGTTCCGGGGTGCACTCACCGCTGGGCGCTGCTCCCGGAGCAGCGGGGGCTGCGGGGCCCTCGGACACCGCTGATGGGCCCCGACGGTAACGAAGCCGCTCCCCGGCAGGTGTGGAGCGCGGCCGGGCATGCTGGGACCTGTAGTCCGTCCCTTGGCTCCTGGAACCTCCCCAGGGATGCCGCACCCTGTGAACCCTGCAAACAGCACTGGCTGCTCTGGTCCAGGTGTCCTCTGGCTCTGCTTTTCCCCAAAATCCCGGACATGCCCCCTGGCAGCTCTTCCACAGTGGGACTGAGGGTCTCAGAGCGTGCAGTCCTGCCCCAATGAGGGCACCCCAGGGTGTGCTGGGGGCACATCCCAGCCCATGGCCCTGGCATGGCCGCAGGACCCAGTCCCTCCTAGGGCACAAGCTCTGAGGCATCTCCAGGCCCGCTGGCACCTTGGAGACAGCCAAATCTGACACCAGGAACATTCCTGCAACCTGCAGCAAGGCTGGATGGGAGCCACGAGGGCGGCTCCAGGCTCGGTGGCCAAACCCCCATGCCAGGCACACGGGGCTGGAGCCATGGCCTGTCACTGATTGTCTCCTGCTCCAGCAGTGCACGCAGCAGACTGAGGGCTGCCTGGCCCCCGGCCTCATCCCACGAGTCACCCCAGCCCTGCTGCCCTTGGGAAGCGCACTGGGCTCTGCCGGGGCTGCCCGGAAAGCAGCTGTTGTTTTGCTCGTCGCTGGTCCTGGCACGGGCCATGGCAGGAAGCAGATCCACATCCCCGAGCAGCGGGGTTGGCTGAAGTGACAGCGCTGAGCTCAGGCAGGATGTTCCCCACTTCCCAGACCGGCTCCTGCTGCCTTGTCCCCGGCTCACTCCTGTGCCGAGCACGTGAAGCTCCGTGTCCTGCCGAGCTCTGCGGCAGCCGGGCCCTGGGCCAGGCAAAGCGGGTGTCGAGTGTGGGAACGAGCTCACCAAGGTCACTCTGCCCCACGGAGGGACCCCCCACGGGCCCTTGGAGGGCAATGGCCGCCTTCCCCCCACTGCCCCGAGGGTCTCACTGACCGCCCCCAGCCAAGAGAAGAACAGGCTCAGGGCAGCACAGGGCTGCAGGGGTTATTTTATTCTTTGCTTTGGTCTATACAAAAACAACTTACAGAAATAATAAAACTTTCCATTCCTGACCCACACTCCAGTAACTGTCCATCCCTTTCCAGCCGGAGTGTTAAACCACCATCAGATCTAGAGCCTCTTTAAAAAATGCGTTAGATAAGGGAGGAGGGGACGGAAACACACCACTCACCAAAGAGAAGGGAAATGGGTTAAAATGTGCAACAGAGATCGGTACAAGGACACGGTTCCTAATGCTGGAGTCACTCCTCTATGGGGACTGGCAGGACAGGCAGGGACACAAAGTCAGCTCCCAACAGCTGACGGGAAAGAATTAAACCTCAGACACCCCAACGGCCAAACCGAAGGTCCTGGGACACGGACCCTTTGCTTTCAGCAAACTCTGGATTGGCCTGATTCAGCTGGAGTTCGCAGGAAGCAAAGGGTTTTCCCGTGTTAGATTCCTCTCCTAGAACACTAACACGCAGAACAAACTGGGGGGAAGTTAGAAAGCACAAACTTAAAGACGGCAAAAGCCGTTGGCACCATATTAAAAATAAAAAAGAAATATATATTCATAGAAAAGACTATTTTGCCAATGAAAGGTCGCTAACGGTGCAGGGTTTGTGTTTTAAAGCTTCAGAAACAGTATCTTGGATGCTGGATGCGGCAGTAGGTGCTCGAGGCAGTCCCAGGAGGAAGGACCTTCTCCACAGACCCACAGTGAAGAAAACAAATCGAAAAACAAAACCTCTTGTGGGAATGGAAAAGTTTTGTCTTCTCAGGCACTTCTGTCTCCCAAGTCCTTCTCGCGAATGCTCAGCTCTGGGGCCACCCTCTTCTGCATGGAGAGAACACCTGCGGTGGCAGGGAGCTCCTGTCACCCACCACGGGGGAATTTGGGACGAGGCCAGAGCTCCCGAGCCCAGGGGTGATGGGGACATCGACCCACGGCAGCACCAGGGACCCTGGGCATGCCAGGTGCCGCCAGCCAGCCCTGCCTCCCCCAGCCACCCGCGCTGCCCCAGGGCTGAGCCCCACCCTGGTGGGTACCTGGTGCGGGGCTGGGCGGGTTAGGCGAGCATGTGGTCAGCGAAGGGCGCCCGGACACCGTCGCTGTAGGTGTCCATGGGGTAGTCCCCGTCCATGTCCATGTGCATGTCGATGGGGTCCAGGGGGATGTCACCCGAGTACATGGGGCGGTAGCCGGGGTCCAGCTCTGCAGGGAAGGGACGTGGCAACCTCAGCTCCCGCCAGCCAGAGACATCTCCAGACCTCAGCCACCTCCTGGTCCCCCTCACCCAGAGCAGCGTGTGGCACATGGTGCTGCAAAGGACATGATGGCCACCCGCCATCCCCAGCCTGGGGGGCAGAAGCTGTTTGTGCTCCCAAGGAGCTGAGCATCCCACCGAGCTTCCCCCGCAGGCTGCGCTGGCACTTGACTGGCAGCCACCAGAGAAACGTTTTAAAACCAGCCTGGTTTGGTGAGATGAGACAACTGCCCACCCAGAGCACAGCCCATGGGGACCCCCCAGGAAGGGCTGGCACAGTACTCACCGTCTGAGTAGGGCTCGTTGATGGGGATCATGCTCTGAGCCTACGGAAGAAGGTGGCACAACTGAAGGGATTCGTGCTCACATTTCATGATGCTCAGGGGTCACTTGGTGCCCAGACCCGTCCCGGGCAGCAGGTGCTGTGACCCAGGAGCTGAGGCCACAGCCCGACCACCCCCTGCCTCCCCCCATTTGCCCGTCGCTCCCGTCCGAGCTCTGGTCAGAGGTGCTGCCAGCAGCTTTTGGAAGCAGGACAGGGCCACTGCCAGAGGCTCTTTTTCCAGGGAAAAGGGCTTGTCGGGATGCTCACCGCCTCCCAGGCTGCTGGGTCGTGCTTGAAGAGGGAGTTGGTGAGCTCCACGGAGACACGCTTCCTGTAGTCGGGGTTCTTGTCCTCCGAGATGCGGAAGAGCACGGCGGCTGCGTAGGTGGCTGCAAAGACAGACAGCAGCCTCAGCTCCTGGTGCCACACAGCACTGGGGCCCCAAGAGCCCCTGCTGGGATAGTGCCAGGAGGCAGAGAGCCCCCCCCACAGCCCCTGGCACGGTGGCACTTACCCGTCCCCTCATTCCGGGAGTGCAGCAGCTCCATCAGTGGAGCCGAGGCCCCCTCGGCATCGATGGCGTCTGCTGCCTCCTTGTCCTGGGCCAGCTCGCACAGCACGCCCGCTGCCACGCGCTGGATGTTCTCCACGGGCGAGTACAGGAGCTGTGGGGAGACACCAGCGCCACGTGAAGCAGCCAGCGAGGAGCCCGATGCACAGAGCCACCAGCCCAGGGCTGCGGCTCCCTGTGCCCGCCGGGATGGATGTGGCCCAGCGCAGCCCCCACACACCCCCAGCCCTGACCTGCACGAAGAGAGGGATGGTGTTGAGGCGGAAGATCTCCATGCGGTTCATGGGGTCCCGGGCCAGGATGTGCAGTGCCCCCGTGCACCCCTCCACAATCTCTTCCATCTTCACTCCGTCCTGCCGGGGGACAAGCGCTCAGCCAGGGGCCCCCACGCCGGGGCACGGCCACCCGGAGCGTGGGCACAGGGACAGGCTGGGTTTTGGGGTGCCAGGCTGTGCAGGGCAGAGGGGTGGGCACTCACTGTGTAGGGCTGCTGTGTGCCGGCAGCGACGTGCCGCTGGGCGTCCTGGTGAGCCTTGACCAGCAGCTGGACCAGGCGGGGGATGACGGCGGCCTCCTGCAGCGGGGCATGGTTGGCCGGGCACAGGGCCAGGTTGCGGATCAGGCCTATGGTAGCCTGGAAGAGAGGAGGGGGAAGGAGAGGTTTGTCTTCTGACTGTGGCACTGGCTTCCACCAGCCCTCAACACCCCTCTGGCCCCTTACCTTGACCAGTGGCCACTGGTTGGGCTGGTTGAGGAGCTTGACGATGGCGGGGATGCCGTAGTTGAGCCGCACCGAGTTCTGTGCCATCTCGGCCTCGGGGTGCCGGCTGGTGAGGTGCCGCAGGGCGCAGACGGCCGGCTCGGTGATGTCCTCCTTGTCGCCCGCCCGCAGGATGGTGTGGATCAGGGCCTCCACCCCGTTCGACTGCGTCACCAGCGTCTTGTTCTTGCTGTTGTTGCAGGTCAGGTTGGAGAGGGTGCCAGTGGCACAGGTCAGCACGTTCACGTCGTCAGAGCTCAGCTGGTTCACCAGGATCTTGAGGACGCCGTCCAGGCCCTCCTGCGGGAGTGGGAATGGGAGGTGGGAGCAGCACCCACAGCCAGACCCGGGCTCAGCCAGCGGCGAGGCTGCAGCCCCGCACCCGGCCCCGCGTGCCCCCAGCAGGCAGCAATGGTGGGGCTGCAGCGTTCCTGACTCCCACACAGCTCCCTTCCTGTTCCCCCACAGCTGGAGCTGCTCCTCTGCAATGCTGGCACAGCACGAGCCACAGCCACTCCGACATGTGCAGCTTCACTCAGAGTTTAATGTCTCCAGCAGCTTCCCTGCACTGAGATCGTGTTTCTGATGCCCCTGCCAGCGCTCCCTGCGCGGTGCCGGAGTGACCCCGGTCCCGGCTGTGCCGGCCGACAGCCAGCGGCAGGGCAGGAAGGAGTTAAAGCGCCACGACCACGTTCCCCCTCAATCAGCAGAGCCAGGGATGTTCCATGACAGCCAAAATAGTTTCCAGGCTGCATCAGACTCTAATCCGCATGAAGCGGCCCCAGCAGACGGGGAAACGCATCAGGAGGCAGCAAAGGGCTGGGAGAGCAGTCCGGGAGCAGCGCTGGGGTCACCCCTGAACCAGCTGCGGGGCACAACCACCTCGGCAGCGGCTCCACCAGCAGCTCCCGGGGGAGCCGGGCAGGCAGCCAGCCCAGGGCAGACTGCCAGGGCTGCAGGGCCAGAGCAAACCCCAGCGACACCCACGGAGTGACCGCGGTGGCCTCGGCCCCAGGCTGGGGACACACAGGAGCGCTGGCAGCTGGCTGGCACGGGCAGGGCCGTGGGCAGCGATCAGGGCCCCGTGATGCTGAGTGGAACTTGGGCACAGCAGGGCATCCCCTCACCCTGCTGCAGCTCATGTGGCTTTGGACCCAGCCTGGCATGAGCAGCCCGGCACGGACGCACCTCCGAAATGCTGCACCGAAACACGACCCGGGGTCCCACAGACTCACCTGTTTGGTTGCCACGTCAGAGAGGTTCCGCAGGGTCCAGAGGCAGTTCTGGACCAGCCTGGGGCTGGAGCTGGTCAGGTGCTTGCCCAAGGCCTGCATGCCACCTGCAGGGAAGGGGACAGCCCACCTGTGAGTACCCTCAGCTGTCCCAGCAGGGAGAAGGAGTGAGAGGCGGCGAGTCTGCGTGGGCTGGACACCACCGACCAATGCTCCCACACACAGGGCTGCCTCATGGCTCAGCAGAGGCCAAATGTGGTGTGGAAAGAGCTTCTGGACAGCTGGGATGGATTCTACCCCCACACAGTGCCAGCAACACACCTCAGCAGTCCTCAGAGCAGGAATCCAGGCCAGCACAGGTGGCTTCACCTGGCTGTGCCAAACATTGCCCATCCCACACACCCACAGCAGCATCACCCTGACACCACCATCCTCCCCCTCTGGCGGCTCTGCCACAGCCCCCAGCCCCTCTTACCAGCCTCGACAATGGCAGGCTTGTTGCTGGGACACACCGACAGCACCTTGAGCACCCGGCTCGTGGTCCAGAGCAGCTTCTCATAATTGTAGCTGCGCATGATCTGCACCAGGGCCTGGGGTCCTCCATTGGCCAAAATAATCAGCTGCAAGACAGAATCACAGCACGGTTTGGGTTGGAAGGGACAGTAAAGACCATCCAGTTCCAGCCTCTGCCATGGGCAGGGACACCTTCCACTAAGCAAAGATGCTCCAAGCCTTGTCCAACCTGGGGCCTTGGACACTTCCAGGGATGAGGCATCATCAAGAATGGAGGCTTGGGGCATGCCGCAGCTTTGGGGTCCTGGGACCCCCCCTCAGGATTCCCCAGCTCATGCCAGGACACAAACCAGGCACCCCTTGGCACGCAGGAGTGCTCTGGTCACCTCGCCAGGGGCACACGACATGGTGGGGTCTCCACCTCTCCCTCCCAGGCTTCCATCTCTGAGGTGAAAGGTTGGGCAACAGGCCCCCCCACCCTCCCTCCCGCAGGACCCCACACCACAGGCAGGCTGCATCCCCATCCTACCTTGCTCTCCTGGTTCCCATAGGCCAGAAGCTGGAGGCAGTCGGTGGTGATGGCCAGGAACTTGGGGTTGTTCTTGTTCAGCAGGGGAACCATCTTCTGCAGCCCGTCGGCCAAGCGCACGGCCATCTTGGCCCCCTCCTGGTACAGCAGCAGGTTGTGCAGGGTGGTGATGGCGTAGAAAAGGACCGACTCGACAGGTGAGCTGTGGGCAGGTGGCAGGACCATGTCAGGGAAAGGACACCCCCCTCCTCAGGGAAGAGCAAAGCCTGAGCCTCATCTCCATGGCCAGTGGGGGACCACTCCCCTCCTCCTGCTCCTCCTGCAGGCTCCAAATGCAGCAAACCCCGGGGACTTTCACAGGCTCCCAGTCTCCCACTCCCTTGTTTCGGTGAGCAGGAAGATCCACATCGAGGGGCAGCATGAGTCCTCCCCTGTCCCCAACCCCTGGAGGGACCACCTGGCTCTGCCATCCCCCCACCGGAGCCCCCGCCCCCACCATGTACCTCAGCATCCTGACAAGGGCTGGGATGCCACCGGACTTGAAGATGGAGAGCAGGCCCTCGCGGTGGTGCGAGAGGTTGTGGAGGATGCTGGTGGTGCAGCGGGCCGTGTCCAGGTCGCTGGTGCTCTGCATGGTGCGCACCACGGCCGCCACGATCTGCGGCGACTGCATCAGCGCGCGGCGCGACGCCTCCTTCTTGGACAGCTGGTTCACAATCATGGCTGCCTTGCTGACAACCACCTGGCGGGAGGGAAGACGAGCCGGCCGTGAGAGGGGGTCCCACAGCAAGGACAGGTGTGAGGGGACACGGGTGAGCAAAGGTGGGCTCGGTCCTGGTGCGGTTTTGCCAAGAAGAAGGAGCCAGACACGGCCTCGGAGCCCCGCGGGGATGAGAGCCCAGGTATGCCGGGGAAGTGCAACCCACCAGCGCAGCAGCTGAACGCACAGAGACAGACACACGCAGCAAACCCCAGTTCCTTACCGGGTCCTCGTCGTTGAGCAGCTTGGTGAGCTCTGGGATGGCGCGTGTGGCCAGCTCGGCATCGTCCTGGTAGTTGATGAGGTGCACGATGGCCGACTTCAGCATCTGGGAGGGCTCTGCCAGGCGCTGCACGTTGGTCTGCTGCCCCTCCAGCTGGGTGGTGATGAGGAGCGAGCGGTCCTCCACCGTCTCGGGGTACATGGCAGCCCGGACACGCTGGGCACGGGTCATGGCCAGCTGAGCCTCCATGTCCGCTGCAGGGGTGGACAGGGAGGCAGCATAAGGCTCGGGCTCTCTCCAAGGAGCACTCCCAGCCCTGCTTCCCAATCCCAACTAGATGAGCAAGAGCTTAGCACAGCAACACCAGCCACGTCAGCAGTCCCGGCACGCTCTGCATGGAGCCGGAGCTTCAAAGCATACACAGATACAGCAGCAGAGAGATAAGACAACACTCAATTAGGCAGCATGATGAAGCAGTTGTCACACAAGGCCCATTAATTAAAAAATTAAGGATATTTGCAACTTGGGACCAGCTGACACTGGGAAAAAGGACACCGAGGCCTTCCCCATCAAGGATGCTGAGATAAGCGAGATGCTGCGGCACCACTCGCGGTCCCCACCTCTAGGGCACATGGGCCACACGGGGCTCAGGGGGGCTCTGACTCCCGAGGGAGCTGGAAAATAAACCTTTAAGGGCCTATTGCTGACAAGAAACCACAGAGGTAAGCAGAGCAAACCATCCCACTTTGAGGGGATAAAGCTGGGGGAAGCATCTCCTTCACTGGGGGGCCGCAGCTCCGCATCGCTCTCGCCTCAGTGGGGGAAGCCAGGCTGCTGCTGTGGTGTTACTGGCAGCCACGCTGGGACAGGCTTCCCAGCAGGCAGACAGGCAGCAGAGCAGGTGGCAGATCCGTGGGCTGGGATCAGCTGCTCCCATCCCAAGCCAGCCCGCCGGCGCGCTCGGATATGTGCGCAGCTCAGCGCCAGCGCGGGCCGGCCGCGCCGCCCCCACGCGAGAGCCTCTTGGCGCTGGGGAGGAGGACGGGAGGGAGCATATTTTAGGCAGCAACAACTCCTGGGGTGTGGAAGGCAGCATGGAGGAGTGCCCAGAAGCAGCATGGCTACGGGGGAGGAAGAGGAAGGTAGGAGCCGAGCAGCTGAGCCCGCGGAAGTGCTGGGCCCCGCAGCCCCTTACCTTGCGCTTGGCTCTGGCCCTGCGTCCCTCCCTGGCAGTAACTCGTGGTGGTCGTCTTCTTGATGGTGTACTGCTTCCCATACACCTCGTCATCGTCCCCCAGGCACTTGCTGCTGACAGAGGGCACCTGGGTGTTGACGCCAGAGTGGATTCCGGAGTCGTAGGTGTAGGTCTGCTGCCACTCCGTCACCTTGATCGGCTGCTCCATCATGTTCATCACCTCCATGGCTGCTCTGCGGGGCAGGGAGGGGAGAGGTTACGCCTCTGGGAGAGCCCAGGTCGCCACAACACCCTCCTGCCCCTCTCCTGCCCCCAATGGCGTGGCAGCAGGCCCCTTCACAGCCCACAAGGAGATGGAGCCGATCCCTATCTGCCCTCCTCCCCCATGGGAGATGAAAGGCAGCACCGGGATGACGAACCCACAGCTCAGCACTTTGCTGCTCGTGTTCAGACATGAAACACGGCTGTGTCTCACAAGGCTGTGCCTCACCACCACCACAGCCAAGGTTTGGGCAGGCTCTGCCCGGCACAGGGGGATCCCTCAGTCAGATCCCCCACTCCAGGGTCCCCCAGCTTCCTGTGAGCTTTTTAAAGACCCTTTCCAGGGACAGGACCTGCAAAGAGCTGGGGACATGCCAGGAGCTCCAAGCTCCACATGGCTAGAGCTCCAAGAATAAAATGAACCTTTTTAGAAGCTCTCTGGGATGTTCCTAAAGCACCTAAAAATAAGCAGGCAAAGCCACCAGCTCGGCTCTCCTGCGGGTGCTCAGCACCACAGGCGCCCACGGCGTGGTCCGGGGCTGGGCACTCCCCACGCGGTGCCGGGACAGGGCAACCCGGCACATCCCAACACTCAGGACAAACCAGCCAAGGTTGCTGGGAGCAGGGCTGGGCTTTCCTTGCCTTTAATTTGGGGACGCAGGGGGAGGGAGGATGGCTCACGGATTAATGCCTGAGCTCAGCAGGGCGCAGGCGGAGGCTGCAGGGCTGTGAGTCACCAGCCCCGCATCCAGGCCCCCGGCACGGCCAGGAGGGATGGAGGCAGGCAAGGATGGAGGGATGGAAGCATGCAGGGAGGGAGGGAGGGATGGAGACAGCGCCCGCCCAGCCCTGCCGCCGCTGACCCATCACCCAGGCATCCGCCGGGATTCCTGCCCCTTCCCGGCCGCGCAGCAGTGAGATGAGTCAGAGTTTCAGAGACGATAAGCAGCGAAGGCAACAGCTGCCGCCCGGCATACCTGGGTGCAGCAGCACCCACTTCTTCCAAACAACCTAATTACCACCTGCACCGGCCCCGATTCCTGCGCCGGGCTGGACCGGGGCAGCCGCGCTGCCCTGGCTCCGCTCCAGCCGCCAGCACAGGGCGAGGGTCGCAGGGACCAGCCGGGCTGGGGCGGCAGCCTCGGGCCCCGGCACCCCGTGGGGAGCGAGGGGACGGGGCTGAGCCCCCCGCCGCGCCGGCGGCTGACTCAGGGCGTCGGGTGGTGGCCGAGGACGCGGCTCCGTGGGGCGTCCCGGCGGGGCCCGGCGCGCACGGGCTTGGCACGGCTCGTCCCAGCGCTGCCGGCTGTTCCCAAGGAGCGGCCGAGCCCTCGCCAGGCGCACGGGCCGGCGCTCGTAGGTAGAAATCCCAAGCCCTCATTCCCGGGAGCGGCGGGACAGATGGGAAACAGGAGCCCCGCCACGCCTGTCCCCCCGGCTGGGAGCATCACTGGGCAGCAGTGAGCCAGAGCAGGCAGGGGCTGGTAGTGCTGCACCATCACTGAGGGGTAACATCTGCTCTACAATTTATAGGCACCTGACAGGCACTTAATTTTCCAAACCTCCAGGAGTTGGGCTCAGACACCGTACAGAGCCCTGCATTATGCATGAGCCACCCCCTCCGTCTGCACCGAGGCACCCAGGGACATCAAAAGCCAGCACAGCTCCTTGAGCCCAGACACGAGCCCAGGCAATCGGCCCCAGACAAGCTCCAAGCAGGAAACTGGGTCCAGGAGCCACCCAGAAGGGACCACAGACACCCTGCTAAACACAGCATCTGTCCTTCCCCTGAGCATCCCCCCAGCAGGGTTTGCTCATCACCACAGGAGCCAGAGAGGACAGTGGCACCCAAGGTGACAGGGCCAGTGGAACAAATGTCAGACGCTCCTGTGGTGAGCAGTGACATTTTCTGAACCCTGTGTCAAGCGTCTCCTGCTCATCGCTCAGTGAGGGGCAGATGCTGACACGAGCTTCTCCCCGTCCTCCAGCTCTGTCCTCAGGTGTCCTCCCTCCTCCTTGGTGGGATGACTGAGGCAGATGGGGGGGAGCCCTCAGAGGACTTGGGGAGAACCTCCAGCCTGCCCCCAGCACCACGATGGGGAAGAGACTGAGCCACCCGGGGGGCTTCAGCCATAGGATGTGGAGCAGTCAGGGGCTTCAGTCACCCACACAGGTCACAGCCAGGAGAAGGTTAATCCCTCTCCCACCACTTCCTGCAGCCAGGAACGCTGGGGAAGGCAGAGGAAGCTCCCGCGGCTGTCAGGCACTGGCCAGCAGCTCATCCGCCCCCAGAGCCATTTGATCAGCATCCAGGCAGTACCGGCCCCCTGGGACACTGTCTGCAGAGGAAGTCTCTGGCAAACATGCAGCCCCAGGCCTGACCAACCCTTCCCTCTGGCTGCTGGAGAGGCCTTTGGCCTCGCCAGGCAGGACACGGCCAGCAGACGTAGAGCTGAGCCACCCAGAACAGCAGAAGGGAAGCCTTGAGTGGTGCTTCACACAAAAATATCAACATCCCAGGGGTTTCCTGGGGAGTGGTGGTTCCTGGGAAGAGCAGCTGTGACCCCCAGCGTGGAGTCACCCCAAAGTGAGTGCACAAAGCACCCCCCACAGCCCCAGCCCCAGACAGGGGCTGTGCAGGAGCGGGCACCAGGTCCTGGGGTCAGTGGCTGTGAGGGGCAGCCCAAGCTCATCATATGCAGCTCCAGCAGCTCCTGGTACAGAGCAGTGTGGGTGCCATAGGGGCTGCCAGAGCCCCTCCCAGAGCCCTGTCCTTGCACACATACCCCAGAAGCCGAGGGCAGCAGCACTGGGGGCCCCGTCACGCAGCCGCAGCATATGAGGGGCTGAGCTCGGTGGTGGGAACGTGCAAGCAGCTGCAATTACAGTTGCTGAGGCTTTTAAGGAAGGGGAAGAGGCAGTTAAAGCAATTCAATAAATGCAGCACAAGAAAAGACTCTATTTTAGAAGCACTTACGCTACACACAAGCGATCTCCGGTCCCCCCCTTCCTGGAGCAGCCGGGGATTAGCGGCCGCCCGCTCAGACAGCCCCGGCCTCAGCAGCCACAGCACAGTCTTCCCACAGACAAGGGCACCCAGGGCCCAGTGCACCCCAGAGAACTGTACCCCGAGGTCCCCCACCACACGCAGCCCCTGCCCAGAGCTGCCCAGCAGCGAGACCGAGGGCTGACAAAGCTGGGGCAGCCACTAACGAAGCCCCTGCAGACACTGTACAAAAGCTTCAGCAGTTTTGAAGAGGATCCTCAGGAACACGCAGCAGGAGCAGGCAGAGAAAGGAGCTTGTCAAGACCTCACCAGCATCAATGGGAAGCGTTCGAGTCAGATCCCGGCACCAGGAGCCCTTTCAATGGGGCTTTATAGGGAAGATGAGTGGAAGAATTCAAAGGGGAAGAAGAGCAGCTTGAAGTTTAATGAGGAGGAGATGGCAGCGGGGGATCGGCCTCTCGTTAGAGCAGGCGAAACAGCACTGGCCTGGCTCTGCACACAAAGGAGCCCATGGCCTTTGTTCACGGATGCTCCCAGGTCCAGAGCGGCTCCCAGCTGCTCCACCAGCTCCAACAACTTCAGGGTACTCAGGAAAGGCTGCAGGAGCTTCAGACCTGAGCTCCCTCACTGGAGGGGGTTCTAAACTCTTTGTTTTTCAGCTGCTCCTGATGAGGTTAAGTCTGAGCTGCCAAATGCCCCACGCAAAGTCCTCTCTCCTGTTATGGGAATGCTGCATCCCCCCTGAGCACAAGAACAGGCTCTGAGGCTCTGGCAGCAGAGCAGCCCCAGCACATGGCAGCTCCACCACAGCCCGCTGCACTCAGCTGATGCTCTCCATCAAACCCAGAGCACGTCCCCGAAATGCCTTGCCTGCACCTGAATTAACAGCTCCTGACAGCTCCAGCACACGCCAGGCCCAGGCTGTGATGTTTTGGCACTTCACATCACAAAACGACACGGTATTATCCATCAAGTGCTGTCCCGCTGTGAGCGCACGCACAGCGCCAGGCATGACGCCCAGCCCTCCCTGCCCCTGTGCGTGGGGCAAGGCCCATGGCAGGACACCAGCCCCATGGCAGGACACCAGCCCCATGGCAGGACACCAGCCCCATGGCAGGAAGGTTTTTCCAGGGACATTCACCTCCCAAAGACCCATGGCAGGGGGTCTCTGGCAGCGCATCTCCCCTCCCGCATCCCCAGTTGCTGGCACAGACACCACGATCCGCAGAGGCACCAGAGGATTGGAAGGACCCACACGGGCACATCCCCTCCTCAAATAAAGTTTGCTGATCTCATTAGAGTCACGGCTGGGAAAGACGGGAATTTGCCACTTGCCCATGGAAAGGAGAACCGGCACAGTGCAATTAATCACAATAACTCCATCTGGATTAAAAAAAAACCCATTATTTTGTTTCGAAGAGCACAAAGAACTAGTTGTTCTTTAAGAACACGATAATTGCAGGCTCTTGGGTTTGGAGGCTGCTCCCAGCTCCAGCCACTGTCCAGAACATGGGGTTTGCCACCTGGCCCTGCCGGAGAAGGCACTGCAGCAGGAAGGGAGGTGGAGGTGCCGAGCCCCGGCTTAATTTCTCCATCCAGTTGCATTACAGCTGCAAAGTTCAGACGCTTCACATGAAATTATCACCCACAGCCGTCAGCACCCGGCCTGTCGGAGCAAGTTAATGATTTGTCACCAGGGCTCTGCCCGCGCGTCACCGCGATTACGGCAGGTTCCTGCCAGCAGCCAAAGGTCTCTCCCCCTCTGCGGACACACACGCGCCTCATCCAGCCACCCGCCCCCAAATCCACGCGGGACCCCAGCGCACCCACCCCGCGGGATCTGTGACCCCGCCAGCACCGGGAAACCCCCCCCTGGGAGGGCACTGACACCGTCACCCCCTCCCAGGTCTGATCAGCCAGGCGTGGGATATTGGGAAAACACCGAGCATTCCGCCTCCGCCCCGCTGCCAGCTCCGGGTCTGGGAAGGAGCCCGAGGACTGGTTGGGATCAGACGGTGCAGATGTCGCAGGCTGCCCGACGAGCCCCGGCACCCGCGGCACGAGGCTCCTGCCCTGCTTCCAGAGCGATTCCGCGACCGAGGCGTGTCAAGATGCCTCCGGGCCCGTCAGCAGCCGCAGCAGAACTCATCGGGGCTGGCGTATTTAGAAGGGTATCTGAAACCTCTGCCTAAATAGAAACATCTTCACCTCCCCCCACAGCTATCAATGAGCAGGGCAGCATTCCCACGCCAGAGGTGGGAAGGGAAGGGGGTGAAGAGCTCTGCACATCGAGGGACCTGCGTGGCTCCAAGGCCAGCCCTGTTTAAGCACAGACATGGTGTTTAGGCCTTTTTTTAGGAGGGAGCACCTGCACCTTTCCACCCTCACTGTCCTCCACTGCTTCACCAAACAGTGTCCATGGGGAAAGGGTGGCTAAAACCATCCCTCCCAAAACAGAGAGCATGATTCAAGGGACCAATGCAGCCCTGGTGTCCTCCTGAGCTGCTTCCGTCCACACAGACCCACCTGGGGGACACCATGGTACTGAGAGCCACCACCCACACCCAGTCCTGGGTGATGCTGGTGCCCACACACCCTGCCTAGGTGGGGAAACACCAGCTGAAATCCAAGGTAGGCTTGTACTTCTTTATTAGACATTACATTTCTTTGTAACTTCTTCTAATTAGAAGCCAGTCTAATTTAAACCTTCAAGACCAGCACAAACCTCGGTACAGATGCTGCAATTAAAGTTCTACAAGTTCTCTGAGCCGAGGCTCCGCTCCCCCAGCCTGAGGAGCGGGGCCAAGGGCAGCTCTGCTCCCCGGCTCTGCCATCTGCGAGCGGCAGCGCGCCCGGCAGAAGCGCCGTCCTAAATCCCGGAGATCTGGAAGTGTGATAAAAAGCCAAATCCCATCAAGCGCTCCCACACCAAACCACAGCCTTGAAGGGAAACCGTCCTCCCAGGCTGAGCTGAAGGAGCTGTGCAGCTGCACCGCAGTGTCTGCCCGGCTGCGAGGGCTGAGTAAGGGTTTCAGGTGGGGGAAACAAAGGGGAGAGTTAATGGGATTAGGGCAGCGAATGATACACTGAAATACGGCACCGGTACCAGAGGGGACACTCCCCAAGGTCCCCGGCTGCAGCCCGGCCATGAGCCGCCCGCGCTGCCGCAGAGATCGGGACTCCGGGCACGGTGCACAAACTACTCGCACACCCAGCCCCGGGAGACACCTCTGAGCAGCCCAGCTCGCCCCGCCGGGGACGAACGCGCTTCCTGGAGCCGGCAAGGACACGGCACATCGCCCAGACAATAGACTGTAACGCCATTGTCTGAGGGAGGGCCCCGCGCGGCCGCCACACCTTCCCCCAGCGCCCTGAGCACTGGGGACCCGCATCTGCCCCAGCTCCCGCACAGCGGCCGAGCCCGGGAGGGAGAACAACCCTCAGCCACGGGCGCCGGTCCCCATCCTGACGGCCAACTTGTTTAAGCCAAATTTGCAGCAAAATGGGTTTTTCGTGACACTTCAGGGAAATCCTCCAAAGCAGTGAGCAACCACAGGCTTCAGGTGCACAAAGACGATTCCACTGGCTGCCTTGCACCCTTCCAAGCAGCTCTGACATCGACAAGGACACAAAAGGGACCTTGAAACCTTCCCAGCCCCGGTTCCAGCTGGGCCGGACACCCCGAGAGCGGGGCCTGGAGCGGCCCCCGCGGGCACCGCACCTGCCCTGGATGAGGTTGAGTGAGAGCCCGGAGCAGACGCTCCCGGCACCGCTCCAGCCCCCGGCACCGCTCCAGCCCCGTCCCCGAGGCAGCTGGCGGGAGTCGCTGCGCCCCCGGCTCCCCGCCAGCCGACGGCAGACGGGACACCAGGCCCACCGGCGTCAGTGCTGGCATCAGAGCCAAAACCAGCACGACGTGGGCTGGAGCAGGAGGTGAAGCGATTGCGGGGGCCAGACCCAGCTGGGTCCCGGGGCGCCCCCAACCCCCACCATCCTTCCGGTAGGGAGAATCTGACAGGGAGCATCACCCCAGACACAGGGCTCACTCAAGCACCCCAACAGTGCAGGGAACCTGCAGCCCGGCCGGAGCGGGTGCAGGCTGAGGTCTTCATACCGCTGTGGGCACGACGGGTCCTCCGGGCCATCCCCGGCAGCCGCCGTGCCCTCGGTGAGCGCTCACGCCCGCTCTCCGTGTTGCTCGTATGACAGCCCACGTTTGCCTTCTCCGGGCAACTCCCAGCAACATTTCAGCATTATCCTTTCATCTGTGCTGTAAACCCGATTAATTAAGCTAATCACTCAGCTAACGCAATTAGAGTGCTCTCTCCTCTCCAAACATCAGACAGACAGCCAAGTTTCACTCCCCCCATGTTTCCCGGTGCGGATATCTGCTGTCAGGGGCTCAGCTAGGACCCCCCCGCCGCGTTGTGCCCAGCACTCCTCACCCTCAGGGGGCCGCCTGGGTGATGCCAGGTCATCCGGATCCCCCTCGGCCCCCTCAACCCCCCCAGACCCCAGATGCCCGGCCGTGGGCAACGAGCAGCCGCGGCTCCGCGGGTGGGCACGGCGGTGTCGAGGGGCTCCGGTGCGGCCTCGAGAGCAGCACGCGGTGTCCCCAGGTGTGACTCGGGGCACGGAGCAGCCCAGTTTGCGTAAGAGCCCTGTAAGAGCACCGTGCCAGGGCCTCGCCCGCCCAGCGGCGGCTCCGGGCGGGGCTGGGGATGGGCCCGGAGCAGCCGCCTCGCACCGGGGCGCGGGGTCGCGACTTCCAAACTGGCTCCCGCAGCGCTGGGAAGGGGCCGGGGCGGTGCGGCCGCCCGCGGGAGGAGCCCCGGGTACCCGCCCGCCCGACCCTACGCGGGATCCGCCGCGATCACGAGCAGCACACGGGGAGCCCTGCCCCGCTGGCGGCGGCGGGGACGAGTCGGGGCGCCCGGTGCTGCCCGTTCCTGGCCCCGCTCACCGGAGCGCTTCCTGCCCGGTCTCGCCGGCCGATCGCCGCTCACTGTCGTTCCTCACCCAGTGCCCCGGTGCCACTCACCGTCCCTATCCCATGCCCGGCGACTCCGGTCGCCGCCCGGTACCCCCGTGCCCGGTGTCCCCGCTCACCGTGGCTCCCCCCCGTTCCTGGCGTTCCCGTCTCTCACCGCCTCTCCCCTCCACGTTCCCGGTGTCCCGATCTCTCACCGTCTCTCCCCTCCCCGCTCCCGGTGTTCCCGTCTCTCACCGTCTCTCCCCGCTCCTGCCCGAACAAAAGGCGAGCAGCGCCCCGCGCGCGGCCCCGCCCCACCGCAGGCCCCGCCCCCCGCGCTGCCGCGTTCCTATTGGCTGCCCGGCACGCCCGTCAAGCCCTCGGCGCGCCGGGCCCCGCCCCCGCCGGACGTGTTTATGCGCTGCCCATTGGCGGGGGCGCGGCCGCCCCGCCCACCGCCCGCAGGTGATTGGACAGCGGGGCGGGGTGGGCGGGGCGCGGCGGCGCGAGGGGAAGGGCGCGACCACGAGGGGACCACCTGGGTGACGTCAGTGGGCGGGGCCAGGCGGGGCCGGGGCGCACCTGGGCAGGGCCGGGGGGTTCGGGGACCCCACGGGGACCCCGGGACGGGTGGGACCCCCGGGCGGGAGGGCGGGGGTGGCGGGAAACGGCGCTCGGGAGGGGCTCGGGGCCGCCGGTGCTGCGTCACGCCGGGGCCGCCGGACCGGTCCAGCCGGGCGCTGCCGCCGCCGCGGCCCGGGCGAAGCCGCCGTCACTCAGCGCCCGAGTCACCCCCGGGGCGCGTCCCGGCCCACGGGGTGGGGGCGTCCTCAGGACCCCCAGGTGTGGGGAGCAGGAGGGCTCTGCCCCGGGTGGGGGTGAGAGGGCACATCCTGCACCCCCGCACGGCCCCTGCCACGTCTGGCTGCGGGCGCTGCCGGGCGGGGAATCTCCGCTCCGCGGGGAGGTGAGAGACAGCTTCCCACGCCCCTGCAAGAAAGCGGGAATTCATGGCTGTTCGCTGAGGGGGGAATCCAGAGCACGGCGGAGTCCTCCCGGCACGAGGAAAGGGGCACATGGCACAGCACGGCAAAGCACGGCAGGGCAGAGCACGGCAGGGCACAGCACAGCTGAGATGACAGCCAAAAATCTCATTTATGCTCCCCCTTGGTCAAGGTCAGAGGGGTCAGGGGAGTGCAGTGCTGCCCTCACCGTGTAACCCACCATCCTGTGGCCTTGTCCCCTGCATCCTGCTGCATCCCAGCTCCGTGTCCCTGCTCACGCCCCTGCATCCCATCTCTGCGCCTCTGGCACTGTCCCACAGTGCTGCTCCTGCCCAGCATTCCCAGGAGTGCTGGTCCCACCTGGCACCTGCACATCCAGTGGCTGCAGGTGGGAGCAGGGAAGGGACCCCTGGAACCCCAGCTTGGGGCTGCAAGGGGCTTTGCCCGGTGCCAGTAGATAAGTGGGATCGAAGAGCCATGTTCTCCCACGTGAGTTTGGGGCTGGCAAAGGGGACACGGTGCCCAGGTGCGCGTCAGAGCAGGGTGGAGGCCTGTGGGCCCAGTGCCACCGTCGCCCAGCTGTTGGGAAGATCCACGAGCCTTTGTCCCCTGGGATGAGCGCTTCCCACTGATCCGGGCGCGGGTGCCGCCGGCCGCGCCCGCCAGGCTGGCGCTCCCCTGCCGAGGTGGCTGTGACCTATGGGTGACAAACCCCAATCCTCACGAGGGACAGGACAGCCCTGCCCGGCACAGGGGTGCTGTGGGTGCTCCCCCCAGCACTTGCTGCATCCCCAAACTCTACCTGCGGGTCAGGGGGCTCAGCCGTGCCCCCAGCCCAGTGCCCTGCAGATCTGGGAAAGCCCTGGTAAATGGGGGCTCTGGGCAGGGCAGGGTGGGGTGCTGGCAGCCTCCTGCCACCACCTTCCTTCCATTCCCGTCCCTTCCCTCCCCCGGGGCCAACGCTGTGATTCAGCCTCTCGGTTTCAGTCCTCACAGCCAATTTCCAAGTGCAGCGGGAATGCAGAGGGAGGAGCGAGCGGCCACACGCTGCCCCATGCCTCGTGCCCAGGGTGGGCACAGGCCCATCAGAACCACCAGCAGCCCCCCTTGGGCCCTTAAAACACCCTGATGCCGGCAGGAGGGAGATCATTCCACCCTGCCATCCCCCACCTACACTGGAGCACACAGGCCTGTCCCTCCCTCTCTGGCAGCACACGCCAGCCCAGGAGCCTGTGGTGGAGGCACCTGTGGAAAGACTGGTACAGATTTTATTAAAAGTTCAGCACCAGTAAATATTTAAAAAAGGAGCAACTGTTCAAGTGGGAAAATATTAAATTAACAGAGCTTAAGGCTACAGAGGGCTGGTGTGGCGAAAATTCAAGGCACAGCAGGGCACGGGCACCACAGCCCCCGTGGTGCCACAGGGACGTGCCACTCCAGCAGCCCCCTGTGGCACCGAGCCGGGGTCCAAAGGGACCCGGGCTCAGGGGACTGGCAAATTGCCTGGGAAGCTGGAGGGACAGGAGCAGGAGCCCCAGGGAGGGGCAAAACTGGCTCCAGCAGCATCGTGCATTGCTCCCAGAGCAAGGGGCAGCCCCCAAACCCCTCAAGATAACACAGGTGTCAATGCCTATGCACCATCCACAGATCCAGGGAAGGAGCTGAGGGATACAGCAAATCCCCGTGCTGTGGGGCACCGCTGTTGGCCAGGGTTCCTGGGGACATCGGGGCAGGGGTGGCCTGGGGGAGCTTCTGGGCAGGCAGGGAGGTTCAGGGATGCTCCACCGACAGGAATTGGGCTGTGCCAGGGCAGCAGACATCCAGACAGCAAAGGCAGCCCTGCTGCAGGACCCTGGGCAGGATGAGCCCTCCTCCACGAGCCTGAGTGTCCATGCAGTGACTGGCAGGAGCCTGAAGCCCAATGTCCCCAGGATGGCATCACAGAGCCACCACCGTCCAGCTCTGTCAGGGCAAGGTGTCCTTTCACCTGGCTCATCACAGGATCTCTGCAAACAAGGAGGGTTCAGTGGCACTGGGACATGGACAGCAGCCCCCAGACCCTGCAGCACGGCCCCCAGCCCTTGTGTCAGGAACCTTGGTCATCTTTGTCCCCCTTGGTCTTGGGCTCCTGCCACCACTCTGCGAAGAAGTCCTCCTCATAGTCTCCTTCACCCTCGAACTCGCTGTCGGAGGGCAGGTCCAGAGCCTCTGGTCCTTCACCACCATCCACCTCCATCTGCAACAGGGGAGGGCAGGAGGAGGCGGGGGGGGGGGCTTGGCAGCCTCATCCGCAGCCTCTGCTCCAGGGCTGGTTTGGGGGGTCAGACACAGCACCCCCCACACCACCCAGCATCCCCAAAAGCATCGGGTACCTCGTCATCAGCCTGCAGGAACTGCCGGGCGAATTCCAGCATCTTCTTCTGGGCGGCCGTCTGGTTGTGGTAGCGCACGGCTTCCTGGGCACGGCAGGGGGAGAGGGGCTGCGTCAGCCCCCCCCCCACCGGCACAGAGCCACAGGACAGGGGGCTGGGGGGTCCTCACCGGCCGCGGCTCAAAGTCCTCCTCCTGCAGGCGCCAGCGCTCGCGGTGGAAGCGGTAGTAGACCAGGTTCTGCTGCATCACGGTGTCGCCCGGGTCGAAGAGCATGTAGCTGGAGACGCTGCGCACCGCGTCCTGCACGTCGTTCACTGCGGGTGACACCGGGGTGGCACCGGGGTGACACCCTGCCCGCGGCACCCCGGGGTGTCCCAGGGCACAGCCCCCCCCCCGGCTCCCGCCGACACTCACACTTGTAGTAGGCGAACTGCAAGTAGTGGTACATGGTGGCCACGAATTTCTCCACGAAGTAGCCGCCCACGTTGGGGGTGAGCTCGGTCTCGCAGTCCACCTTGCACTGCAGCACGCTCACAAAGTGGTCTGGGGGGGAGATGTCAGGCGCTGCACCCCTGAGCACCCCCCCCCACCAGGGTCTGCCATCCCCCAGCACCCCAGTACCTGCGATAGCGGGGTAGAAGTCCTTGAACTCCTGCAGCTCGTAGGCGCCCTCGCAGCCGGCCAGGCAGTCCTCGTACGCCTTGTAGTACTCGGCCAGCGCCTGCTCCATGTCGGCCGCGCTGCTCCGGAAATCCCCGTTGTTGTACAGCTTCACTGAGCGCACGAATATCGGCTGCCAGGGGCCAAGCGGGCACTGCTTAGCGAGGGAGAGCTGCTTCCCTCGGGGTTTGGCAGGACCAGGCATGCAAGGAGCCCTGGGGATCCCCTGCTCTGCCCCAGCCCCATCCACTCCTCACCTCGTAGGGCTGAGCCTCCAGGTCAACCAGGTATTCATCCACATCCAGCATCGTCTTGTAGTAGTTCAGGTACCTCAAGGTCATCTCATGCTTGGGGTTCTTCTGCAGGAAGGTGTGGGCAGCAGACACCGCTTTCTCGATCTTGTTTGACTAGGGAGGGAGGAAGAGCTGGTGCAGAGACCTGCTGCAGGGCAGCCAGGGCTGGCGCTGCAGCCAAGGTGGGCTCAGCACCCAGACAGGGTGCAGGGCACAGGGATGGTCCTTGTGGGGAACAGTCCCACACCCATGGTGTCAGCTCTGAGCCCAGTCATCCATTGGCAGTGGCAGACACACAGGATCTGGGAACATGGACATCACAGGTCACTCCAGCCACATCAACCTGTGGTGGGCACGGGGACAGCTCAGCCCCTCATGGGCCCCCACATCCAGCTGGGAGTGATCCACGTGGTGCAGGATGGATCCACGTGGTGTGGGTTTGATCCACACATCCGCTCTTCTCCAGCACTGCCACCAGCCTGGGCCAGCCCCTGCTGCTTTGTGGGCTCTCAGGTTGCAGCTTCAGGGGAGGGAGTTGCTGAGGGGGTGGTTGAATGATCTGACCATGAAGTGGGTTTGGGCCAGAGCAGCAAGAGGAAAAGGCATTAAGGACGGGGACAGGCTGTCCCTCAGCACTGCCAGGTGAGCACTAAAACAGCACCCACAGAGGCAGGCGGCCAGGGATGGGACCCAGACCAGGGGACTGCCCCATGCCAGAGCCACTCTGGTCAGTGCAGGGTCACCCCGGGGCGATGCCTTATGAAACCTCCCTCCGCAAAACCTCCCTCCACGTAACCTCCCTCCACGTCTGCACTGTGGAGCCAAGCAAATCCTTCTCCCTGAGGGAGCATCCAGACACGTGTCCCACCGCAATCACGGTGGCACTGGTCCACCAGGTTGGGCTCCTCAGCTGGGGCAGCCCCTGTGCCCCCTCCCCAGGCAGTGCTTTGCCTGGCCAGGGGGACCTTGGGGGACCAGGGCAACACAAGGTGGAGTGGGGGGACACAACCACAGGGGCCCCCAATCCCGGGTGCACCCCTCACGTCCTGCCTGATGCGTCCCAGATGACGCTGACGTGCCACGGTGCAGGAGCAGGATGGAGGAGCTGAGGGAGGGTGGGATGCCAGATGGGGAGTGAAGGAAGGGGGGTGCAGGATGGGAAAGCACCTGAGAGCAGGGTGCAGGATAGGGGGGAGCAGGGTTCAGGGGGTGCAGGCTGATGGTGTAGGATGGGGGCACAGGATGGGGGTGCAGGATGGGGGTGTCAAAGAGGAGGTATAGGATGAGGGGCGCAGGTTGAAACACGGAAAGGGGTGACACGGGAAGAGCTGTGCCCAACCGGGGGCAGAGCAGAGAGTGCACGATGGAGGGGCAAGATTAGAGTGGGGCAGGATGGAGGCACAGGACCCCCCCCAACCCTCGCCCCTCGCGCCACCTCACCTTGAAGAGCGCGTAGTGCAGGTACTGGTAGGGCTGGCGGCGCTGGAAGTCGCGCAGGGTCTGCGCGGGGGGGTAGCGCAGCTGGAACACGGGCAGCTCGCGTTTGCAGGCGCGCAGGCAGCCGGCGCGGAGCAGCAGCCGCCCGAAGAGCCGCATCTCCCGCTCCCACTCCCACGCGGGGTCCCGCTCCACGCGGGGCTCCTCGGCGGGGTCCCCCCACCCCGCGGGGGGCTCCCCGGCGCAGCGGCGGTGGCAATGCGCCTCGCTGTCCCGCAGCAGCCGGTGCAGCCGCAGACTCGCCTCCAGCCCCTGCGCGCTCTCCGCCCACTGCGCGTCCGCGTACTGAGCCAGCGCCCGCGCGTAGGCGCCTTGCAGCGGCTCCAGCGCGGCCGCGGGGAACCCGCGCACGCTGTACTGCTCGTACTGCGCCGCGCACAGCCCCGCCGCCAGCACCGGCAGCAGCAGCGCCCGCACCCCACCCGGCACCCCGCTGCCCATCCCCACCGCCGCCTCCGCCCGCTGCCCGCGCAGCGTCCGCGCACCGCCCCGCGCAGCGCTGCACGCCGGGCCCCGCGCAGGGGGCGGGCGGCGAGGGTGGGCGGTGCGTGGCGGGCGCGCAGGGTCTTAGTGCGGCTCCGCCGGCGCCGGGGGAGGCGCGCAGGGGCTGCGCGGGGCGCGCAGGGGATGCGCGCAGCGCTCGGGAGGGTAGGGATGACCAGCGCTGAGCACCACGGAGCGAGATGAGCTGCGCGGGACCCCCCAGGCCCGCGGTGCCCGGAGGTGGCCGCGCTGCTGGCCGATGCCAAGCCTGAGGCCACACGCCCTGCGCTGTGCCAGATCCTGGCCCCAGGGCTGTCCCACGCCAGGCCTCGGCATGGCCACACTGGCCCCGGCCCAAGCCCAGTGCTGGACAGTGGTGCTGAGGGATGTTACAGTGCAGGGCAGGAGCCAGGACGCTGCTGAGGTTTCTCCCGTGGAGCAGAGGCTGTTGGCAGTGCCCAGCACCGCACGTGGCTGTGGTGCCACCATCCCTGTCAGCACTCACTGTCAGAGCCAGGCCCTGCCCCCTGTCAGGCCATGGGGAGAGCTCCTGTCCTCCTGAGCTGCTCCAAGCAGTGCTGAGGTTGCTCAGCCCCGGTGTGGTGTGTTGGGGGGCTCCAGAGCACTCCAGGTCCAGGGTGAGGGAGCCAACAGTGCTTTGCTGGAACTTTTCCTTTCATCGGTAGTGCTGAGCCTTAGAGGAGCTGGATTTGGATTTGGGCTCACAGCCTGTTGCATTTCCCACCTGGCACTTGCTGAGGGCTCTTGGCTCATGGTTTTGGGGGAGTAGGGATGTGTGGGCAACACCTCTGTGTGTGTTTGAGGCTGCACTTGCCTGGTAAGGATTGTTAGAAGGAGAGTTTCACATTTTTAATTATTGCCATTCAGTAAAGTCTCCACCAGCAGCAGACAAGTTATTAAAGCACTTAATTCCTTCCATTTACTCTCCCAAACTGCTGGGACTGAGCAGCAGCATCCTGGGCTGGTTGTGATGACCTGGCGGTGGCAGAAGGAAGAGGAAGAAGAGGAGGAGGAGGAGGAAGGAGGCGCGGCAGCGCTTGGACCTGGGGCCGGGCCTGCAGCCGCACAGACGCTCCCCAAAGGCTCCGCCAGCTTTTCCTTCGGAGGAGGAACTGCCCAGGCAAAAAAAGAAAAAAAAAAGAGAAAGTTAAAAAAGAGAGAAAAAAAAGATTGGGGCGGGGGGGAACACAGAAAAAAATAAGAGGAAAAACAAAAGAGGGGACAGAAATAACCCCTCCCGCCGTCGATCGTTCTCTGCCGCAGTGTCTGTTCCCGGCGCTGCGGGGGGAGCACGGGGGGAGCGCGGCGGGGCCCGGACACGTCTACAGAAATTCCAAGAGGGCCGGGCTGGGCGGGCGCAGGGGAAGGGAAGGGAGGGAAAGCGAAGGGAAGGGGCGTCCCGGGCAGGGAAGGGGCGTCCCGGCCCCCCCTTCTCCACCTTCTCCCCGCCGGGCTCTTCCGCCGCCGCAGCCCCAGCGCCATGGCCATGGCCCCGGGCAGCCGCTGCCTCCTCCTCCTCCTCCTGGGCATCCTGGGGGCCCCGGCGCTGGGCAACCCCGGCCCGCTGGAAGACGTGGTGATAGACAGATACTATATCCCCAAAATCTGCCTGCGGGAGGCGCAGATGGGGGATTTCATTCGCTACCACTACAATGGGACCTTTAAAGATGGCAAAAAGTTTGACTCCAGGTATCGCCCGCGGCTCTGTGCCGGCTGCATGCGGGGGGCAGCTGCGGCGGGACCCTGCATGTCTCCCCCAGCCCCCAGCCCGCAGCCCGGGGCGGGCAGGCAGCTGCGGGGACCCCGCATGCGTCCCCCAGCCCCGGCGCAGGGGCAGCCAGGCCAGGGCAGGCAGATGCCCGCTCCAGACAGTGCCCGGTCCCCCAGCTCTGACCCCAAGAAGGGCTTTTGATGGGTGCTGGGGCGAGCAGATGGACCCGGGGAGCCCTGTACACGTGTCAGCCTGGGGTACCCGGCCTGGCCTAAAGCAAACCCCCAACCCAGGCTGCAGCCCCTTCCCCCAGCCCTGCCCGGGCTGCCCTGCCGGGTCCCCCAGCTCCCCCCAGCCCCTCGGGGAACCTGCACACCCTCAGCTCCACAGTGCCGTGGGGGAGCCTGTCCCTGGCACAGGCAGGATTTGGCCCCGAGTGGGGCGTTCTGCACTCACGAACATGTATCTGCTTGTGCTGCACCGGCAGGAAAACGCTTAAAGCGGTTTGAGACGTGGCAGTGGCAAAACCCTTCATTACCCCAGAGGCTTTGCTCCATTCAGTGTCCCTCAGCCCTGCATCGCCCCTGCTCTGCTCACCCTGGCTGGGAACTGAGCTTGGGGCAGCCCCTGGTTTGCAGCACAGTGAGCAGGGGGAGAACCGAGGACACAGAAACAAGGGGATTGAGGATTTCAATTTACCCGAGATGCCTCCAGTTACTTCTGGGAGTTTTTCAAGATTTAAAAATAAAAACAAATTTGCAGTTTAAAATGAGGCCGGGACGTTGTCTTTCCTCCTTGCTGCACAAAGCTCCAACGTGCCATATGCAAAATGATTTGGAAGCAGCAGGAAGCCTGGGAGCTGCCGGCCTCCAGCCCAGCTCTGTGGGTGAGACCTGGGGAGGCGGTTGATGGGTTCTGGGGGTGCAGAGTCAGGCTGGAGCCCTGGCCAGTGCTGCAGGTGGCAGCTGCCCCCCAGCAGTGCAGGACTGAGCCCATCAGGATCCGTGTTTTTGAGCTGTGGGCTCTGCCGCAGCACAGGGACTCACGGGCTGTGGTGAACTACCTGCAGCTCGGGCAGGGGGCAGCCCTGTCCCCCCTCTTTGCCCGCCCCCCAGCAGCTTTGGGACCCTTTTTGCACCTCTCACGGGTCTGTTCCTTCGCCCCAGCTATGACCGGGGGGCCACAGTGGCCGGCGTGGTGGGCGTCGGGCGGCTGATCACGGGCATGGACCGGGGGCTGCAGGGCATGTGCGTGAACGAGCGGCGTCACCTCATCGTGCCGCCCCACCTGGGCTACGGCAGCATCGGTGTGGGTAAGGGGCCTCGGCACGGGGGGATGGAGGGGGCAACCCCCATGGGGCTGGTGTCAGCAGGGACAGGGCTCTGGTGGCCACCCGGCAGCTCCATGGCCAGGGCGAGTGGTGCTTCCCTGGGAATGAGGGATCCTGCCCCCAGCCTGGGCTCTGCTGCTTTCCCAGGGGCTGGCAGGGGTCTCCAGCAGCCCTGAGCGGTGGTGGGCTCGGGAGGGATTCAAGGGACAGAGCCTGGGCTTGGTGCTGGTCTCACCTAAGATGCTCTGTCCTTGCTGCCGCCTCTTTAGCGGGGCTGATCCCCCCAGACGCCACCCTGTACTTCGACGTGGTCATGCTGGACATCTGGAACAAGAACGACAAGCTGCAGGTCACCACCGTGTCCAAACCCGAGCGCTGCAACCGCACGGTGGAGAACTCGGACTTCGTGCGGTACCACTACAACGGCACCCTGCTGGACGGGACCCCCTTCGACTCCAGGTACGGGGCACTGTGATGCCCCTGGTCTCAGGGCACGGGGCACTCCTTGCCCTGCTGGTTCAGCTCCATGGCCCCCAGACCAGCCTCTGGCACGGCACTGCTCTGGCTGGGAATGCTGGTGTGGCTCTGGAGCCATCCCCACCCTCATTTTCCCCCATCAGCTATAGCAAGGGCAGCACCTACGACACCTACGTGGGCACTGGGTGGCTGATCAAGGGCATGGACCAGGGGCTGCTGGGCATGTGCGCTGGGGAGAAGAGGAGCATCATCATCCCCCCGTTCCTGGCCTATGGGGAGAAGGGCTATGGTGAGCAAGGCCCCACCCCATCATACCGGCCCCTTCCCTCCCAGCTCCGCCCAGAGGCCCTGTGGTGCAGCAGGACCCTCGTTTGGGCTGAGCTGAGCCGTGTCCCCTCCCCAGGGACCGTGATCCCACCGCAGGCATCGCTGGTGTTCAGCGTGCTGCTGGTGGACTTCCACAACCCCAAGGACGGCGTCTTCCTGGAGCACCTGGAGGTGCCGGAGCCCTGCAGGCGCCGGGCTGTGACCGGGGACTTCGTGCGGTACCACTACAACGGGACACTCATGGACGGGACGCTCTTCGACTCCAGGTTTGGGGGGAGCCCCTGATGTCCCCTCCTGCCCCACGGCTGCAAGGAGAGCCTGGAGAACTGGCGGGGAGGAGAGGGTGGTAACGGGCGAGAAACAGGCTAAAAAGGATAACACCTGTTTGCTGCATTCCCAGGAAGAAGGTTTGCTCCTGCAGGAGCAGGAGAGGCTGGGAGAAGGGGTGCGGGCTGGGAGGGGATTGATGGCACCGGGGGCTTCTCTTGCTGCAGCTACTCCCGCAATCAAACCTACAACACCTACATTGGGAAGGGCTACATCATCCCCGGCATGGATCAGGGCCTGCAGGGGGTCTGCGTGGGAGAGCAGCGCCGGGTGGTCGTCCCCCCACACCTGGCCTACGGGGAGAACGGTGCAGGTAAATGTGCAGAGCCCGGGCTCCGAGGGACAGGCACGTCACAGGACATGGGAAGAAGCAGGGAAAGACTTTCCCAGCCTTGCAGCACTCCGGCAGCTCTCTCAGCACCTCTCCTCATCATCCTGCTCTTCCAGGGGACAAAATTCCCGGCTCGGCCGTGCTCATCTTCGATGTCCACGTCATCGACTTCCACAACCCTGCAGACCCAGTGGAGATTGAGACGGTGTTCCGGCCCGAGGGTTGCAACGTCACCACCCGCGACCGGGACTTCGTGCGCTACCACTACAACTGCTCCCTGCTGGACGGCACCCGGCTCTTCTCCTCGTGCGTGCCCCGAGCTCGCCTGTCCTTCCCGGGGCTCAATCCTGGCTGGTGCTGAGCTGGGGGCGGGCGGGCACCGGGCAGCACCGGGAGCATCCACTGTGCAATGGGCAGCACCGGAGCATCGGCCATGGGGCACCGGGATGGGGCAACGGGGAGGAGGGTGCGAGGTTTGGGCGCACAGTGGGGTGGACGTGGGGGTGACATGGAGAGCGGGGAACTTTATGGCATGCCAGGGTGGAGGATGTGGGATTTTAGGGCACAGCGGGGTGGAGGGGTTGGGATTTCGGGGTTCCCTACTGGATGCAAGGGGCTTTCTCACCCCTTTCTCACTGTCTTCTCTGTGCCTCCTGCAGCCACGACTACGAGAAGCCCCAGGAAGTAACCCTGGGGGCCAACAAGGTGATCGAGGGGCTGAACAGTGGCCTCCTGGACATGTGTGTGGGGGAGAGGCGGGTGCTGATCATCCCCCCCCACCTGGGCCACGGGGAGAGCGGAGGTAGGGGAGTGGTGACTGATGTGGGTGACACAAACTGGGGAGTTCAGCCTTGTTGAGCCCCCTCAGGGCCCTGTCCCCCCTCACCCTGCTGGGGTTGGGGTGTCAGGGCCGGGGCTTTGCCGTGCTCCCCGCAGTGCTGGAGCCCTCCCCGTGTTTCCAGCCCGGGGGGTGCCTGGCAGCGCCGTGCTGCGCTTCGAGGTGGAGCTGATCTCCATGGAGGAGGGGGTTCCCGAGGGTTACCTCTTCATCTGGCACGGGGAGCCGCCGGCCAACCTGTACGAGCAGATGGACCTCAACAAGGACGGGGGGATCCCTGCTGACGAGGTGAGTGGGCCCAGGGCGCCGAGGGACCCCAGGCTGGTGCTCTGGTCCCTGCTGTCCTTGGCACGGGCTGTGGTCTCCCTGCCTCGTGCCTCGTGCCAGCTGTGCGGAGCCAAGCGGCATCTCTGTCCTCTCCAGTTCTCCACCTTCATCAAGACCCAGGTGGCAGAGGGGAAAGGCCGCCTCATGCCCAGCTCTGACCCCGAAAAAGTCATCGCCGACATGTTCCAGAACCAGGACCGCAACCAGGACGGGAAGATCACGCCCGAGGAGCTGAAGCTGAAGTCGGACGAGGACCAGGAGAAGATTCACGAGGAGCTCTGAGGAGCAGACCATGCTGTTCCTGGAGACAGGACTCGTCCTGGCCATGCCATGGCCGGTCTCCCATCCCGGCTGTCCTGGGAATCTCTCCCTGCCCCTCCCCAGCCCTGCAGGGGGGCAGATTTTGATTTTCCCCCCTTTCTATTTAACTGAGGGTATTTTGATGTGTTCCTCCTGGGCAGGAAAACTTAACCCCCAGCTAATAAACCCAGGCAAGAAGGTGTCCCCTCCCTGAACCCCTTCATCCTCCGCCAGTGACTGCAGGTCCCGCTCTGGTCCCCTTGCCCACCCGTGCTGCCCTGGGGGACAGGAGGGATGTGGGGGGGCTTCCCCTCACCTCCATCCCAACATTTTGTAGTTTAGGGTTGGGGGTGGGGTTTCTCAATATACACATTTAAAATTCTGTAGAGAGAAGAATTAGAGAAGACTTTTGTCCCGGTCCCTGCTCTGTCCTCGCTGCCTCCTCCCTGGGACAAGAAGCTGGAGGGGGCTCAGGTTCCCAGGGTGAAACCCCAGTACCCCACAGGCATCTGCCATTCCAAAAGTCTGGGCCCTCCCAAAACTGCAGGGATGAGACCTGGCAAACCCCGCACAAGCTGGGAGAAGGGAAACAGATCCCCTCTTCCTCCAGGCCCTCAGGGAGCAGCATCATCCCCCTCCACATCCTTCCCACCCTCCAGCCCTCAGTGACTGAGACAAATCAGCCCCATTTTGTTTCAATGCCTAAATGCAGGTCATGACCTCGGGGTGCTCAGGTTCTCCAGCCGGGACCAGCAGGGCTCCCAAAACCTCTGCACAGTCTGTCCTGCAGACAGGGACAGAAGAAATGCAGGAACCCAGCAGTGCAGAGGGCAGAGAAACCCCCTCAAACAGTGAATCTACCTTGCACCAAATAAAGAATTCCTCCTGGTTCCCAAGGAGTTTGCCTGTGTTGGGTTACTTTGCTGTGAAACATTCCTGCATGTTGGGGCAGCAGTGCACGGACCAGCCCTGGCAGTGACCAGGGGGATTCCAGGCTCCAGCACCTGCTGGGTCCAGCAGGAGAAACCAAAATCCTCTCCTGGGATCCTCCAGTGAAGCTGCTGGAGCTTCAGCTCCAGTGTCCAGTGAGGGCTGGGGGGCTCTGGTGGGATGGAGGGACCTGGAGCTGGGGAGCAGAGCAGCTCCAGCCCCTCAGCACTGGGTACAAACCACCTGTGGCCCAACTTTAGCCAATAACATCTTTATTCCAACACGGAGAGCAGAGTTGGCTCTTTCCAAAGTCCCACATAACGAGAGGGGAGAGAGAAACAACAAGGGTTTTTCCTATTGCTGCTCCGAGAGCCCAGGATCAGTCTTGGATCAGGCCAGAAGTTTAGGACAGAAACACAGACAGCTAAAACATTCCTTAAAACCCAAAATGCTGCCGCTGGCCTCTCCTCTCCCACCCCACCCAAACCCCAACCCCATCCCTAGCAGACAAACTTACTTCTGGGTTTGGGCAGCAGCAGCAGCCGAGTCCTGGGGCCTTCAGGAACAGCTGGAAAAGCTTTTTGTCCAACAGTAAGAGTTGTACCGGTGCAAGAGGGACGGGGTGGGACCTGGGGCCAGGGAGCTGCAGGTTTCCATGGGGGATGTGGGACTGGGCAATGCGATGCCTGGCAGGGCCACACCAGCCCTGTGGTGGCACCAGGCCTCAGAAACAGGAAAACAGGACAAGAGAGAGATTTGTTTTCTTAGTGAGCAACACAGTGACTCTAAAACTTCATCTAAGCCAGGTCTGTCCTCAGCCCACAGCAAACCATCTCCATTCCACACTCAGCTGCTGAAGCAGGTGCAGAACATCTCTTCCTGAAACACAGAATGGTTTGTTGTGGCCTTGGGAGGTAGAGGGCATGAATTCCCAGTAGAATAAAGTCCAAGTTGGATGAAGTCAGTCCAAGAGGGATGTAGCAGAGCCAGGCAGTTGGGGTGAAGGGAATGGAGAAGATTCCTTCATCTCATCTCTCCCGCTCCAGGGCCGAGGGCATTAGTGAGGTCAGGATGGAGCTCAGCCAGTACCAGCAGATCCCCTCCAGCTCTGTCCCGGGGAGGATGATGTTCCCTGCCCACTGCCTGCTGCGGGGCCGGAGCTGGGATGCCTCTTCCCAGCTCATGTCTCAGTCAGGATGTACCGGAGAATCCCGTTGACCACGTCCAGCGTCTCGTCGCTCTCCAGCACGATGTCATAGGCTTCCAGGTACTTCCCCCTCCGCTCTTCCACCTACAGCACGGCCATCAGGACAGGGTGGGGAGGGGGGGAAGACTGTGAACACCAACAGCTGAGGGTGGAGATAGTGCACCCACAGCCCTCCATACTGGAAAGGGGATCAATAACCACCCTGACGATGCCCCAGGCGCAGCAGGAGCTCAGTAATCCCC
Source organism: Platyrinchus mystaceus (assembly GCA_035041135.1). Taxonomy (NCBI): domain Eukaryota; kingdom Metazoa; phylum Chordata; class Aves; order Passeriformes; family Tyrannidae; genus Platyrinchus; species Platyrinchus mystaceus. Next base: position 2,358,182 of record JAWWLV010000087.1, read on the forward strand.
CCACATCACTGCCCCTCCCTGCTGCCCCAAAGCTTGGCACGTGGGGAAGGCTGGCAGGGAAACACAACACTGCTCCTCACGCCCACCTTGTCATTGAGAAAGCCAATCTTGAGGATATTCTCCACGCTGGGAATGCCGTCCGCCATCGTCAGGTCACCCATGGAGTCCCCGAGCAGGATGATGTTCGTCCTTGTGCTCAGCTGCTGGAAGTACTCTGTGCCCTGCAGCACGGTGTTGTTCTTGTTGTAGGTGTGGATGAGGGGTCCCTTGAAGTGCGTGAGGACTCCCTGAGCACACAGGACAGACAGACAGACAGCTCTTAACCTGCCAGTGGCACTGTTAATTGTGTCCCAGCCCTTGGTCCCAGCCCACACCTTTCCCCTCCCCACACCAATGTGGTGCAGAAACTCACGTCGTCATCGAAGTCCATGTAGTTGGACACCACGTTGACGTTGGAGTAGAAAACGCTGGCCTGGCGGATAATCTCCTCGAGGACGTCGCCGACGCCAGCAGAGAAGATGAACAGCGGGACGTTGTTCTTGTGCAGCCGATCAAAGAATTCCTCGAAGCCATCCCTAGAGCAGGAGCGTCCATTGCATGGGGTTGTGTCACCAGCTCCCAGCCCGGTGCCCGGTGTTGTGGGCTGGCAGCGCGCTCAGCTGAGCTCCCGTTTCTGTCCAGCGCTTCCCAAACAGAAACACACAGGTGAGCTCTGCAAACAGCACGAGCTCTCTGGGGCACCAGCATTCCTGTGGCTTTCCCCGTGCAGAACCCCGGAGAGCCCCGGGCACAGTGGGCAGGTGGGTGCTCATGGAAACACGGAGCACTCCAGCCCTTTGCCTGGCACCTCCTGATCACACCCCCTGCTCAGCGGGGGCACAGGGCACTGCCAGGAGCCACGTGGGAGGTGTGCAACAGGTCGGACGGGTTGGGAGGACAATCAGGCCAACCTGTGACAGCCTCAGTCTGCCAGGACGCAATTCCACGCAGAAGGGGAACTTGGGCTCATGAAAACCCAGACACACGGTGCCATCTCCTCCCTGAGCCTGGCAGCCCAGCCTAAGCCCAGCTCCCTGCTGCCAGGGCAGCTGTAGCAGCAAGTTTTAGCGCAAAGTTTTTGTGCTGTGGGTGAAATGTGCTGGTGAGCCAAGGGCCTGGATAAAGCCCAGCAGTTCCAGTGCAGAGAACAAATCTCTGCTGGAAGCGAGGAGCTGCCCCCACATCCCGCCCTGCACATGGGGAGCCGTGCCCAGTGCCGGCCTCTTGGCTGCTCCTCGCCAAGGCCCAAGGGAGGGGGAAGCGGTTTCTGAGCGGGAAGGGAGCAGCCTGCAGCCAGGCAGTGAGCTCAGGCTGCAGCTCATGGCACTGACTTCGCTAGAGCTCAGCCCCAGGAAGCACCACATCCCCGTGCTCGTACCTCAGCATTGCTTCAGACTCTCTGACAATCTGGGCTATGTCATCTTTGCGGATCTTCTGCTGCACCAGCAGCTCGTGGGCCCTGGTCCACCTGGGGAAAAGCAGCAGTGAGCCCTGGGGCAGAGGCCCTGGGCAGTCAGAAACACAACTTAATCCCCTGGGACCGCCACAAAGCCCAGGGACAGCTCAAGCCTTGTGTCCTGCAGTCTTTGGGGACAAGAGGTTGTCAGGACAAGGTCAAGATCATCACACACAGCACTCACCACTCTACCATCAGGGGACATTTCTCTTCCAGGGTCCGATTGGGATCAATTTCAATGGGATAGTAATAGTGCAGCAGATCCTTCAGCTGGAGCGTCATACAGAGGGAAAAAGAATAGAGTGAACATCAGGTGGAAACAGACTGTAAACAACAAAACCAGCATTTCTGAAGTCTCCCAAAGCATCACACTTCCTAAACACAACCAAACTGTGTCACTGAGCAGCCTCTCTCCGAGCACACCTGGAGCTCTTGGCAGCTTGGCTGACCCTCACCTCGCTCCAGACACTGCAGGTCCAGACACTCCTCCCCTTCCTCCTCTTATCGAGCTGAAACACCCACAGCTGTACATGCAAATTCAATTTCCCTTTTTAACTTCTCCTCTGTCTCTGCTGGCTGAAATGCAGCCTGGGCACTTCCCCCTCCAGTCTGGCAGCCAGCACAGCCAGGAGAGCTGCCACCCCAGCCAGTGTGACCTCCCAGTGACAGGGTGTCCTACACACAGCACCCACCTTCTTCCTGCCGTCCTCGCTGATAACACGGCTGCTATCGAGGATATCTGCAAGGACAATACAACGACAATGGCACAGAGATATTAAAAGACTTTCTAACAGCAGCTCTCCTGCATCTCAGTGCTGGCTCCTCCCAAAACGAGCTTTAGTGGCATAGCTGTGGAGTCCCAACAGGAGCTCAGGGTCTGGCTCTGCCGGGAGAGTGGGATGGAGATGGACAGCCCAGGACACGGCTCCTGCAATGGCCAGTGGGTGGCCAGGACCAGGCAGCGAGGCCCAGAGCTGCATGAGGGAGGACAGGATGGAGTGGTCAGGTTTGGCAGAGGAGGGCACAGAGGATGACAGGAACCACAGTGATAGAAAACACAAATGCAGAAACCAAACAGAATTAGCAACAGTAAAAACAGCGGCTTCCACTCACTGTGAGATGTGGGGCAGCGCCTGCCATTGCACCCAAACCTGCTCAGCGTCATGTCAAAGTCAGAAACGACCTGGAAGAGGGGAGAAAACCACATCTGTGTGTGCCCCAGCGCACTCTGCCCCAGCCAGAGCGAGCCCAATGTGCTGCCAAGGGTGCACACTGGCAGCGACAGGGGCAGACGGTGTCCTCACCCTCCCACCCCGGAGCTATTATCAGCACCGAATGCCTCCATCCAGCCTGGGCGGAGGAGCCAAAACGAATAGTCCAGGGACAGCCACCAGCCCCGTCCTCCCCCTCCTCTGGGGCTTCTCCCCCTCCGCCCGCACACAGCTCCGCAAGCGCTTCCTGGAGGGGCTGGGAGCAGCCGGGGGGGTGAGGAAGGGGCGGCTGAGACACGGACCGAGCGTGAGCGATGCCACCTCCTGCCCCGCCGGGACCGGTACCTGCAGCTTGGCCACCCCCTGCTCCCGGAGGGACCGGATGATCCCCCGCACGCGCTCGGGCTGCCGGATCCGGACCGTGGCTTTCTCCAGCTCGGGGACCTGCGGGCAGAGCAGAGACCCCGCTCGGTGACGCCCTGGGGTGGGGGGGGAGACACCGGGACCCTCCAGCGTCCTCCTGGCCGCGCTCCCTCGCCCAGCCCCGGGGCCGCCGCTGCCCCAAGCCCGGGCTCCCGGCCCGCCGTGCCCGCTCACCATCGCTCCCGCTCCGCTCCGCTCCCGCCGGGCAGGGCCGGGCCGGGCCGCGCAGCCGCGGGGAGGGACCGGGGGCGGGACCGGAGCGGGGCCGGGGGGGGCGGAGGTGCTCGGGATCCGGGGGTGCTTGGGGGATGCTCGGGGTCGGGGGATGCTCGGGGGATGCTCGGGGGATGCTTGGGGTCGGGGGATGCTTGGGGGATGCTCGGGGTCAGGACGTGCTCTGGGCCGGGGGACCCCCGCGCCCCGGCTGCGGCTCCGCCCGGCGCCCGCAGCAGCGCGGGGCGGTACCGGCGGTTTCGTTTCTGCCGCAACGAGCGGCGAAGGCGAAACAGAAAGGAAAAATTCCAATTAAAAAAAAAAAGCCGCCCGCAGGGCGCCCGGCACTGAACGGCCCCGCAGCGCCGAGAACACGGAGTCGCGGAACCCTGTGCGGGAAATGCCCGCAGAGAACCGTCCCCCAGCACTGCCAAGGCCACCACTAACCCATGACCCCAAGAGCCACGCGGCTTTAAACCCCTACAGGGATGAGGATGCCACCACTGCTGCCCTGGGCACCTGTGCCAGGGCTGGACAGCCCTTTTGGGGATAAAAAGTTTCCCAAAATCCAACCTAAACCTCCCCTGGCACAACCTGAGTGACAAGTCAGGGACAGTGTGTGTGACTTCAGCACTGACAGGAGATGTGCTGTGCCTCAGCTTCCTCCTGGGTGAGGTGGCACAAGGCACTTCAGCAGCAGTCAGTGCCCACCTTTGGGAATTTTTACACTCCGGAAAAATAATATTGGGGGTTACTTATTATTATTACTATTTATTATTATTATTATGCGGGGGAATCACACAGACGGCTTTGCTCCAAGCAACCATTAACATGGTGCAGACCAGGGGTCCAGCATAACCCAGGCTGAGGGAAAGTGAAGGCTGGGAGCAACCAGGGAATGTTGGGCCTGGGTCACCCCTGTGGTTGTGATGTCATCACGGGGCACAATCCAGAGCCAGCGAGTGGGTTCAGCACTGGATGTTTGTGGGCAACACCAGAGTGCACCACGCGCGTCAGCGAGGTCCACTGCCTGTGACTCCAACGGGGGGGATAGCTCAGCACCCACCTGACAGTCATCCTCCAGCATGGAGAGGAAGATGAGCGAAAGGAATTGCAGCATCTCCAACGAGCTCCGCCTGGAAGGGAGATTCTGTGATGTGATCATAAGCGTGGATGGGGTGGAATTCAAGGCTCACAAGCTCATCCTCTCTTGTTGTAGTATCTACTTCAGGTCAGTACTGGAAACACAAGGATTTATTTACAAGGGCCTGGAGTGCCAGGACAAACGGTAATGGCCTCACACTGACAGAGGTTTATATTAGATATTTGGAAAAAATTCCTCACTGTGAGGGTGGTGAGGCCTTGGCACAGGTTGCCCAGAGAAGCTGTGGCTGCCCCATCCCTGGAAGTGTCCAAGGCTGGGTTGGATAGAGCTTGGAGCAACCTGGACTAGTGGAAGGTGTCCCTACCCATGGCAAGGGGTTGGAATGGGATAATCTTTAAGGTCCCCTCCAACCCAGGCCATTTTGTGATTTTATGATTCCTGTGGAAGCATGGGGACCACTTGCCCTGCTCCCTGTCCCCAGCCAGAGGCTGTATCTCCTTTTTCAAACAACCAGCAAGTAAAACATTAATTAATAAACCACTGGGCCTCCCAGCAGGGCTCCTGCCAGTGCCTAAACTGGTGCCCTGGGAGTTTGGGAAACACAGGGGACCCAGGGACAGGATTTAATGCAGCAATGCCATGTTTTCAGGACTCTGTTTACCAACTGGGACAGCGCAGACAAGATGGTCTATCAAATCCCCGGCGTTTCAGCTGAAATGATGGGTCTCATCATCAATTACGCCTACACCGGGACAGTACCGATCACGGAGGACAACATCGAGAGTTTGCTGGCTGCAGCAGACCAGTTCAATGTCATGGGCATCGTCAACCTGTGCTGCGAGTTCCTCAGTTCCAGGCTGTGCTTTGAGAACTGCATTGGCATCTGCAGACTCACCGACTATTACCACTGCCCCGAGCTGCGCGCGGCCGCCTGCGTGTACATCCTGCACCACTTCGAGGAGGTGTCCCAGGTGTCTGAGGAGTTCCTAGACCTCTCTGCTGAGGAGCTGGCACACATCATCGAGAAGGACGAGCTCAACGTGAAGCGGGAAGAAGCCGTGTTCGAGGCTGTGCTGAGGTGGATCGCTCACGATCCGCAGAACAGGAGGCAGTACATCGCCTGCTTGCTGGGCAAGGTGGGTGCAGCACAGCTTTGGAGCTGTCCCCAAAGGCTGCCAAGGGGGAAACCATCAGCATTAGTGTTCTAACCTCCCCCTTGCATGTTCCAGGTTAGGCTGGCACTCCTACAGTCTGACTACTTCATGAACAACGTCAAAGCTCACGAGTACGTGAAGGACAACGCCGAGTGCAAAGACCTCATCATCAGTGCCCTGTCGGAAATCTACGACCTGAACTCGTACGGCCAGAGCTCCTCGGCCAACGCCAACCCACTCACCCGGCCGCGCCTGCCCTACGCCATCCTCTTCGCCATCGGGGGCTGGAGCGGGGGCGGCGCCACCAGCGCCATCGAGACCTACGACGGCCGCACCGACAAGTGGCTGAACATCCCCTGGGAGCAGGAGAGCCCCGTCGCCTACCACGGCTCGGCCTATTTGAAAGGCCACGTCTACGTCATCGGCGGATTCGACGGCACGGACTATTTCAACATCGTCAAGCGGTTTGACCCGCTCCAGAAGACGTGGCAGCAGGTGGCACCCATGCACTCGCGGCGCTGCTACGTCAGCGTCACCGTGGTGGACAACTTCATCTACGCCATGGGAGGGTTTGACGGGTACATACGGCTCAACACAGCCGAGCGCTACAACCCCGACACCAACCAGTGGACCCTGATCGCCCCCATGCACGAGCAGAGGAGCGACGCCAACGCCACCACGCTGAACGGAAAGGTAAACGGACTGGGAGAGGATGGAGAGTTGCAACATGAAGGAAGTTCACATCAACCTTCAGTGAATTTGTATTAAATGCTGGACCTACAGATATAAAACAGCACCTACCTGGTGTGGCAGAGATGCGACCAGGAGTGTGAAGAGACTCTTCTGGAGCTGCTGCCTCTCAACAGTCCACCTGGTGCCCGACAGCCCTTTTCCTGGCCAAAGGTGCAATACCAGGCCTGTCTGCTTCATGCAGCTTGGGAAATTAAGGGTCTAAATCCTGCTGGCTTCAACTCCCTGCAGTGCTGCTACTTCAAAGCCAGGATGACATTCTCGTTCCCCTCCTAAAACAAAACAAGACACCCCAAAAATCCAGCCACACCATTCATTTTCCCTCCAACAGATTGTCTCACCAATGGTCTAACTGTCCCCCTCACACTTTCCTCTCTCTCCTGTCCCCAGGTGTACATCTGTGGTGGGTTTGATGGCGATCAGTGCCTGAGCTCAGCTGAAGTGTTTGACCCTGCCACAAACCAGTGGTCCCTGATCGCCCCGATGAGCAGCAGGAGGAGCGGGGTTGGGGTGATGGCGTATGGGAACCAGGTGTACGCGGTAAGGGCCAACACCACCCAGCACTGCAGGCCTTTGCATGGCTGCAGCTCCCACACCAGCCTGGCCACGTGTTCATGTGAGGTTTGGGGAAGTCAAGGTGATGGACTTACCAAGAACATTATCACCCATCACACGCTTTTGGTAAGAAAAAGATGCAGGCAATGTTTAAGCAGCTGCAGCAAACAACTTTTCCACCACTGCCAACAGCATCAGCAGCACAGAGCAGGGCTCGGGCCTGTTCATTCAGTGTTTATCTTTCCCATGGACTGCATCCAACCCCTGGAGAACTGTCAAATCTGACAGTTGCACAAAGTGCCTTGGGAAGCTCCCGAGGGAGCAGACTGCAATAAGCAAGCGCCGTGTTCTGAAATCAGACCGCAGCCAGGGAGGCAGGAGCAGCTCCCATCTCTCTGGTGCGTGACAGGACCTGGCTGAGGGAAGGCCCCCCTTTCAGCTCTGTCCCTTTGGCATTTGCAGGTCGGAGGGTTTGACGGGAACAGCCGGCTCCAGAGCGTGGAAGCGTACAACCCCGTCGCCAACGCCTGGCACGCCGTGCCCTCCATGCTAAACCCGCGCAGCAACTTCGGCATCGAGGTGATGGACGGCCTGCTGTTCGTGGTCGGGGGCTTTAACGGGTTCAGCACCACCGTGGCTGCCGAGTGCTACGAAGAGGACACCAACGAGTGGTACGACGCCCACAGCATGGGCATCACCCGCAGCGCCGTCAGCTGCTGCGTGGTGCCAGGGCTCTCCAACGTCATGGAGTACATCGCCAGGCAACACTACTACCGGCACAACACCTCCATGGACATCTTGTTCAGCACTTCAACTCGGAGCTCGCCGTTGTAAATAGTTCCCCTTAGCTAAGTCTCGTGATCAGCCATCACTGGATGCTCCTGTAAATAGTCCTGCTTAGCTAATAAAGTCTACTGAGCATCCCCGCCACTGGATGCCTGTGTAAATAGTTCTCTTTGGCTAATAAAATCTCCAGAGTAGGAAGGGGAGCATGTTCTCTTGTTCTAAAATAGAAACAATTGCTACAGGCCAAAAGAATCATTAGGATTTAAAGCTTTCCCTCCGTGGCACCACAGAACGTGTGTTATCGGCCACAGCCTGCACAGCAACTTAAAAAATCAGAAGTACAACAGAATGCTAGAGAAATAAAAGGTTTATTTTCATTAATTCACCTCTTACAATAAACTTTAGTACAGTGTATTTAAGGTCAAGAACATGACAGCAGGATTTGTTTCAAAGGGCCTATCACACACACTACTTTACCTCACAGGTAAGGACAGGAGTGCTGCTCCCCAGAAATCTGTTGCCCCTCCGTTAATGTCCCAGGAGAGCAGAGCTGCCGTGACCCACAGTGACACAGACCCACGAGGAGGATCTGCCCATTAATGGTCTTCAAAGAGCTTGTTAGTTCCACTCTATACATTCATATTAGTAACAGAGTTAGATCCTCAGGAGCACCTGTTTTATCAGACTCCACCCAGGACTGTCAAACAGGAGATATGGTTTGTACCCAAGGTGGACAGAGCTGAAAATGAACCCACGCCACAGAGCACCTACTTTACGTTTGCTTTTCAAAACCCATTGGACGTTACAACATCCTCTCATAAGGTTGTGTTAAGAACAACCTAAAAAGTTGTAATTCCCGAGGACTTGGATTTGTCAGCAGCCACCAGGCTATTCCACAACACATAAGCTGAGCCAAGAGTTTGGATTTTGACATTTACTGTAACGGGATAAAACGCCATTGCAATAGTGGAGTGGAACGCTCGGCACAGCCGTTCACAGCACGTGTAATGCTGGGCTGTTCACTTCAGCTCTGCAGTGGTCTCTGCTATCTGCAAGGGAGGCACTCAAAACACAGACACCCCCAGGCTACTAACGGAGTATTCAGGTAGTTATAAAACGTTCTGTACACATATGGCCCCTGGGAGTCACTCTGGTGACTGCCAGCACAGCGAGGACAGCAGTCAGCCTCCTCCTTCACACACTGCAACCCCGCTGACAGCTGATCAGCCACTACAGACACACAGAAAGAATCCCCAGGCTTCTGTTTATGGGATCATCTGATAAACACCCAGCAAGCTATGGCAGTCAAGGGCCTCAAGGAATTGTTATGGATTCACAGGTTCATGGGCTAAATTACAGCCCGAGCTGTGAATGCAATTCTCCCAACGCCTCGTGTGACGCGGCGGGTTGTTCAGCCCGTCAGTCACAAACTACATCAACGCCATTAGTCCACTGAAAGTCAAGGCCAAAAAGCACCAATGCTTAAAAACTACCCCGGAATCGGCAGAGCAAAGGTTAGAGCAGCCCATGCTGCTGCCAGGGCCCCCCAGTGCCATGCACACGGAGCGCACACGGCATGCGGCTGGAACACGCAGGTTACCTGTCCAGGGACGGCCTGGGCTGACACTGGCTCTGAGGGGAGTGCTTTTAGTAAACCACACAGCTTGTCTGCCAGCCCAAAGTCCTCCTGGGAAAGTGCAATATCAATTTTGTTCAGAAAAAGCAAGACTGCAAGGTCTGTTCTTGCCTCTTTGTTGCACACTGCCATGCATTAAATATTTAGCTGCTATTCCAACTGAAACAATCATCTCGGTGTCTCCCTGCAAATTGTCTGTATTCCATGACAGAATACAGGAGGGCTTGGATAGAGCTGTGGTGCTGTGACCTACTACCACCCTCCAACTGCTTGTTAAATCCCTCCAGCCAGGTGGGCGGGGTGGAGGATATGAACTCCTCTCAGTTGCTTTGGTGCAATGTCTGGGAAAGCATTTTAAAACCAGCTCTGACAAATTGCTGTTACCTTGATGGATTGAGCACTAGAGCTGTGAGGCATCTGCACACTGTATCACAAACCTCCTGCAGGGGCAGCAGTTCTGAACCTACTCCAGCCAGACCTGCAAGAATCTGTGGGCCAAACTCCATGGATAAACCCCTGGCTTACAGGCCTGCAGGAGCAGTTTGGGAACAATCACCTGTAAACACCACCTTAAACTCACCTATTTCCTCTTGCATGAGGCCAGCAGCATAAACTTCTCCTGCCCCAACAACCCCACAGGCAAAGCAAACACAACATGGTTACCACAGAGGGGTCAACTGAGACAAACTGTTCAGTTTTTCAAGTTTGGTGGGTTTTTTAAACCAAGGCTGGAGACTCTCTCATGAACAGGCAAGTTATTGATACCAAAGTGGCCCGTGAACCGCAAAGTGGTGCGTTAAGGAACAGACACATCAGAGAAACCTTTACACACTGAGTGGTGGAAGGACTTACCCCAAGTTTCAGATACGATCTGGGCTGCCTGATGAACTGGAAAAGGAGAAGGAGCAGCTCAGAGAGCAAACCAACTAAAAACAAAACAAACCCCAAAATGGTTACGAGTTCTTTGCAGTGAAGACGCCCACATCAAAACCACCAGCAAATATAAAGGAACCAGGAACAGTAACAGATTCTCCAACAAGGTTTGTCTACACAGGTTTCAGAACACCGAGATTACTCCTCCCATTCCCTTCCCTAAGATCCTGAGTTACACTGCTGGGAAAACCTGGAACATTCAAAAGAAGGGAAGGATGGAGAGAAAAGGAGGTAGGAAGGATGCACTGAAACCGCTGGTAAACTAAAGGGTCCTGGAGCTCCTCGGATTGGGCAGAAGGAGTGCTCAGTGGGACAGATGAAAGGGAATACTCCACATTCTATTCCCTGGGAGTACAGTGGGAACAAACCCAGAGTCAACCAGGGCAGTTGGAGGTAAAATCACCTCAAAATGCCAAAAGGTGTTTCAATGAGCTTAAATCTCACACCCCAACCAAGTGGGGGAATTCAGATATTTGAAAACTTTGAAAACCCATCTCTCCCCCGCCAGAGGAGGGAGCTGGCAGCATGGCTGCTGGGAATTCCTTGGGACAGCACAGGGAAGGCAAAGGGTTCTGATTGTCAGAGACAGGCTGGGAACAGCAGGGGCTCTTCCATCACTTTTCACTAGAATTAAAACATGTGCAATGTTTGAGAAAGGACCTATGCATAGCTCAGGTTTGACTCTATTCCCATGGAATGATCCCATTCTCACTGCTCCACTCTGACAGAAGTGAACAGCCACTGTGGATGGTTCAACACTGGTTGTCACTCCTTGTCTCAGGCTGCTGACCCGAGTTTCTAACAAAGCTGTCAAACACAGACTCAGACCTGCAGATACACCTGAAATAAAATCCACTGCCTCAAGTTCTCTCTTTCAGCATCTTGTGTCCTACCAATCATCCACTTATAAACAAACTCTGCAGCCTCTCTACAACGCACAGATACAAAATATTTAATACACATAGAAACATCCTGAAGTAATTTCATAAAGAAAGATTGTGCTTTTGTTTCATACAGAACTATTGCACTTGCCTCCAGCTTGGGAAAGCCAAGTACACCAACACCAATCCTGGGAAGTTTAGTCACTGAGGAGAGAATCAAAGGAATGTCAAAAGATAAGTGCAAACAAAATAGGTGCTTTCAAGCACACACAAATGTAACCACTAAATTATTAAGAGAGAGATCTTTGATTTTCAAAGTAGAACTGTTAGAGACTAACTCTACAGAAACCCTTGCAACCAAAGATCTGAAGAGAGAAGTAACAGGCTTAATGCACCCAGAGACATTTCACAGCCCGATACAGGCTACAGCTTTTCCCTGGGCACCATTAAGGAATACTGCTGGATTCACAGAGTGTCTCAACCCCCACCCATCCTCAACTTCTGAGCTTCTGACTTTTCAGTACACAAAAGATGCTGGTTTTATGCATCAAATCCCATCCACACCCTCATGTCTTATAAAGACACATCAAGCCTAACAAAAGGGTTTACTTCCTAGGCCCATCACCAGGAGTGGCATTCCAGACACTAGCACTCGATCTGGGAGCGCGGCATTCTCCGTAAGGTCAGGGACTGTCGGTGGATCTCCTGCATCTGCCTTTCCTGCATTTGCCTTATTCTATCCTTTTGCCACATCAGGTTTTGCGGCATGGGGTACCTCTGTGTTCCCTGCAGGCACCTGAAGGGGATCCTCACGTGGCAGGCGGTGGCTCTGCAGCGGGGCTGTGGCATCGGGGGCAGGAGCATCCAGCGCTTGCGCTCGGCGCAGTAGCGATAGGCCTCCTTCCTGTACTGCTTGTCGATGTCGTCGCTGTTCTTCCACCCCCCGATGATAAACACGTCATCCTTGTAGTAACAAATGGCTGCTCCTTCAATGCTCAGGACCTCGGGGGGCAGGGATTCCAGGATTTCATCCGAGGCCCTGCCGGAGATCTTCCCCTTGGCCTCCTCGTTGTCGATGGGGTAACTCTTGGGGCAGCACGAGGCCGTGTGGTAGAAGTTGGTGTTGGCAACAGACATCTGGAAGGAGCAGTAGTTGTCGATGAGGGGCAGGGATTCCACATCCTGCCACTGCCTGGTTTCAGTGTCATATCTGGTAATAACAGCCCTCAGCCCGTCCTCGCTGTCGCTGTCAACCGGGGTGCGGGCGGCCACGTACACAAACCGGTCCTCCACGGAGACAGCTTTGACATCCCGCAGGATCTTTGGGGCCGACTCCAGGTTCTGCCACTTGTCCTGCTCGGGATTATAAACGGCCACATCTTTAAAGCCTGGACTGAAGTTGCCGTGCCCACCGATACTGTACAAGTTGCCCTTCACTTCAGTCAGGCCAAAGGAATGCTTCCTGGTGATCAGATTCGAGACCTGCTCCCAGATGTTTCTGTTTGGGTTGTACCTCTCCACGGTCTTGGCAAAGCCCGGCTCCATGGAGCCAGCCACGTACACGTAGGACTCCGTCACGGCCACGGCGTGCCCGTCCAGGTGGTTGTGGATGTGGGGCAGGTTGACCCACCTGTCCTCGTCGATGAAGTAGCCCACGCACTCGCTCAGGTAGTCGCCGCCCTCGGACACGCCGCCGATGACGATGATGACGTCCATGTTCTGCCCGAAGCGCGGCAGCAGCGCGGCGGGACAGGCGGAATGCTGCAGGTTCCCGGACTGCAGGTTCTCGGAGCGCAGGGCGTGGCTCTCCACGGCCTCGGACACCAACTTCACGCAGGCCTCGTTGCCTGACACCAGCCGCTCGGATTTGACGTGGCGAGTCAGGTACGTGGGTTTCATCTGAGACAACCTCAGCAGCTTAAAGAGATCCTCAAAGTACCTCTCTCTTTCCTCAGGATTTTTCTGAACCCACTTTAAAACAGTCTCAAAGAGGATCTCTTCAGAGTCCACCGTGATCTCTGAGTCCGAGAACCAGTCCCGGACGAGGTGAAACGGCAGAGTGTAGAACTCCTCATCTTGGATGACTTTGTGGAAGTTTCTCCTGATCATATCCTGCGCTTTGAGGGCCAGCTGGTTCAGGGAATACATGTGGGCCAAGCTGTGAACTGCCACGCAATTAGAGAGGTTCAGTTTCTTCTTCAGAAACTCTCCACAGAAGTCCTTTAACCGTGTCAGCAGAAACCTGCAGAACAAACGAATAGGAACATCCCTGCAAGTGTTCGGTGTTCAAGGCCAGGCTGGACAGCGTTTGGAGCAACCTGGTCTAGTGGAAGGTGTCCCTGGGAGTGGGACTGGATGGGTTTTAAGGTCCCTTCCAACCTAAACCGGTCTGTGACCCACTGATGCCGTGACTCGGCACGCCCGGCCCCGGTCCCGACCCCCTCACCTGTCGATCCCCCACTCCAGCCCCCGGCCCCCTCACCTGTCCGCCATCTCCAGCACCTCGTGGACGTTGCCGGGGCTCACGCGGATGGTGCCCGTGTACATGAAACCGACAACGGCCTCGACCGTCTCGGGGTCGGGGCCGCCCTCCGAGCTCCACTTCTGCAGCTCCACGCGGCCCGAGCGCGACTCCGCGAAGCCCCCCGAGAGCAGCGGCGTGAAGTACTCGGTGGCGGCGGCCAGGACGGACCGGTGCGCCCGGTACTCGCGGGCCATGCCCGCGCCGCCGAACGCCAGCGTGATGTCGCAGTACAGGCCCTGGCGGCGCTGCTCGTTCTGCCGCCAGGCCAGGTCGGAGCAGTGCGCCGGGCACCCGAACTCCTCCGCCGCGGCCTCGCCGTCCGCTCCGCCGCCGCGCGGGGCCCCGCGCTCCGCCTCGGCCGCCGGCGGGCCCGGCCCGGGGCCGGGATGCGGCGG
>JAWWLV010000087.1:2372468-2388488 GCA_035041135.1 Platyrinchus mystaceus
CGGGCGGGCGGGGCGCGGCGCTGCCCCCTGGCGGGCAGGGGGCGCCGCTGCGGGGACAGGGCGGCGGCGCCGTGAGGGGGCCGGGAGCGGCGGGGACACCCCGGGACCCCCGGGGACACCGCGGGACCGCCGGGAACACCCCGGGACCGCCGGGAACACCCCGGGAACACCCCGGGAACACCCCGGGACCCCCGGGAACACCCCGGGAACACCCCGGGAACACCCCGGGACCCCCGGCCCTCCGCCACCTCCAGCCTGTCCCCGGGGCTTCTCCGCCGGGGGAGCTCCCCGGTGCTCCCGGAGCCTCGGCCCGCGGGCACCGCGCTCCATCTGGGCGCTCAGGTACCCGGATCAGACACACACCTGGTCCTGCTGAGGTACCTGGATCAGACACACACCTGGTCCTGCTGAGGTACCTGGATCAGACACACACCTGGTTCCACACTGAGCTTCAGGCCATCCTTCTGATCGTTTTTTCCTCCTTACTCTTGCTCTCCCAGGCAGGCTGCGGGGTAGAGACTGCACCTTAGGAATAAGGATTTCACATTCCAGCTAAGGTACACAGGGCTTTTTGTTAATTAGAATGAAGTGAGCTGCAGTTGATTATTTCACGCTTGCTTTTCGCACAGTGCAGTTCCCTAACTCATGCATAATGCTATATCAATTATAACTAGTCTCTTTCCTTCTGTTTCTTTTTTACTTTGCTAAATTTCATCTTTTTCACCTACACTGAAACATGTGAGGGTATGCATATGCATTTTGAGTTTGGGTTTTTTCCCCCCTTTTAAATCATCTGAAACACAGGCTCTAAGGAGTAACTGCTTTGAGGGGTGGTGGTTTGTGAAGTGACTGGTTCCCAGCTTGTCACACCCCTCAGACAGGGTTTAGGACCAACTTCCAGAAGCCACAAACGAAAAAGGAATAAATTAGTAGCATGTATTTATTTGAGTTTGGTTACAATACACAGACAAGGAGGACGCTGAAGTTATTACTGAGATATTTTTTGCAGCTGCAGGTAACATGAATGACAGTGCACAGAGCAGCACTCAGAGGAAAGAAGTTGTTTGCATAAATACAGACACCGGAATACAGGGATTTCACAGTTTTCACAGCAGTATGTTACAACTTTACAGTTTAAATTACTACACCAGAGCTTGAGTAACATTGGTTATACATCAGCAGTGGTCCCAAGATTCAGGTACAATCAGACCAAGGATGAGAACACAGTTAAAAAAAAAAAAAGCCCAAGTCATGGCTTATGGGAATGATGGGCACATTCCCCTTCACAGGAAAGGTACAGCTTGTTACCAGAGTCATGTTCAGTAAGACTGTGCCCACGAGCCAAACTCTGCCCCCAGAACCCTTAATCTCTTCTGGAAACAAAATGAAACGAGGGAGTAGAAAAACTAAAATGGTGAGAGACAGTATTAAATAAAGCAGAGGGAATAGCACAAGTTTTGGTTTTATTAGAGTAAGTTTCTATTCTTATAAAACAGTCGCTTTGCACAGTTTGACCAGGCAGCTCGACATCTCTGTCCCAGCGGGCTTTAGAGGTCACAGTCCCACCGTGGCTGTCCCTTGGACAGGCTTCTGTCCTCGTGCAGTGACATTCCAGGCAACACCAGCTTCTCACATGGTCATGTGCTCTGGTAGGACATAGGATATGTCGTCCCATGGGTGACGGTACAGACCCTGCTTCAATCTCTTCTGGTCCAGGTAGTGTCCTGAAATGACAAGGGTTTATGTTACTGAATTCCCATCCCTCCTCCTCCTCTTTGCCTTGGAACAACTTGGAGTTCTGCAGTACACTGAGTCCCCCCGAGGTTCAGGTTTGTCTGGTGTTCCCAGGGCAGAGCAGCCCCGGGAGATGGGAAGGGGCAGGGACATGGCAAACTCACCAATGAATCCCATACTCCTGCCCAGTACAAAGATGCCATTGAGAGCTCCTATATCAATATATTCATCTGCTTCTTCTCTGCAAAAGGAAGGAAATGAAATAGTTCTTGGTAGTGATCTGTTTAAGGAATCCATGTCAGACAGGCTGAGAACCTGCTCTTGTGCCAGAAGCCACATGAATTCATGTGACAGCTTTCTGCCCCCAAGGCTAGGCTATGTTTCCTTCTCAGTGTCCTGAAATCCTGCCCCCACCCCCCCCAGGAGCTGGCAGTGCAGCTCCCATCCCTTTATAGGACCAAGATCCAAGAACATCCCCCTCCCTACTCACCGTGTGAAAGAGCCACAATTCCTGAGTACATCAACAAAGGCCACTCCAATAAAGCCATCTACGTTCAGGATAAGGTTTGGTTTCTGCAGGAAATGAAAACACCCCAATGAAGATGTCAACAGTGCAAATGGTGTTCACCTGGCACCTTCCACCCCAAGGGTGGCTTCACAGTTGCTTGTAACTGGGGACACACCAGGCCAGCGATGGAGAGGCAGCTCAGCAGCCTGAGCAAGAGCCACAGGCTCTTAATGGGAATGCTGGAAAACCAGCCTCAAAGAAGGGGCCTGCTGGATCAAGCCACAGAGATTCTCTGCCACAACCCAACACATGTGCCACTGGCCTTGGATTTACATCCAGCAGGGCCAGTGTGGACAGTGGCCACAGAGATGGTGGTTTGGCTTGTTCAGCATTTTCCTGGTACCCAGACGCTTTCAAGCCCTTCCCAACTGCAGCTGTACATGGCCTCAACTCTACCACAGAAACACAACCCCCAGGAACAATTTATGAAGCACTGCACTTAGAATACATTGTGAACCTCAGTCACTTTCCCTCCCAGGAGAACCAGTCCTCAGAGCAGTTCAGTGCTGGCGCCCTTCACCTTGGAAGTTGTGATTTTTTCTACTTCAAGTGCGTAGTCCAGCAGTGGAGTGGCCGGGAAGTGCTGCTTGACGTAGTCCTTGAGGATCTGAACTCTCATGTCTGGGTTGTTTATCTGCAGATTCAGAGCACGTTACAGTGACTGACATTGCCTTTTACAGAGGTACCTGATGTCAGCTTTACTCATTGTAGGCTGGGGACAACTCAGTCAGTAGGTGCCTCAAACTTGCCAATTTGCTTTCCTTTGTTTTTGCTCCCCCACCTTCTGTAAAAATCCCTCCTGTTTGTCCTAAGACAGTTTTCTTACCGATTTGACTCTGTGTCCAATGCCCATGATCAGCTTCCCTTCCTTCTTCATCTTGTTCACAAACTCCATGGGGATAATCCCGCTGTCAAAGGCTTTGCTGAACATTTTGGCTGCAGCATCCAGTGCTCCCCCAAACCGGTCACCCTGGGTGCAGGACACAAAGGGAATTGCAGCAAAGGACTCCACAGTTCAGGTACAAAACAAACACAAGATTATCTCCCCCATCCACCCTGCTGGTCTCTGTGGCACCTGTGCCATTACAGTTGGGCAGGCACAGCATCTGGTTTTAACTCACACAAGTGCCAATATGTAGTCAACACATCTCCTGCTACAGATGTGGGGGAAAATGCAATCCCAAAGTCTGCTTTAGTCACATTTTTACTTGTCAGTCTTGGAAGAAACCAGGCAACCAAACAGGGACTGCTACAAAATACTTCTAGACTCAAATGAGACAAACTAGTCTGGCTTACTGGAAAAATGGGCACAGTTTGAAACAGGGAGTGCTGGACTATGAGAGTTGAAATTCAAGGGTTGAGTGAATAGACACCACCAGAAGCTAAACCTCCTGGCTCTCGGGTACTCACAATAGTGAGGAGGCCTGAAGTGAGGCTGGAGACGAGATCTTTGCCAGCCCTGGCGCAGACAATGGTGTTGTGAGCCCCAGACACGGCCGGCCCATGGTCTGCTGTCACCATCAGGCACATCTCGATGAACTGGCAGGCGTACCTGGGCAACCTGGGCACAGACACCGGGTCAGTCAGGGGACAGAACACAAGTGAAAATGCTTGTCAAGTCCCCAGTCTCTCCCGAGCTGAGGTGACACAATAAACAAGTAGTCAGACAGTGGGAATCAGGCCTAGAACAGAGAAATTTCCTCAACGCACCAACAACTTGTGGAAAACTCCATCCCTAGGCTAAAATAAAGTGTATGTAGCCTGAAATGCCAACAAAGTTGAAAGGAGGGATTACAGAGATGGCATTCCAGTGAATCTACCTTCACAAAGGAATCCTGGAGTTACTTTTTTTTTGCTTAGAAGTCTATTAATAAACAAGGAAAACTCCAAACCAGAGAATTTGTGATCTTTCACAAGAGCTGCCTCACCTCCTCTGAAACCAGAGCAGGCCCAGAACGCCTCCGATTCCCATCTCCTCTTTGAAGACCTCGGTGATGGGCATCCCAGCATAGATCAGCTCCTGCCCTCGCTCGTCACAGATGCTGGTCATGAAGGAAGCTGGCTTGCGAATCAGCCCCAGCTCCTGGAATTGCAGCGTAAAGATGGGATGTTAAACACCCACACCAGCAGCAAGGGCAGTACCAGGCAGAGCAGGCGAACAGCAACGCCTCAGGTCTGCCCTCCGAGCAGCTTCCGCAGCTCAGAACCAGCACAGCTCACAAGTAACACTATTAAAGCACAAGGTGTAACCCCAACATGGCATCCAGAGTCCCAGCAAATGCCTTGTCTGGTTCCAGGGAACCCAAAAGCTCACCCTTGCCCAGGAGTAATCCATTGGCACGGTTGGAGGAGGCACTTCCTCAGCTGGTTCGATCACTTTTCTGGCCACAAGATCCTGGTACACAGACCTAGGGAGAGAATCCATTCGGTCTTTTTAAGGGATCCAAGTGAGGTGGGTCCTAACCCAGGCCTTAAAACCCCACACTGCTTTCCTTAAGCAGGAATATATTCCCTATGAGGCCAGAATCACTGCCCTGACTGCTTTTGTCTCTGCTGAAGGTGCTCTGTGAGTGTGACTTACTGAATGACCTCTCCCAGCTCATCGAAACTCCGGGGAACAAACACCCCAGCTTCCTTCAGGGCCTTGTTCTTTGCCACAGCAGTTTCGGAGGCCTGGTTGGCACAAGCTCCTGCATGGCCAAACTGCACCTACAAACAAGAGAAGGGAGAACAGTAAGGACTACAGGCTCCCATTGCAGAAGCAGGTGGCTGTTGGAATTTGTTGCATTCCCTGGGATCTTTGGGCTCCCTTCACAAGTAAGCAGAATCCCCTGGAAATCTCCTGTGACACACCATAGAAGCATAAAAAACTTTTATCATTTACATTTACGAACTTCTGCACATTAAAAGTTGCCACTGACAATTCTGAAAGGTTTAGGCACAGTGAGAGAATTGTGATTTTTCTCCTGTTGTGGATTTATCCTTATTCTATGTGTTTTTCCCCTTTTTGCACATACCTCTGAGGAGAACATGGTGGCACAGGTACCAATACACCAGCACACCACTGGCTTGGTGATCCGGCCTTCTTTAATGCCCTTGCAGATCTTGTATTCCTCTGTGCCTCCAATCTGCAGGGAGAGGGACATGGTTCCAAACTGCACTTTTGTGGAAACCAGCTCTGAGACACACATGGAGGCATTGCTGGGATTTTTCCTCCTTTTTCACCAAGTAACAGCTGAAGTCTCAGAACAAAGCTTCCTCATTTATTTTAAGTAGGGAAGACTACACTTGCCTGCAGAATGCATGCAATTTCTTTTGATAAAAGCAGCAAGAAATAAAATCTGGGATGTTCAAGAACAGTAAAGTAGCTGCTATTTAACAGGTCAGATGCTCCCAAAACAAAACCACACACGGGTATTTGTCAGGTAGGAGGGAAGTGGTCTCACTCACCTCCCCCAGTACTACAATCATCTTCACTCCTGGAGTATCCTGATAACGCAGGACATGATCCATGAAAGTTGAGCCGGGATATCTGTGTGCAATAGAGGGGAAAATGGTAGAAACTGATTTCATAAACTTTTCTGAAAGGAAAAAAAAAAAAAAAATAAAAATAAAAAAAAAAAATCAAACAGCCAAACCTGCCCTTCTTCCTCCAAATTACCAACAATTCTTCTGTTGACTGACTTGAAAACCAGAGTCTGCTGAAGATGCCGACTCGTACCTGTCTCCTCCGATGGCCACGCCCTCGTAGACACCGTCAGTGGTTCGGGAGATGATGTTGTTGAGCTCGTTGGACATCCCTCCAGACCGGGACACGTAGGCCACGCTGCCAGGGCGGTACAGCTTCGATGCCAGGATGTTATCCAGCATGCCGCCCGTGTTGCCTATTTTAAAGCAACCGGGTTTGATCCCACCAACCTACAAGGAAGATGTAAAGCCCTTTAGAAATGTTTCCCTGAGGGATGTTTCTGTAAGGCAGCCTTGTCAGCATCTGTCCAGACAAGGGGGGATGGCAAGGACCTTAAAAAGAGAGACTAACACACACCTCCTGTGACTAAAGACAAACTGAACTGTAGGACACACTTCATCCATTGGAGAAAGGCAATCTGAAGGTTAAGGAAGACAGGGGAAGGCAGCCATCAGTACTTACAGTTGCAGGCCCAATGATGGTGACTCCTTTTTTATCAGCTGCCTTGATCAGTTTGCGTGTCAGGGCCTCTGGAATGCCCTCGGCAATAATGGCAATGGTGCGGATCTGCAGCAAGAGGAAGAAAACCATTGGTACCCACAGAAGTTGCCCCCTGGCAGGCCCCTGAGAGGTCACTCCATGCACTCTCATCCAGGAAGGTCCAACAGTCTCAATGCTCTGGTCAGGGAATTTTTTCCCCCCTGCACATCGGAGCAGCACTATATTTTAATCAGCCTGAAGTAGTTACTCCTAACCAAGAGTTCCTCTTATACCAATTGCAAGCCCAGCATCAGGATTGTGATGGAACCCCAGTACCTTCCTTACAGTCTGTAAGGGGCTTAGAATTGGAGTGTTTATCTGCCAAGCTGGAAGATCAAGACAGTTCACTAATGCCATTGCAGCGTAAGAAACACTGGTACCCTGTTGGAAGGGTCTTCTCTTGGGCTTCTTCTGGATCCCACGCTCACCTGGGGATAATTCATGGTTTCCACAGTGCTGTCGTAGGCAGAGCGCAGGGAGGCAAAGTTGATGAGAACATCCACCTCTGGGTGCTTCCTCATGGCATCTGACATATTCTTGTAGACCGGGATCAGGATTTCTTTGTGGCCCCAGTAGAACTTCTGCCTGTGGTCACCGCTGTGGAGGAGAAGACGGAAAAGCCCTGACCTTTAGGCTGCTGGAAAGGCCAAGAGACACAGTGCATGCAGACAGAGGAGTTTACAAACCCCGTTCTCAGCCCCCTGAGACTGACTGAGACACTCAGGAGCACGTGAGCATGTGTGGGGAGGGACCATATGACAGCAGAAGGTTCTTCAGAGTATAGGACAGAGCAGCATATGGAAGGAGACGGGCTAATGGGGACAGAGGCATCCAGCAAGATGAGTAAGCTCTCCCACAGTGAAGTTACCAGAGCCTTAACTCTACTCCAAGCTGGAAGACAGAATGAGGCACAGAAAGAGTAATGAATGAGAGGCGTGCAAAGCTGCGTCACTGGGCTGGGAATGGGAAATCAGCACCTGTGGGGAACAGCCAGGGCAGCAACAGAAGCACCAGCTTTCCCAATCCTGCTGCAGTGAGACACTGCCCACCCCACAGGCACTGGAGGGGAAGCACTAGGGAAGGTTCCACTGTAGGTATTTTGTACACAGCAGATGCTCCGTCTGGGACCACGTTAACTCTGACTGTGCAGTCATTTAAGAGTGCAGAGATACTGGCTGTGTTCCCATACTGGTACATTCGTGACAGAACATTCCAGGTTTTGCCAGCTTAGCTTCCTCCAAAAGGTCAAGCAGAATAAGGTAATTACGGGTGGCCTTAAACTTTAATCCCTATTGCTTTTTCTTCCGTAATCAACTGCAGCTCTGCCAGGGGCTGCCACTCACCCGCAGATGAGGCTGTGCCTGCACTCAGCACCCCGAGGTTTGCACTTGCTGAGAAGTTATTACAGAGCTGCAATTACCATCAGAGCTGCAGACTAACAGTACAAGGTCTTAACTGTCAAGAGGAGAAATTCTCTGCAGGACAGAGGTTGATTAGACATCAGCTCTCCAGGGTGACTGTAAATACCACAGGAATGAACCAAGGCTCCTGCCTGGCTCTGTGCTCCCACCTCACTGTACTGGAAGTGACAGCCACTGCTTCTCTTTTCCCTACCTGTCCTTGTTCTACAGTGAGACCCCCACACTCAGGAGGTTCAATAGAACAGCTCACACACAGCCATGCTCTGCAAGTTCTTCCTGAGGGTGACCTGAAACACTCAACAGTCCCTCTCATCCCCATAGGGATGAGTAAAAGAGGGTGAACACCACAAGGGAACTCTGTATCCCACTGAAGGATCCACGGGCTTCCTGCCTGCTAAGGAATCACCGCTGCTATTGGAAAGAATATGAACAAGATTTTAGGGTTTTCTTAAGTTTTATTTGGCTACATGCCAGCCAGACTGCTTTAACAGAGCTACTATGATTCTGGCTAATATTTGGAGGGGAAATTCCTGGTGCTGCAGGCCCAAATAAAGGTGTCTCAGACAAGCACATGCCTAAGAACAGATGTGGGGGAAGGAGCCTCACACAACCTGCCTGCCTCTGCTGAGCCTGGGGCTGAACAGAAAGCCCAGGTAGTCACACCTGCCTTCCTGAGTGAAGAACACAACTTGGACACATTTTGAAAGGCACATGAAGTCAAACTTCAGTTCTGTGGTGAACATTCAGCTGTTTCAACAGCACAGCCCAAAATCAATGGTTGAGGGAAACTGAGCAGTGTGCAAAGCCAACCCAGGGGTGGAAGGGAACAAAGGAGAAGGTGTTCCAGCAGGGATGGAGTCCAGGGCAGAGCTCCACTAAAGAACCACAGAGACTGGGAGAGGAGGGAGCTCACAGAAGAGTTGAAGGGAAGCAGTCAAGAGTGATGCAGTCCCAGGCTACTTACGTGAACGGATAAACCATGGCAGCCACCGACGGCTCGTCCCGGGAGCAAATATAATCAAAGTCCAGCATTCCTTGGACAGCCCTGGTCTGCATCCCCCACACGATCGCTTTGGTGTGGCGGCTGAACAGCGTCGTGGCTTTCCCTGCTCAGAGAGGGGGAAAAAGAAACAAACCACGTTCAAACCGTCCATCTGAGCGAGGCACAAACTGCAGCTTTGCCAAATGGCTGCTGAAAGGCTCCTGAGTGAGCACAGTCCCCTCCCTCTGAGCTGAACCCAGGCGTGAGCTGCAGGATGGAGGAGCCACACTGTCCAAATTAAGGAAGAAACTGTAAATGAAGCACAGCAACCCCTTCCCTGGATTCTGAACACGACAGCCAGGTTTTGGGGTTCACTAAACAGGCAAGTGAATTGCAGGGTAGAGCTGGTGGAGGAGAGGAGAGAAGTGGAAACTGCCTCTTCCTCTCTTCTCATGGGTCATTCATCTTCCTCCCAGTTTTCTTCTGCAAAGCTGAAGAGAACTTTGAATTTTATTTATTTATTTGCATGTGGCCCCCAGGAGGTTTTTCAGGGCACCACAGAGGAACAACAGGAAATAAAAAGAAAAGACAGGAAATGGAGGGGGAAAAAAGTAAAGGAGCTCAATGCACTCAGCTTTTCTTTTCAGGGGTTTTTTTTCTGATGACCATAATCCAACACAAATTTGATGGCTCCAAGAACTTATATATAACACAAAACTTGGCTTTAGTGGACAGAGTCACAGGAAAGGCAACAGTTCAGCCAGTGAGGATGGACTGTTGGCCTAAAGTCTATTTACACCACTTGTCACAGCACAACATTGGGTCCCTCCCTTTGACTCCAAGCAGAATTCATTTTAAAACTTGTAAAAACTCAGAGCCGGTCCACCTGCTGATGCCAACTCAAGCTACTGCTGAGTTCTTTCTGGCTTTGAATCAAAGGTAAACAGTGCTAGGGATTAAACAGGACACTGGCTTCAACAAGGAATCAGCCCCTGCTCTCCACCTACACACTCACAGTTCAGATTCACCTGCAACTTGACTTGTTATCAGGGATTTGCTTACCATGAAAATTCTGTTTATCTTATAGGTACCTGCAAGGAGGCAGCATGAGAGTTCCCAGGAACAGTAAAATGCAGGCCCAGAGAGGTGATGCTGTTTGTCTGAGGGCACACAAGCAATAATCTGAGAATTCCCCTCCTACTGCTCATGATAAGGGAGTTAACTGGAAACTCTGCTTTGACCCTGATTCAGCAGTTTATACTCACCCAGTACAGAGCTCAAGAGAATCTTAAAAGGTACTTTCCAAGCCTGATAAGCAGAGTCCCTGCACTACCTTTGCTTCCCTTTGAAACAAGATGCCAGTTATTGGGCTCAGTTAGTGACTCCTCCTTTTGGAAATCAAGGGAACACAATGTGTGTGGGGCTGTTCTTTTCTGTAGTGGTTGTGGGGAGGGTAGAAAAATTGGAAGTTTGAGACCAGTCCCTTTCTCCTCTGGAAATTAAGTGTTTGTGCAAAGGCATATGTGATCTACACTTGAAGAACCAGATGAGAAGGTCACACGGTGACAGCTAAATATGCTGGGCAGGAGGGAAGACCAGACAACACGGCAAACTTTTGGAGAGAAAAGACAGCAACAAAACTAAGAACTAAAAGTCAGCTGCCAGCAAGGCCAGGCACATTCAGCTGGTCACACGAGTCCTACCTGAGCCAGGTGTCGAGGCTGGGATTGAATCTGTTAAAGAGAGAATCACTCAGGCAACAGTGTGACAGAGCTGGCTGCTGCCAGCCCAGGGGCCGGGCACATGGGCAGGTGCTGAGCTGCCCTCCTCCCCACAGCCCTCAGGGCTTTGGGGCTTTGCTTCTGTTAAAAAAACCAGTGACAGCTAAAACCACCTAACTACACACAAGACAAAGATAAGCAGGTACCACAAAATTGCTTCCCTGTATATCCAGAAAAAAAAAGCATTTGTCTCATGCCTATCCTGCCCGTGGGAGCAGCAGAGCACTGCCAGCAGGCATTCCCAGGGCTGGACTTACCAAGAGGTGCTGTTGGTTTCGCCTTCTTGGCTGGAGCAATACCGTCTGGTTTGGACTCGGAGAAGGAGGCGGTTCTGCTCGGTGCTGGAGTCTGAAAGATTCAGAAACCAAGTCAGTGAGGGACAGCACAGAGAAGGAAATGGCTGCTCTGGCTATGCTGGTCTGCTACAGAGAAAACTGATTTTAAGACTGTCTCAGTCAGGCAAGGGAAAACTCCTTAATGACCCAGTAGGTACAACAGTCACATTTTGGATTTGAGAGGTTGCATCTTCTGCACGATGGGGGTGGGCACCGGGGTGGCAGAGCCACGTTTGCTTTCCTAAAGCTTCCTACAAACACAGTGGTGGCCAAGACCCATTTCCAGCCTCCTTTCATGGCACAGGGGGGACTCACCGAGGGGCTGCCGCTGGCGTTGAGGAGGAAGTTGGCGGTGTGGGCAGCGGCGGGCGGCTGGTTGGGGATCGGCCGGTGCCCCAGCGCCATGCCCACGATGGCAGTCATGTGAGTCTCCGTGCCAAAGACATGGATGGGGATCCCAGTGGTCTTCCCTGGGGAGACACACAGCAATAGTCAGCCATGGGGTGGAGAGGGGAAGGAACAAGGTGAGCTTCTGCCAAAGGGAAACACTTAACCTTGAGAAGGCTCAGCAGAAAGCGGGTGGAGGAAATAAGATGCAGGGACAAAACTTAAGGAAAAGCTTGGTCCTTACCAACTTCTCCCATGACACGTAACCCTTCCTGGTAGTTTGGGCCTCCTCTTCGTACAAAGATCCTCACCTCATGCTCCTTCAGAGGGCCCTGGTAATCCTTAATTGCTCTCACAATGCCCTAGAAGAAATACACAGGATAAGTGACCTGGGCAGCCTGACCTTTACTCTGTCCCATCAATCTCAGGAAGTCCTGGAAGAGATGGACTATCAGCCTCATCCCCAACAGGGAACTGGGAAGAAAGGCCTGGATGTTTGCTGGTGCTTCTGACTGGTCACTTACTTTAAAGGTGGCTGCTACATTGGTGAAGTTTGCAATGCTGCCTCCGATGATCAGGATCTTCCCTGAGGGAAGAAAACCATGTGTAAATAGAACTGTTTCAAGAGCAGCATAATCCAAGATCATGAAGCAGTTTAGGACAAAGAGAAACAAAGCTGCAGTGCAGACTAGCCAGTTGTTTGCAGTTGTGTTTAGTAGAGCCTGGAAGATAAGAACTTTGTAACAAGCAAGAATGTCTGATAAGAATCTCTCAGGCTCCACAGAAAACCACAAGTCCTGTCTCCGAAGGAAGAGCTGACAAAAATCCATCCCTGCTTCCCTCTGAAGGCAGCAGTACATTGAAAGCTCTGCCAGGGAGGGCTAAGCAGAGTTAACAGCCCCGATTTGTTCAGGTTTTTCCTCCCCATGCAGCTTCACAGCTCTGGAATTGCAGCATCTCACCTTCTGGGTGCTTCTCTCGGGTCATGAGGGAGAGGATGGTCTTGGCGTAGTCGTAGGTCTGCTGCTCACTCGGGGCTCCCGAGTACTCCCCGTAGTTTGCCAGTTCATTCACACCCCCCAGGTCACAAATGGTGTCACTGTAAAAGTTATTTAAGAGATTAGTTATAACTTGAGTCACTATAAAGGATTTAAAAGCATTCCAAAGCCCTGGGAAGGTAGCACTCAGAAGAGAGGGACTGTGCTGTCTGCTGAAAACAAAGCTGCTCTCCCCTTGGTGCCAGTCTTAGTCTTGTCATTCTCCCTAGATATGATAGGAACTCAGTGACCACTACAGCAACAATATTGACCTCAACACCCTCCAGCCAGCTCAATTCTTTCCAAGTCAAAAAGAAACTGTATCTCAACTTCCCAGAATTAAATTCCCTAGGGAACACTGTGTTCCAGCTCGGTTGGAAATCTGCACAGCACCTTCATTCTAAAGGGATCCCAAACATCAGTATGGGAAAAACAGCTTTAGAACAGTCTGCTTTCCACTGGCTGCAGAATTATGTTCTTCCAGCATGGTAAATCCACCCCCTTCTCTGGAAACCTTGTTCCTGTTACCTGTACACCACTGAGGCACCACCACCAGCCACCATGGTCCAGATCCTGCCTTTGGGGTTCAGGATCGTAAGCTTCAGGCTGGCCCCACTCTTGGCATCCAGGTCAGCAATGTAGGCTTCCTGCAGGGAGAGCAGCACAACCTCAACTTCCTTCTGCATCTGCCTTTTCCATCCCAAGGGTCAGTGTCAGCTACAGACACCGTGTTCTTAAGGGACAGAGGTCCAGTGAATCTCTCCATCCTATGACAGTCACAGAATCTGAACAGAATTGAAGGGTCTGCTCTGACCTTGTCTGAGACTGAGGCCAGACAAAATCTAAAAATCATCACACCCATGGTGACCACTCTGGCTGTGCTGCAGCCAGGAGTGTAATCACTGAGAGCTGTCACTTGGCTCACTGTGGTGCTCCTGCAGCCCAGCGTGCCGGGCTGTGAGCAGCACTTCACTGGAGTTCATTAACATTCCCAGCAGAGACTGTGCCATAACAACCTTCCCAGGCACTCGCAGAGGGATGATTCAGAGACAAAACCTGAACTAATCCTTTTTAAGAGCAAATTGAGTAGAGTGTTGGCATCCAGCAAGCTACATGGAGGGGAACAGCTAAATGGATTTCCTGGCCACGGTACAAAAGCCTTCCAACTGAAGCATAATTAGAATTATTGAAATGAAAAAGTCGGGACAGAAATCCTTTTGGAGAGAGCAGAACAGTCACCTGAAATAAGTAACAGAATAACTAAGGAGAGAGCTCTATTTCCAACAGCTTCTGAAGTTGCTGGGAGCTGTCTGGAGCGGTGCTTGTGCATCCAGCAGTACAGACCCAGGGAATTCGGAGAGGAAGCAGGCCCTGCTGCCTTTACAAAGGGCTGCCTGCAGGTCTCATCTTGTCCTCACTTTTTGGGAAAACAGTTGCATTAACACCTTAACTTCTGACCTGAAAGCCTGAGAGGTGGTAATTATTTTCTCTGAATTCACACTTGGACGCAGCGTTTGCACACACAGCTGCTGCTCTGCTCTCAGGACTGTCACTGAGGGAACAAACAGCTCCCACGAGGCTTCACCAAAAAGTGATGCTGAGGGGAGCAACACGGGCAGGAACCACAGAAGCAAGCTCTTTACAGGTACAGCTGAGGGAAGTTAAATGTCAGTCTCCATTTAAAGAAGTCAGTTCTGAATTAAAGAACTGAAAGAAGAGCTGGGAAGCGATTGCAGTTCAGAGTGTGATATGAGCAGCCCTAGGACTACCTGTACACAGGTTAGCATGGACAGCACTGCCAAACTGTTGGAACCACAGCAAAACCCCTGGAAACCGGGCATACAAGCATTGAGGAATTCATCTTGCAGGCCACAGGGAAGGAATCTGTGCTGTCACTTGCCTCAGGATAAGCTTCCCTGCCGAAGGGAGGGGGGAACTCCACATCCCCCCACTTCACTTTGCAGATGTAATCAGCCGTCGCGTCGATCTTCGCAGCCAGGTCAAGGATGTAAACACCATCCCTGGTCACCACTGCAGTGAAAAACAGCACAGTTAGCTCTGGTTTGTACAAAGACATGCTATAGGTTTTCTTCAGCATCTGATACCGCAGAGATCATTGCTAAAGTTGGGTCACTGCTGCTCCCCCTCCAGCACTGGGCGGCATTTACCAGCCCCAGCAAGTTCCCCGAGGAATTAACCAGTGGCCACGGCCCAGGCTCTGCCTCAGGGGGTGTTTTGTTCTAACAGAGCAATTTTTACATTCTTCAGTTCTGCCTTAACGTCCCTTTCAATAGAATTTTTCATTTGCTCATTTCAATTCACTCAAGGAACAGCTCCAGGACACATCACAGCCACCTCTGTGCTTCTGCACGTGGCACCTGGTGCTGTTGTGAACTGCAGAACCCAGAGAGGGATCAAGAACACGTTTCAGTAGCTCAGAACAGAAAGTTCTGTTCCCAAAAATGCCCATTACCTAATGGATTGATCTCGAGGTATGTGAAATACAGGTCTTCATAAAGGTTGAACAGGCCACAGATGAAGCTGGCCAAGATGCTGTAAAAAAAAAAAAAAGAAAAAAAAAGAAAAAAAAAGGGACACAAATTAATGAAAGCAGCCAAATCTAAGCACAGCCTGCTCTGTTCATTGGTATTAGTGGCAAACCTACTCAGCATCAATTTCTTTCATTCTCATTCATCTTCTCTCTGAAAGGAGCCTGGGTGATGACTCAAGGGAAGGAAGACCTTGATGACTCATCCTAATTACCCTCCACCAAACTCTGCGAGGACACAGTTGCTCACAACTGTCAGAGCTGTGCAGTCTGATTTATCTCCCCAGGAGACAGACGTGCTGCGTTGTCTCCCTGCTGATACCCATCTTTGTCAGATCTGAGCTCCCTTATCTGTGATGGGGAGGAGGCTGCAGTGAGCTGATGGAGTGACAGGCTCCTTCAGCCCTTCATGATGCACAATGCCAGCAGGGATTACGTTATGTTTGGAAAAATCATGACTCATATTAGGATAATGAGGTATGAGCAGCTAATTGAGGGAGATGCAGAAGCCCTGAGATCTACAGAGATGCTGCAGGAATAACTTTGGAGACCAGGCCAGAGGAAGGGACAGGGCAGTTCTGACTTAGCAGTCAGATCCACATCTTATCACTATTTCCACTAAAGAAACTTCTAAGCTGGCACAAAGGATCAGAATTCAGTACATGTCCCCAGTCTCAGAGGTCGAGACCTGAGCAGGCTGAGAAGTGCTGCTGCCAAGTGAAGGCTCAGCACTAAACCTTATTTTGGGTTTTACAGGCAGCTCAGATAAGGTCAGAGAACTTGGATTCGGGATACAAGGCATATTCTGGAGAGCAGCAAGAAGGGCAGGAGAGTGAAGTTTGGGGTGAGCAGAATAGAGGGATGTGGCACTGAGATGAAGGAGAGCAGCTGCTGCATGGCTGGTCCTGCCCAGAACTGGCAGCTGTACTTACTCCTTCTTGTCTGCTGGTGCATGCTGCAGGAGGTGCTTCTTCACATCTGATTCACTGAGCTTCTCAT
>JAWWLV010000087.1:2401944-2432671 GCA_035041135.1 Platyrinchus mystaceus
GCCCCAGCCCTGGAAGTGTCCAAGGCCAGGTTGGAGCAACCTGGGATAGTGGAAGGTGTCCCTGCCCATGGCAGGGGATGGGACTGGGTGAGCTTTAAGGTCCCTTCCAACCCAAACCATGCTGGGGTTCTGCGATTCTATGATGTACCTCCAGCACTAATTCCAGAATCCATTCTGAGATCTTTATCCCAATATTCAAAGTTCGGAATGAAATGTGCCATGCTACCTGAGACTGGCCTCCCGAAATCCTGACATTCCTCCAATTTCCATTGCACAAGAGCAGTGAAACTGTTGACTCTTGCAACGAGCTCTGCTTTCATCACTTCTGGCTCAGATCACCAGCGGGTCCTGCAGAGACACGAGAGGCCAAGGACCTCGTGGGGCTCCAAACAAACAGAGAACTTGTCCCTTAGCTTTTCTCTCAGACACAGTGTTGGGCACACACAGTCTGTGCCAGTCCAGGGCACACACACACACCTCACCTGGGGCTGCCACCCCTGACACGTGCAGGGAGCACCGGGCTCGGCCCCTCCCGGGGCTGCCAAACCCGCCGGGCGGGTTGGAACCTGGAACGGCTCCGGAGCATCCCGGAGCCTGTGGAGCCTATGGAGCCTATGGAGCCTATGGAGCCTATCCCTGCCCAGCGCCCGGCACGCCCCGCTCACACCCTGCACAGATCCCCAGATAGGCCAGGCCTCCCTCCCCCGAAATTTCCAAACTTCAGCCCTCCCCCAGTGCCAGGGATTAACTCACATGCCAGTGGCGCCAGATCCTGCAGTGCTTTCGTATGGAATAGTTACTTAAAAAACAGGGAAGGTTTTCACATCTGGCTTGTTTTCCTCCATTCCTGCTGCTTCCTGAGCTTAGCACAGTGATCAGGTGTTGCCACAGCTCCCAGCTGGAATCTTCCCCGGCTCAAGGCAAGATCTCTTAACTTCCCTTGAGGCCCTGGGCTGCAAGTATGGGAGGAGATTAAAAAAAGAGAAAACTCTTTTTTTAACATCAGTCTGTCATGGGTTTGCTCTTGTTAAAACCCACGACAAGTCAATAGCTCCAAGATGCAGGGAAGCAAGGAAACACATCAGCACAGATCTGGATGTTTGAATAGGTGGGAAATGCACACACATTAACAGGGCACATCCCCAAAGTGCTTCCCTGCCTGTGCTTCACCTGGCAGGATTGGGAACTGCTGCCCCTGTGATCCGCCTGTGCCCACCCTGCTGGTCTGGGCCCCATGGCAGTGCCAAAGGGAATCCTCCTGCAGCAGCCTGGGAAGCTCTGTCCTTCCCTTGGACATTCACCTTCCCAGGTGCAGATGAAAACACAACGGGAATTTTGCCCTGGTGTCAGTGCACAAACCTTTAGAATAATTCTCTGGATTGCAGGAGCTCCCTGTGCTCGGAGCTTTCCT
Source organism: Platyrinchus mystaceus (assembly GCA_035041135.1). Taxonomy (NCBI): domain Eukaryota; kingdom Metazoa; phylum Chordata; class Aves; order Passeriformes; family Tyrannidae; genus Platyrinchus; species Platyrinchus mystaceus. The sequence continues at coordinate 2,403,356 of JAWWLV010000087.1, forward strand.
GCCATTTTACACTCCAGCTGTGATTCCCCAGAAGAACCTGCATCCTTCTCCTTCCCCAGTTTCCATGCAGGATGTAGCCTTTCTGTAGGAATGCTGCAATGAGAGCTCTTGGTGCTGTGTAAAGTAGGAATTAAAATCCCAGGATGAGCTACATTCCCTGTGCCCAGGACACACCAACACCCTCTGTTCCATGGGAATGAATTAGAAAAGCTTCAGTTCAAACTGAAAATCTTGGGCTTGGCACCTTTATGGGCATTTTACTGCCAAGAGCCTCCGTGGCTGTCGTGGGCTCTAACAGGGGTCTCCTCTGTGTCTGCAGATCCAGCCTCGGTGAAGCTGGAGAACAAGGAGGAGCTGGGCTTCGTGAGCAGGCAGGCAGAGGTACAGCACAGAGCTCTTGCTGGAGAAGCTTCTGGAGTGGTTGCAATGCTAAAACTTCCTGAAATGGGCCCGGGAGGGGAGGCAGTCCCTGCAGGGACACAGGGCTGCTGAAGGGCTCCCTGAGCATTAAAACACACTGACCCATGAGGAGTGTTTATCACCTGCTTCTAGAGCAGGTCTGGCTCAAACTACCCAGAACTTAAAGGAGAATGCAGAAGGGCAGGGAAGAGCCATGGGGAGGAACAAAACCCAGTGTGGAGTTCCCCCCCAGCCCCTTCCTGGGGGTGTTGCTGGTCGCCCATCCGAGGCTAATGAGTAACAGCCCAGAGGTCAGCAGGGTGCCGTGAGCTCCAATATTGACTTTGGGTTTCACCTAAAGTGCTCCATGGCAGTAGGGTCATGTTCCTCCAAGAGGCCAGAACTAGTTCTTGCTTTTCCTGTAACACCCTCTTGGTCCTGAGGGAGCACAACTGGCTGCAGAATTTCACTTGCCATGAGCAAAGCAGCTGCTGAGACACTGACTTTTTGCTTTTAATTAAAAAATAAGCTGCCTGTTATGGAGCAGGACAGAATTCTGATCATTCCAGTGTTCCCCACTGATCTCCCCCAACTTCCTGTGCTTTTTACTCACTGCAGAGTAGAAAAGCCAACCAGAAACTGCAAACCAAACCGACTAAGGATCAAAAAGGGACGAAGAAGAAGCAGCGTGTGAAGAATCCAAAAACGGAGCGAGAGCTTCTGGGACAGCTTTATGATGACAAGACCTTCCTGGAGAAGTTGCTCAAGGATGAAGGTGTTTCTCCATTGTGTTTACCTATATGTTCCTTACAAGCAAGTTCTGTTTTTCTTTTTCTCTTATCCTTTTTTTTTTTGTTTTTCTTCTTTGTTTTTGTCCCTGCGACTCTCCCTTACTGGACACAGGCAGGTATCTGCAGAGGGTGGGTGGTTTGGAGCCAGGTCCAGCATCTATAACTAGGGGCTTATTTCTTTCCCCACCAATAAATCAACTCAGCAACCTGTGCTGATGAAATGAGAAGGAGAAACAGCTTCATTGCGAGTGACTGAAGTTCTGTCACAACGACAAACCCGCCGACACTCGCGCTCGGTGCCGAGCGCCGCTCGCGGGGCTGTGACTCCCCTGTGGGTTTGATATTCTGCCTTATTTTTTTTCCAGACTTGATGCAGATCAGCATGAGGCAGGGGGGGAAAGTCGAAGACCTGGTTTTGGATGGCATCTCCTACCTGAACCAGCGCCGGGACTTCTGGCAGCAGCAGAAGCCGATCTACGCCCGGCTGTACGAGCGGCGGCTCCTGCAGCAGAGGTGGATCGGGGACGGGGGACGGAAACCGGCTGAAGCCGCCAGATCCATCGCAAAGGACATGGAGGACATTGAGCTGAGTAGGTTCCTGGCTGGGACCTGAGTGCTTCCCACTGCTCTGGGGAGCTCTAAGCATTCCCAACCTTTGCCTGAGGGTTGCCCCTGCACTAGGTTTTCCTTTCCCAGTATCACAGAGTCCCAGCATGGTTTGGGTTGGAAGGGACCTTAAATCTCATCCAGCTCCACCCCCTGCCATAGGCAGGGACACCTTCCACTAGCCCAGGTTGCTCAAAGCCCCGTCCAACCTGGCCTGGAACACTCCCAGGGATGGGGAATCCACAACTTCTCAATACCTCTGTGTCACTCTCCAGTGTCAAACTGTGCTCCCTGTCCCCAGTGCTGGCCAGAGGCTCTGCTGAGGAAAGCTGCAGGAAAGCTGAGCGTCTCCTCAAAAAGATACAAGGGTGGGCAGCAGATGAAGTTCCCAACAAGAGTGAACTGATTGGGAACCTCCACAGCTGCATCGGGAACGCACAGGTGGAGATGGGACAGATGGAGGCAGCTCTGCGCAGCTATAGGAAGGATCTGGATTGTGCCAGGCAGAAGTAAGTGCTGGGAGGTTCAGGTGGGTGGGGAAATGGGAAAGTACCTCTGTGGAGCTGTTTGAGCATTAGGTAATGGTGTAATTCGCACCTGGAGGTTTAACAGGGCCACACATTCAGCTCTGCCTGTCTATCAGCATCTCTGGTGACTTTTTATCTTCACTATTTCAAAAATAAGGAGCCTGAAGCGGGTTTTCCAGGACCTGGAGCCTGGGGCACATAGAAACCTCTGCTGAAACAAAGTGAAAGAACACGAGTCCCAGTCACAGCACTTGAGCCTCGAGCAAACACTTCCTTCTCAGGAAGCTCAGGCTTGAAATTGCACCAGTTTTCTGCTGCATTTTGTCTTAAAACCCTTTTCATTCAGACCATGAGAGCAATTTGAAATAAAGGTCTCTCCCAGGTGCACTTACCTGCCCACACTGGACACATCCTGCAGCTCTTCCAGCTGAACCACAGTGGAGTAAAATGTAGTCTTAGTAGCAGTTTGCAAAGCACATGAGACAACACAGAATAGTGGCTTGAACTGAAGTGGTTTGGGGTTTATTTTTGCCAATACTGCATCAGGCTTTCAAAATGTCACTGATGGGTTGTTTCTCATTTTCAAAAACCCCTTAGGAAATGAATGTTGTTTTAGGAAGTGGCTGCCTGTCTCCTGGCGATCCCACTCCCCAGGTACGCCAGATAAAGGCAGGAATTAGCAGGAGAGAGGCATGAGGAGATACCCGGTTTTAGGACCCTTTTAAAGTTCCTTTAAGGACCCAAAGGCCGCGGTGACGGGCTGGCCGCGCCCTCTGGCGGCTGCAGCTGGAAACGCCGTTAATGACTCGTTAATGATTCTCGTTAATGACCGCGTGGCGGGGGAGCTGGAACTGGATGATCATTAGGGCCCTTTCCCAGTCGGTTATTCCATGATACCCGTCTCATTTGTCTGCTCCACTCATGGGTTTTTCCTTTTCTAAGGTAAGGGTAGGCAAAGCCACTTCTAAAGATGGGAATGAGCATAATTAAGGAAAAAAATTAAAGCCCACAGGCTCCCTTGTTATAGGAGCTGTCTGTGGCATGGAGCAAAGCTCAGTCCAAGCACAGGGAGCAGGGTTTGTGCCAGGAGCCTGCAGACACATTTTTGGGTCTTCCCTTTGGAAGACAGAGATCATCAGTGAACGTCAGGGACCCAGAGGGAAACTGAGACAAAGAAAAGCGGAAAGACTTTTACAAGGAATGGCAGATTTGCACAAAAAATAACAATCATCAAAGATAAAGCTGAACCATTTCCCCTGTGTCTCATGGGGTCAGTTGCCAGCTGTAAATAAAATCAAAAACTGACCTTAATTTCAGGACTTTCAGTCTGACCTGGACCCTTTACTCCCCAACACATCCCTGAGGCTGTGGGGAGCACCAGAGGGACTCAGAGTGAGTCAGGAGCAGGACGATGGCAGTGCCACAACCCCTCTGTCTCCCTGTCACAGTGCTCTGCCCGACTCCGTGTCCCGGGCCCTGGACAACATCGGCCGCGTGTACGCCCGGACCCGCAGGTTCCAGCAGGCCATCAGCACGTGAGTACAGCCCAGCAGGAAGGGCAGGAAGGCCTGCACTGACCCGAGCCACGGCTCTGCAGTTGTGTTCCCACTGCAGCAATGGGCTGGGGAAGTTTTCATACCTGAACCCTCAGTTATCAGATCAGCGGTTGAATCATAACTGCAGCCAGTGACAGTTGATGACTGCCTGTCTTACTCTGCTTGAAGCTGGGAGAAGAGGATTCCAATGGCAAAATCCAGCCTGGAGAAGGCCTGTCTGTTCCATGACATCGGCCGGTGTTACCTCGAGCTGGGTGAAGCTGAAACAGCCCAAGATTGTGGAGAGAAGTCTCTGGAGGCAGCGGATGAAGAGGGAGATGTGGAGTGGCAGCTCCACGCCACTGTGCTGGTGGCACAGGCACAAGGTAAAGAGGTGGGCACAGGTTTTGCTCTCAGGGTAGAAAAGCTGTTCTGGTAACATCTCTGGGATTTAACAGCCAAAGCAACCCCTCAGATCAGCCTCTGGTTGTTCTCCTGATCCTGGGTTAAACCAGCTGATATCCTTGTCTGTTCCAGTGAAGTTAAAGGATTACCGGTCTGCAATCCTGAACTTTGAAAGTGCCCTGGAGAAGGCGAAGCTTGTACCTGACCAGGCTGCTCAAAACACCATCATTGTGGTAAGGGGGCTGCTGCAGGGAGGAGGAGCTCAGGGCAGCATCCGTGAGCAGCTGTTATCCCAGCTGGGATACTCCGGGCAGTAATGCTGGAGAAATTAAGCATTTTACAGTAGGAAAGGACAGCAGAGAGCAAAAGAAAAGAGGAAAAACTTGGGTATTTAACTGCATTTCTGGGGCTTTTATTAAGAGCCACCTCCCTTTCAGGCCTTGGATAAGGTGAGCAAAAGCTACATCAAGCAGCTGAGCAAAGGCGGCAAAGAAGCGACAGTTCCCTTCCAGAAAGGTACTTGTCATTCCCACCTCTGCACCCAGGAATGGAAAAACTCCCCACTTTCCTCTTCTGGAGCACAGCAGCTGCACCTCAGAATTCCCACAGCACCCATTCCCTTCCAAGTATTGAATTAAAATCTCGGTGCAAGTCCAGACAGCAGCGCTCCCTGGGTGTCCCCTGCACCCCGGTGTCACCAACACCCCGGCCCTCCCCGAGCCTGGTGAGGGGTCCTGGCAGGGCGCTGTGCCCACAGCCCCCAGGGCTGCTCCCCTTGGTGCTGCTTCCCAGCACCTCCTGTCCCAGCAAACGGGAGCTCCTGAGAGCGAGAGATTCCTGGTGGGGATGAGGGAGCCTGGGGGCCTTTCTTGAGCCCGACTGCTGAGTGGTGGGACTTGGCTTAAATTTGCTTATTCCTCCCCAGATCGTGATTCCAGCCGTGAAAAAACAAAAAATAACAAGCTTAAGAAGGACAGAGAGAGGGAAAAAGGGGAACAAGGCACGGAAAATCAAGATGAAAAGCCAAAAGAAAAAACCGGGAAGGATATAGAAAACACCAAAAGCAAGTCTGAGAAGGACAGCGAGAGGGAGGAAGGGGAACAAGACACGGGAAATCAAGATGAAAAGCCAAAAGAGGAAGCCGAGAATGATACAGAAGCACATGGAAACGCCAAAGATGGGGAAACGGACAAGGAGAGCAACGGGGAAAAGTAGAGCAGAGGTGGGAAAATTAAATAATAAATGTTGAACAAGAGACATACCCAGCAGTGGAGTGGTGTGTCCTGAGCAGGGAAGGAGCTGAACTGGGCTCAGCCGCCGCCGCTCTCACAGCCTCCTCTCTCCTCACATCCCCTCTCCCGAAGGGCTGTCCCGGCAGCATCCCCGGGACCGGCCGGGCGGGGCGGGGACTGAACCCCAGGGGAGGGCTCGTCCCGGCCCCGCGGGGCGGGCGGGACCCGGGGCTATGAAAGGGGCCGCGGCCGCACCCGCCCCAAAGCCCCTTCCGCGCCGCGCCGCTCCGCACCGGCGGCCGCCCCGGAGCCGCTGCCCTCACCATGGTAAGCGGGGCGGGCGGGACCGGGATCGGGATGGGGATCGGGGCCGCCGCTCCGCTCGGGCAGTGGTTTCGTTTCCCGGGGAGAGGAAGCGCCCGCGGCGTCGCCGACACGTGGGCGCTGGGTCTGGGGGGACGCGGGGGCAGCCGGGCCCCGAGAACGGCCCCGCGGGCCCCGTGGCTCCGTTCTGGGGGTCCCGGCACACCCTGGGGGCCGCCGGGGCAGCGCCAGCCCAGGGCCGGGAGCGATCGGTCCATCCACGCGAGCCCCTGTCCCGCGGGGAGCCGGAGACAAGCGGGAGCTTTGTGGGGGCGGCGGGGGGGCCGGGCCGGGCTCAATGGGGGATTGTCCGGAGGGACCCCGCACCCCGCGCTCTGCGGGGCCTTTGTCCGCCCGGCCCGGGCCGTGAAGGCGCCCGTTGTCCCCGAGCCGGCGGCGAACAATGGCCCGGGGGGGCCGTGATTGTTCCTTTGTTCGCGGGGCTGAAAAGCGCCTCAGTCCCCTCGGCAGCTGCCGCGGCAGAACAGCGGCCCCGGCCCCCGCCCGCGGGACAGCGCGGTGCGGGGACAGCGCGGTGCGGGGACAGCGCGGTGCGGGGACAGCGCGGTGCGGGGACAGCGCGGCACCGGCTCCGGCCCTGCGACCCCCCGGCAAACGGGGCACCTGCGCTGCGAGCGAGAACAGAGCTCCAGGTGACTCATCTGCTTCCTCCTCTGTGGGGACCTGGGAGCCCCGAGTCCATCAAAGGCAAAACTCACTCCTTGGGCATCACTCCCATGGCCTTCGGCTCCAGCGGGTCCCGGGCTGGGCTGGCCACGAGGCTGCTGGGGAGGTGGAGAGTTCATGTATGGACCCAAAAACAGTGACTGCCCCATTGATGCTATACTGAACTCACACAGCTGGAAAAACCCCTCGCTTCCTTCCAGCCCAGTGTTTTCCCAGGCCCTGCTGGGAATTAATCTGCGATTCCAGTTATAGGAGCTGCTGGCAGGAGGGGAGGGAGAGCCCGCGCCAGCTCCCAGCCGGGTGCTCGCTGCTGCCAAACTAAAGTGTTTCATTTCCTTCGGCACTCGAGGTTTCACTTTCGAATTCTGCCCTCCCCGGCAGCTGCAGCGAGGGGTTGGGTTTTCCTGGAAGCAGTCTCAGTTTCCCTTCCCAAGAGGAGCCCTAATTCCCTCCTCCTCAGTGCTCGGGTGCCGATCCCCAGTGCAGCTCAGAGAGGGACGGCGTCATCCTCGTGGGCTGCTCTAGGAAACAGCCACTTCCATGGGGATGGAGTGTGTGATTCAGGTGAAGGGATGAGAGTGGGGCAGCTCTGAGCACCTGCTGGGCCTTTCAGTTCCCCTTGGGCTTCCCCAGGTCTCGCTGCGCCCTCAGCATCCGGCAGCCACGGGGGTTTGTTCGAGTGTTCAGACTAAATTTGTCACAGATGAGCTCTGCCCGGGCTGCTGCCACGTGATAGGTAAAACTTCCCCTCCCTGCTGGGGCAGAACCGCAGCTGCCAAGGCCAGGGAGGGGAGTGGGGCTGCACCTTCAGCCCTTGGGTGGGACAGGGAGCAGGTCCCTGCCGTGGTACCAGCCAGGGCAGCTGTGGGAGGGGGTGTCAGCCCAGCAGGGCACCCGAGTGAGGATGGGGGGAGAGGTGTTCCCTGCACCTCATCTCTCCCAGTAAAGGTCCCAGTGGGGCCACGTGGTCTCTGGGGTTCCTGCCCTGCAAAGTGTTCTCTCCTTCCATTTCAGAACAGAGGCTTCTCCAAGAAGAGTCACACTTTCCTGCCTAAAATATTTAGAAAAATGTCTACTCAATCAGCGAAAGAGAGACCTGAGAGTTTGCAGTTCCCATTCCTGGACGACGAAGACACCATCTCCACACTCAAGGAATCCAAAACCTTTTTCATCCTCCGGGGCCTGCCTGGCAGCGGGAAGTCCACCCTGGCCCAGGCCATCCACGATCGGTACAAAGACGCCTGCAAGGTCATCTCTGTCGATCACTATAAAATTACACCGGTAATAAGAAGCTCCATTCCTGAAGAGTACTCCAAGGTGGACGAGGATCTAGTTGACTATTGCAAACGGGAGATCAGCGTCATCGTTTTGGATGACACTCACCACGAGCGGGAACGGCTGGAGCAGCTCTTTGACATTGCTGACAAGTACCGGTACAAAGTCATCTTCGCCGAGCCAAAAACCCCCTGGCGCTTGGATTGTCCCCAGCTGAAGGACAAGAATCAGTGGAAACTGTCTGTGGAAGAGCTGAAGAAGATGAAGCCAAGCTTGGAGAAGGAATTCCTCCCCATGTATTTTGGGTGGTTTTTGAGCAAAAGAAGTTCGGAGACCCTGAGAAAGGCCGGCCAGGCCTTCCTGGATGAGCTCGGGAGTCTCAAGGCCTTCAAAAAGGAGAGTAGATACTGTATGTATAGACATGGTCTTATCATGTTTTTACCTGTTGATGTTAACAAGTCTAATCAGCTCCTAAAGCCAATTTCTAGTTGAACTTGTCAACAAAAAAAGCTTTTTAAAGCTACTAACCTGGTCCCCATCACTGCTGAAGTTGCTTTTTAAGTAAAAATAAATTGAAGGGTTTTTCCCAAGAAGTTTTTTCAGTTCTGGCCCCACAGGGCACCAGGTTTGGGTGGCAGCAGTGGGACATGGGGTCCCGCGTGTCCCCTGGTTCCGATGGGCTGGGTGGGACAAAGGCAGAGTCAGAGAGAAATGGGAAAGGCTGAACAATCCCATCCCTTAAAGGACTCACATCATCGGGGTTAAGATGACATGCAGAGGCTTCTGTTCTCTGGCTCCATCTGTGGTGAGCCTGGGGGGGAAGGAGGGGCTCAGTTACCCATCCAGTGCTCCCCAGCAGCCAGAAAGATGAGGTGAAGGACAGGATGGGAAAGGGACCTGAGATGGGAATTGGGCTCCTGGGGTGACACTGGGGGGATCACTTTGTGACAGTCACGTTCTTTACCTGTGTTTGCAGTTGCTTCTGCTATCGATGATCCCAAAATAAAAATAGATCTCACCAGCTACTTTGTGAAGAGGCCACCCGGGGTCCTGCACTGCACCACGAAATACACCGAGTTTGGAAAAGCAGCCGGAGCTGAGGAATATGCGCAGCAGGAAGTGAGTGCTGGGGTCCCAACTCCTCCCCGTGTCCCCAGTGTCCCTCCCTCCCCAGCAAGGGGTCCACAAGTCTGAGCCTTGGGATGGGCTGGGGACAGGACAGGCTTTGCTCTGAGCCAGAGGCCAAAGATAGGGACAGGAACTACGTCCATGTGGCCTGTGCAGGAGAAAACTCAGAATTGTGTAGATGGTGACTGTTTCCTACTTCCAAACAAAACACTCCCACCTCCCCTCCCATCACACCCTCCCTCCAGCATCATCTCCAATGGAGTGAGCTGAATGATGATGAATTGAGGTATTTACTCTGCCAGGCAGATTCTTTCAGAGCAGATAAGCCCAAGTTAAATATTGGAATTTGTGAAGGATAAAGATGTACCCAGCTCCAAACCCACAGAGCTGGAGTGTCAGGCTCTGACCTTCTCCTTGCACTTGGTATTTTAACTGTGTCACAGCAAGAGCTGCTGGGAGCAGCCACATTCCCCTGAGCCTAGGGAGGGTGACAGCCCCGTGAGTCCCCACCCACAGGCACTGACACTGCTCCATGTTTGTGTCCCTCTCCTCCAGGCTGTCAAGGCTTCCTATGGAAAAGGCTTCACCCTCTCCATCTCGGCGCTGTTCATCACCACAAAGACTGTCGGGGCTCGCATCGAGCTGAACGAGCAGCAGCTGCTGCTCTGGCCCGGGGACGCCGACAAGATCCTGCCCACGGACAACCTGCCGCGGGGCAGCCGGGCCCACATCACCCTCGGCTGCGCCAACGGCGTCGAGGCCGTCCAGACCGGGCTCGACCTGCTGGAGTTCGTGAAGCTGGAGAAGGCAGGGAACAAAGGGGAGCAAGTGGGGGAAATTGGAGGAGGGAAACTGCTGTATTTTGATAACGGTATGTGGATGCTCGTCCTCTCTAAAAAGATCGATGTGAGGGCGATATTCTCGGGATACTACGGGAAGGGAAAACTCGTGCCAACGCAGAGCACCAACAAACGGGGATCTGCCTTTAGCTCCTGCACCATCATCTAGGAGCACGAGCAGGGCAGCTCCTCGGTTTGTTTTTAAAAGGCAAGTAACTCCTGTAACCTTAAAGTGTAAAGAGAAATAATTGTACCTTTACTAAAGTCAACCCTTCTGCCCACCCCAGTGTGAAGCCTCTGGGGAGTTCTTGGCCTCAGGACAAGGAAGAAAACAAGCAACTCCTGACTGAAACTGTCACAGATTTTAATGGGAGAGTTTTGGAGGGAACCAGCCAGGGTGTCCTGCTTGTTTTCTTCCTTGGAGGGAGATCAGCTCTGGGCTCTTATCGCTTCCCTCTGAACCACAATCGTTCGATCTTTACCTGTCGGCACTGACCAAAGCCCGTCGGTCGCTGCTCTGAAGCCAAGGGAACTGCAGGATGTCCCTCCCCTCCCACACCCAGGGACTGACATCGGCTGCTCTGGCAGCCAATTATGGGATCAGAACCAGAACCAGCGAGACCCAGGTGTGGCTCACTCCTGTCAGGGGTGGCCCCTTACCAAGGGTTTGGCCCTTAAGGACAGACCTTGCTGAGGGCAGCAGGTCCTGGCAGCCCCGATCCCAGGCTGGTCCCACGGCTGCCCAACTCCAGCCCAGCTCCTCCTGGAGGAGGGCACGGTGCCAGGTGATGTCTTAAAGACACCGACCATCGACTTAGGGGGAAACAAGTGAAACACCAGGACAGGCAGCCAGTTCCAGCCAATTCCCCCTACCTGGGCTGGACCAAGCACTGTCCCATATCCTTGTCCTGTAGGGAACAATCCTGCCTTGGCAGGGAGTGGAAGAGATGAACTAACATCTTTTCCATCTTATTTGATAGCAACTAAAATCATGTCTGAAGTACAGAACTGCACTTCATGCAAGATTTTACTCCCTTCCTCTAATGCACTTGAATGTTAAGAGTTAGGCTGGAGTAACCCCGTAGTGTAGGAAGCGGAGGCACCGTAACCGCGTAACTCAAGTCTGCTCGAACCTAAACCCTGGCTGGAAGTTACTGACCCAGCACTTCTGTCATTAAATGTTTGACTGAAACCTGTGTTTGTGCTCCACCAGGCCCCGGTCCAGCGGGGTTGGTGGCTCCTGGGCACTATTTAATATGAAGCTCCACTGATGGTCCCAGGTCAGGTCCCAGCTCGACCTCCGGCTCTGGCTCAGGGCCTGGGGAGCTGCAGAGTGACATTAACCCGCACTAACACTGTAAATACTGACCGTGTTTGAGGCGTGGGCTGGGCTGGGGCTGTCACTGGGCACAGCTCACCCGAGCCCAACACTGCTGGGGTAAGGAGCGTTTCCTCCTCCAAACGTTGAGGCCAAAAGCAGGGAGAGCTCTGGGGTTTGTCTGGAACCAAACACTGCTAGGAAAGCAAAATAGTTCCTGCTGTTTCAAAACGAAGAATGATAATAAATTCTCATTACAATATTAAAAAAGTGAGCTATAAACCCACCCAGATCACCTGTGACCCTCCCTGCCCTCCATGGAGAAATCCTTCCAGCTCCCACACCAGCAGCAGCTGAGTGCCCGATGCTCAACCAGGGCCTCTCCTGACAGAACCTCAAGGGTTTGTTCCACCAAAGCTCGAAAAGGCCTTTGGCAGCACCTGCCCAGGGGCCAACTGAGCCCACACCCCCAGCATCCAGATCACTCCAGCACTGGAATGCACAGCTGGAACATCTCCTTCATCTGCCTGTTCAAGAACAACAGTGACACTGTCGTCGTTTGAGTTTTTATTAGTTTGTACATCATATACAGTTTATAATAAAGTAAAACCGATTGCATATGGGTCTGCTCAGGCTGATTCCCCATACAAACACAGCATCAGGAGTTCTGCTAAGGAAGTAAACAACAAATATTCACATTTTTACCATTCACATCCTAGAAAGGTCCAAGAGGGACAGGACAGTCAGTACCGACACGGAGCCTGGCTGGGAGAGGATGAGGAGTTTGGCAAAGCGATGGGACAGCGATTGCTCCATGCAATTCCCCTTTCCCCCCAGGGAAAGGTTGAGCTATGTACACTGAGGTAAACATTCCGAATTCCAGTTCAGATAAATACGGCAGCGCAGGGACAAGCTCCTCTCCAAGTGGCTTCGCATCGGCGCCTGGATCTGTCCTGACTATTCCGTAACGTCGTGACCACCACGACTCACATGCACTGAGGGGCTTGGGGTGCTCTGCACGTGGCCCCTCTGACTCCACCTCACACCCCACTCTGTCCACATGAGCCATTAAGGGACAGCAGGGAGGGGGATGGGGCAGTGGGACAGGCTGGGATGGCAGCCAGGCTCTCCATGGATCCTGCCCTCCCAGGCCACCCCCCCGTGCTCCAGCTCAGGCACAGTGTCCCAGCTCCCCCCAACCAGCAACAGAGCAGAGCTGTCCCTCTGAGCTCAGGTCTGGGCAAGGGAAAACGCCCAGCGCTGCTCTGAGAAGGGATAACCCCATCCCTGACGGCGGCAGTGGGACAGCCAGGCCTGGCAGGAAGGCCAAAGAGTTACACACCGGCTCCTACAGTCACACAGGGCACAGGGACACCCAGGAATGGCCACCCAGCTGCTGCCACCTGTCCCTGTCACAGCCCTGCCACAGCCACCTGGGGACCTGCACCGCTCCAGGGATGGGGTGGGTGCAGCACGGGGACGTCCTGTTCCCTAGGGACAAGGCACGAATTTAAACAGGATGAAAACCATCCACTGGAGATAAGGGAATATGTAGAGTTATTACTGGAACTGAGGAAGTCGTTTGGAAGTGGCAAAGCAGCGCCTGGCCCGACCCTGTTTGGTGGCTGCAGAACCGGGGCTGGCACAGCTGGACAGGCACTGGAGCTGGAGCTGGACCAGCCTCCGTGCCAGAAACACCATGACAGCACAGCAGCTTCCACTTTGTATCCTGCCAGATACACAGAGTGGAGGGACCCACTATTCCATGGATAATGGATAATACTATTGTCCCTGAACATTTTTTTCTTTCTCCTGTTTTCCAACTTGCATTCCTGTATTTACAACAGCCAACAGCTCTCAGCACTGGGGATCCCGCTCACTGAACACTCCCAGGAGTGTTCAAACAACAAACCTGGTACCTTCCTGAGCAGCCAAAGCAACAAGGAGCCAGTCAAAGAGGGTGACCAGAACCCCCTGAATGGTCTTCACAGCTTTCCAACCCAAACTACTCCATGATTCCATGAGCGTGATCAGGCAAAACCACATCCAAGGGAAAGTCTAACAGCCAAACAATTCCCATCTCCCTGCAAACGCTGCAGTCCCACAGCAGAGCCCCCACAGGCCGGCTCTGCCCACAGCCACACTCCCCACACACTTTTCCTGTAGTTCACAACTTCCCTGGAGAAGCTGACAGCCCCTTCTCGAGCTATTCAGAACAACTACTCCCAGCACGACTGGTGGAAGATCCCCCCTGACACACCAGCCTGGTCTGGCTCTCAGCCATGGCAGCTCTTCTCTCTCAGGGCATCCTAGTGGAGGGTGTCCCTGCCCATGGCAGGGGGTTGGACTCGATGGCCTTTAAAGGTCCCTTCCAGCCCAAACCGTTCCGTGGTTCTGTGCCTTCGCTTTGACTCACATAATAACGCTCCGTAAAAAGTCTTGGCACTCACCATAGGAATATTTAACTACATTAAATCATGCATTCATGTACAGGTTATAAATAGCTGCTGTATACATTTTCTCTCCCCGAAGCAGAGCCATCCCACTCCTGTGCTCAAAGGAATGGGCTCACTCACAGCTTGGAGAGAAGGAAGGGAGGAAGGAAGCAGATTGCACTTCCCTGGGGCAGGGGGAAATGAGAACAAACCCACTGACAGACACAGGACACGGCTGCGCTCAGCAATGGGAGGCTGAGAACAGCCCAGACTGTACAGTGACAACAACACAGAGAGAACGAGACATCATGGATCCGGAACACCACTAAACAGGACCTGTAAACTGATTTACAGTGCCAGGAGAGCTGGGGGAGGATCGATGTGCATAGACCAGGGTTTCAGTTCCCCAGGGATTCACCGTTTTGGAGCCTGAAAGGTGCCAGGACCCAACTGCTCTTGGTGCACCTGGGTGGGTTCACCCTTCACACTGGCATGAAGGACCTTGGAATAAACACGGTAGAGTTGGGTTTTGAAAGGATTACACAGCACTGGCTCACTTGGAAAGCTGAGTTTCAAGTGAGTTGTAAAATACTCCGTTCTGCAGTGCTAAAATTTAAGCCCTTAAATTTTCCCTCTACGAAAGCAGATTGTCAAGAATCCTGACCAACCACCACAGCAGGACCACGAGAGCACCGTCTCCGCTGGAACCGCCGGGACCTCGCGGTCCTGTGCCGGTCCCTGTCCCGCTGGAAGGACAAGCACAGCCCTTGGGAGGGAGGAAGACAAAGACATGGCATTCAGAGCCATCACCTCGTGCAAAGAACTCCCTGCAGTGTTTGTTCCTGCAGAAGGAAGGTAAATCAGGTGTTACACAGAGTCAGTGTCAGGCTCTGTCTCTGCACAGCACGGCCTGGGAGCACCAACACCCCTTCTCCGAGCAAACTCTGGCCTCCAACGGCCCCTGCACTGCCAGGTCAGCCCAGGACCCAGCCAAGGCCCCACTGCCCCTCACTGAGCACCAGCCCAGGATCCCCAGCCACAGCTCTGCTGCCTCTTGCTCCCCTCACAGCCCATGCTGAGCATGAACCCTCCACAGACAGGACTGAACTCACAGATCACCTGGGCAAAAAGGTTCTCCACTCTCTAGAGAACAGGGGAGAATTCTGGGAGCAGAGCCCTCTCCCAGGTAAGATCCTGCTGCAACACCACCTTTCAGGTGAAAACCAAACCCATCTGGACGTAGCTCTGGGCTGGAAGGTCATCCATCCCTCCAGCTCCCGTCCTGACACTGGTACAGACGGTCAGTTCAGAGCTGGGCTTTGCATTTCCTTGCTGCTTTGGACGAGTAAATCACTGCCAGGAGAAAACCACTTGGCCAGGTTAACCAACCAACCAACCCAGCTGCTGCACAACAGGAGCTCACAGCTCTGCACATCCCAAACCACCCACAATCCCTGCCTGGACTTCACTTGGCATTGAAAGACTCACCCACGTCATGGATCAGTAACAGGAAATCACACATCAAGCTCAACAAAATCAAGTTTAGCACAAATATGAAATATTCAAGTGGATTAATTAAAAAAAGTACAGTGAAGGAATTCAGCCCAGAGCAAATTCAATATTCCCTTAAACAGGACAATCCTGGGAACACAAAGCCCTTAATTCCAGCTGCATCACAGGGAATTCTCACATAAGCTGCTCTTTAAACTCAAAGCAGCATTTCTCTGATACAGAATTGTAAGCTCACACATTATCACTGAAGTTAATGCCCGAGTGGACCTTGGGAGAACCATGGGAAAAAAAAAGAAATAAAAAGAGCCAAAAATCCAGCTGGCAGGTGAAACGGGATTGTATAAAACTGGATCGAGTGTTGGCAATATTTCCAAAAATTAAGATAACTTACAAGTTACTCGAAACCCTGGACATGCTGCTACAGAGCCAACCAAAATAAACCAGGAGATTCCTTCACCCTCTCACACATGGAGATTCCAGGAAAATTCCGGCAAATCCTCTGTGCTGAGGGGCAGGAGCAGCTGAAAGCATGGGCCAGCATGGAGGGACCAAAAGATTCAGAGCTTTATTTTTATTTTTTTTTAATAAAGTTAACCGTAAAACAAAATTCACAAGCCTTCCCCTCCCGAGCTGGTTTCCTCTTCACACACACAACACACAAACAGAGGCTCCAACCCAGAAATGAAACTGCTCTAAGGACAACGAGACGTGATGGAGGAGGAGTCTGGGGCTGTCCGTATTCGAGGTTAAAAGAAGCAGATCAGGTATGTGTGGTTTGATTTGTGTTTGTTTGCTTCTTAGCCAAACTGGAAAAAGAAATTTCCAGGACCAGAAGCTGAAAGAGAAAAATGGGAGATGTCAGGACTTTCCAAACTCAAAGACAAAACAGTTCAGTGCAATCTGAAGCAGCAACATGGATGCCCACACAGAGGTCTCACCTCCAGAGCAGAGAACGCCCGGCTTTTGTGGCTTCTGAACCCAAAACAACCAGAACCAGCCACCAGCTGAGGCTGTACAGGCAGAACTTTCCAAGCTCTCCTCCTCAAGCAGCACATCCACTGGGAGCCCCAGCTGCCCCGTCAGGGATTCCATGTACTTACGACTCCAAGGCTGGCAGGAGCAAACCTCACCTACCTTCAAAGCTGAAGCCTCCCGGCCCGCCGAAGAAGGCCTTGAAGATGTTATTTGCATCGAATTCTACAGGGGAGAGAAGGAATTCATGAGCTGCAGGGAAGCAGCCAGTTAAACTCTCACACTTCAGGAACTGCCAGTTCACTGAGAGGGTTCCCAAGGGGGTGAGCAGGGACACAGGGCTGGCTCCGAGCCCTGGCACAGCAGCAGCAAACAGGTAAAAGCAGCTGTCACAGGGAGAACCTGTCAGGAGGCAGCCTAAGGGTTTGGATAAGCAGCATTTAGGGATCCACAGCTACACTGCTTTACATGTCCTGTGATAGATTTCTGCCTAATGGCAGCTACTGCCCACCAACTCAGCCAAAGACAACATCCACCAGTATCCCAGCCATTTCCCAACTGGAAACACTCAGTGCAGCTCTGCCATCCCAATGCTTTCAGCAACCAAACTGAATCAATTCATGGAATTATTCTCAATGAGAGGCTTGCTTTAGGGCCTAAGGCAGACTCTTAAGGGTCTGATGTTGTTTAAGGCTGCCATGGCAGAATATCATAAGGAACACTGACCTCCCATGTTCAATCCATCCTCCTCCAGATCCTGCCCGCTGTCGTAGCGGGCCTTCTTCTTGGGGTCTGACAGGATTGTAAAGGCTTCACCAACCTCCTTAAATTTCTTCTCCTCTTCTTTCTGTACTTCTGCACTTGCCCCACTGTGTCGGTCTGGGGATACACACAAAAGCAGGAAGAAGCTTTTCATTTCTAGTGCAAATGGAAAACATTAAACATTCCCAAGCTCCTGTCCCAGCACATGCTCTAGACCCGTGAGCTGCTATTTGTCCAGAAATTCCCCCTCCCATATGCATTCCTGCCTCAGTGATGGCTGTGCAAGGCACACAGGGACTGCTGTGGGTACCTGGATGGTGCATTAGTGCTCGTTTCCTGTAAGCCTTCTTGATCTCATCTTCAGAGGCATTTTTGTCCACCCCCAGGATTTTGTAGTAGTCTTTCCGTTTGCTCTTTTTCAGTTCCACCTGTGCGTTCTTTAGGAGCTGTTTGTGTTCTGGAAAGGAGCACAAGGCCAGAGGACAGGGGTTACTTTGTCCTTCTCACTTCAGCCCACTCAAAAAGCAAGGGGACAGTTAAAATGAGAACCGAAACCAGATATTCTGAACTCAGTGCACTGTCTCAGTCACAAGCTCAATTATCATCTCAGCATTCAATGCTGGGAGAGAAACCAGACATTTCCAGTGCTTCCAAGGCCTCCTCCTTATTGTCCTGCTGGGGTAAAAGGCTGCAAACCTGAGTATATTGTGGGGAAAAAAGCAACAACAAAAAAATTGGCAGTTAAGGGAAAAGTGTGCACACAAACAGAGTGCCCATGTGCTCACCTTTTGTTTTCTCTGTCTGATAAACCTTCTCATAGTCTCTTACAGCATCTTCATATTGTTCTGTGTCCATGTAACTGTGGAAAGAAACAATGGTGGCCAAGGTGTCCTTCACAGGAACATCAAAAGGGGTTCAAGTACAGCTCTCTGGGTGGACATGGATGAAGGGAAGAGAATCATCAGAGGGGCCCACACAGGGCCACTGCCAGGGAGCCCCAGACACCTGCTACTTGTGGGAGCTTCATTCCTGTTCCTCAGCAGCGTAAGGAACAGGAATAAAGAGCCCCTCAGTGCAGAACCTTCCATTAGGTTAAACTCCAGCCTGTCCCATCCCTCAGAGCTGCTGGGAGGACCTTCCTGCCCACACAGCTGCTCAGGTGTCCCTGCCAAGGCGCACTCACCACTGTGCCCTCCTCAGGTACGCCTTGATGTACGTGTCGTCCAACTTCACCGCGTTCGTACAGTCGTCGATTGCTTCTTCAAGTTTCCTAAGCTACAACGGCAGACACAGGTGAGCAAATCCCAAACAAGAGGACAAATTCTGCATGGTGATTTTAGGCAAATGAAAGGTGGGAAGAATCTGGGAGAATCTCACTGGTTTCTACGTCTAGGAATTTTTTTTTTTCCAATTCCCCCCAAAACACTGAGCTTTTGTTCCCTTGGAAAAAATGAGAAGCTTGGCTGGTGACATGGCAGATGTGGTGCTTCTGTGTAAGAAATGCACTCAGAAACAAGGGTCTTCCTGAAAACAATCCCAATTCTGCGTCCAAGATAATTCCCAGACAGCAAGATAAAAATATTTAAAAGAAATCTTTTTTAGATAAAGAATTGTTTGTTTTCAGACACAAACAGCCATGTAAAACACCCACTATGTTGTCTCCAGCTCATCCCACTTCCCAGGTTTTGGGAACAGCCTGTGTTCTCTTGACCAAGTGCTGATGTCTGGGGAGCAGCATCAACAGAGGGACAGCTGAGGAGGAAACGTGCCCAGAAGACACAGGGTGGGAACTGGGAGCAGTGACACATGACTGACTGTTTTTCTGGATACTGCAGGACTAAAATTCAACAGCAAAGCTGGAAGAAGTGTCCAGGGGCTTTAAATTAGGTCTTTTTTTTAAGATCAAAAACCAAAGCAAGACATGACTTACAAGAAGAACTAAGAAAATAAAGCCACTCATTCCCAGGAACAAAAAAGAGGGACAGGGATGCCTTTTGCTGACTAAGATAAGGCTACAGCACGTCCCTCCTCTCCCTCCCACTCTGTGCAGCCCAAGTATTTGAGTTTTGTTTCTGCAGGAGTCAACTGCTGGCTGCTGGGCACTAACCCAAGTGTTGTGCAAGCACAGATCCCTGACACACTGCCCGTGGCCCCAGAGAGATGCAGCTGCCCAGCAGCCAGAGGAGCCCGTGCTTCCCAGAACAACTGCTCTGTGGTTTATCGCTGACATGGTGAGGGATATGGCAACAGACACTTGTCCCTTACCTTTGAATTAACTGTCCCCCTGTTGCAGTAGAGTTTGGCATTTGTTTTGATATTATTTGGGTCTATTCCTAGTGCCTCTGTGTACAGTTCATACGCTAGTTTGTAGTTGCCTTTCTTGAACGCTTTATTCCCGTCTTCCTTCTTCGCTTTAAGTGCTTTGGCGTTCTGAAAGGAAACACGCCCGGGTCAGGACACGAGGTCAGGGTTCAGGGGGACACAAAGCACCTCGTTCTGCTGGACAAGGGCCCTCAAAAACAACAGTTCTAATTTGGTTTCAGACACTGCTGCAGGACACAAGTCACAGCCTTGCTCCAGCAGCTGAAACGAGCTGGAAGCACTTTGCCTTTCCCCCATGAGAAGCACTAAAGGAACAGCCAGTGCCAGTTCCAGGCATTCTCCACAGGAGAAAGGTTGCCTAATTTTTAAGATGAGAACATGACAGTGCAGTAAATTTATGGATTAAAATGAAAGGAACTGGGAGCTCACTTTTTGAGGGCTTATACATGTGAACACATTAGGTAAGTCAGTTGAAGAACTACACCCAGGGAAGGAGCAACATGAAGAAACAGTGTTAAATGCAAGTCAGGCTGTGGGCGGATATTGGATACAAAAGTCAGGAGTTCCTTTGGAAATGATGTAACTGGGAACAAAGAAGAGGGAAGGGGAAGCAGCTTCAAAGTATCCCAATCTGCTGAGAAAGAGCTTCTGGCTGGGTTTATCTGGTTGTCTTTGGGAAGGGCTGGATACACTGTCTGCTCCTGGAGACCTGAGAATGGTAATGCTGAGGGAGGGAGAAGGGATTGATCCAGTAGAATCAAGTGAGGTGTTTGCTTTAAAAAACTCCAAATCCTGGCAATTTTGCAGTCCCTTCTCCACCACTTACCCGGCAGGCAAGACAGGCCTTCTCGTGGTCTGGGGCCATCCTGAGGGCCTGCACGAAGAACTGCACGGCCTTCTCGATGCAGTCCTCGTAGTACAGGCACAGCCCACGCACGTACAGAGCGTCGGCGTTCGTCGAGTCCATCCGCAGGATATCGCTGCAACAACAGCAAGGGAGGAAATGTTCCCCGCTTCCCGCCTCCTCCTGACCTCCACAAGCACCTTCCTCTGCTCAGGTATCCAGTTATTTGATCAAGCCCACGGTACAGATAAGCCAAAAGGATGTGAACCTGCTCGAGCGGGACGGCTGGCTGGGAACAGGGTATGGATGCGGCTTCCCGGGAAGATTAGCGGGGATGAACTCACACAGTCCTCCTCCTCACAGTGTGCATTAAGGACTATTTCTTTTTTATATTCCCTCATTTACTCTGGGTGTGGAGCACAGGCAGCAGCCAGGACACACCCCCAGCCCTTGGACACTCACCTGGCCACGGACTGAGCCTCGGGGTACCGGCCCAGCAGCGCCAAACACTCGGCCTTGAGGATTTTGAACCGATGACATGCGGGAGCAAATTCCAGAGCACGATCCATGCAAAACACAACCTGCAGTAGGAAAAGCCACAGACATGAGCACAGCAAAGACAAACCACCTAGTCTCAACAGCTGCACCATGTCTGGGATTTGTGTTTGACCAAGAAGGGGAGTGTGGCTGCTACAGAGACATTCATTGGGAAATTTTCCTCATTTTCCTGCAGGTTTTTTGTCTTTTAAAGGGCTTTGTGTGTCAAGATCTGAGGCACCTGCTGTGTTACTGTGACAGATCACTACCCAAGACTCAAAGGACACCTGTAGGAGGTCCACCCCTTTAACTCTTCTAAACTGTAAGCCCTAAAGAAAGAGCCAAAGAGGACAATCCTGCCCCTGTTTCCTGCAGTATAAAGACACTTGGAAGGGATAGAAATTCAATAGATTGAGACAGTCTGGACTGGAGAAAACACAAAAAAGTACAGTATAGGGGCTGATCTTCCACTGGCCTGCCAGCCATGGGCAGGGTGAGCTAATGGGTCTTTTCCATCCCTGCTCTCGGCGGGGACATCTGCACGAGAACGGGGCATTGTTCCCCAAGGTTCATCTGCTCCCCGGCCCGTGACATCACGGGGCCCTGCTGTGGGAAGCACTGTGCTCCAGAGCCAAGGGCTCCTGGGAGAGGCAGGAGCAGCTCTCCAGAAACAAAGATCACGTTTTATGTGAGCACTGCCCCAGTGAAGTGGGACCAGGGAAGTGAGGAACAGACACAGGACGTCCAATGCAGGCATGGCAGTTCCTACACAGGAGATTCAGATTGACCACACGTCCCATTTGCTTCTCAGAAACAAGGGATACAACGATGGGATTTACCCTTCCAAAATCTTGAGCTTGGCCTAACAGTCAGTGACCTGAACAACGAGCTCAGTGTGCCAGACAATTTCCTTTCTGGGCCAAATCTGAGCCTTACATGCATCCACTGCACAGCAACGGTTGCATGAGAAGTGCTTGGTGCCTTTCAGATTTCATGCTGTTTTTTCTTGTTCTATCAGGTTAGTACCAGCTGCATCCTCTTACAGGCCTCAGGAAGACAGATTTGGAAGCAGTAAGGAGAGTGCCCCATGCAGATCTGCATTCCTCCTTGTGTGACCATCACTGGAACATGGCCTGCCTTTTTTTTTTTTTAAACAGTTGAGAAAGAAGAATCCTGGATATGCATTTTAGGAGAAAAGCTTGATTAAATGCTGCTGCTGAGAAAATCTGTCTCAAACAGCTCATTCATGGCTCCACTCATCTTGCAAAGCAAATGGTGACAGAGGACACCCAGCCTGAGCCAGTCACCTCCTCACTTGTCATTCAGTCAGTGCTCAGGGAGCACAAGCTCTGCCCCTTTCCCAGCTGACACAGTTCACCAGCCAGCCCTGCTTCAGCAGACGTGGCACTGCACCTCCCAAACACCCAGGGAAATCAGCCACACACCTGGCTGCACAGGCCAGATCAAATATGTCAGTTCTTATATAAGACCACAGCAAACAAGTTCATCTCACCTTCCTGAAATCCCGTTTCTCAAAATCCACTTCAGCTATTTTTTCATACTCGAGCACGGTCGTGGCGTTCTTCAGCTGAAAGACAGAACACACAAGTGCTGCAGGACAGTCTCTGCTCTGAAATGCCATCAGGCCAAGCCCTGAAGTGTCAGAGCCAAATCTACAGCAGACCATGGACTGATCATGCAGATGACACGAATACTTTTGCTAGCATTAAAATCAGTTTGAAATCAATTGACCAAACTGGTAGCCCAGGAAAACGTACCCCGTGAAAGGGACACAACAGCGGCAGCTGCCTTACACCACTCTCCATTTCTCCTCTGGAGAGCTGGGGGAAAGACCAGCTCAGCCTCCTCAGCATCTACTGGGGCCAGTTAAATCTGAAGACCCTCTTACCTCCTGCTGTGCCTGCGTATTCTTATGATCCAGTTCTAAGACTCGCTGAAAGCAGCGGCTGGCAGCCATGGCGTTCCCTAAGGAAAGGTGGCACTTCCCTTCCCGCAGATGGCCCTGGGAACACAGGTAAAAGGGAGCTGCAAGAGCTGCAACAGGCGCAGACAAGGTACTGAATGAAGAGCCCGAAGTTCTCCACGTACCCGCACAAAGCTGTCGTCCAACCTGACCGACTGCTGAGCATCTTCCAGTGCTTCTCGGAACCTCCCCAGCATCATGAGCGTGGCAGCTCTGTTCCCATAATAACTGGCATTATTGGGACAGGTATCTGGGGACGGTGCAAGACTCACTGTCAGTGCAATGCAGCAGCTACACAGCTTGTGGCACTCATTAAGAACATTGGCCCTGACCGGCATTATCGATCTGGCGACATTTCCCAAGGTAATTAAAGCAGGCAAGAAGTTTCCATCCAGCATGTACTGTTAGAAACCCCGCTGGTGTGTTTGAAATCAGCAACCAGCTCTGATTTCTAGACATGGTATTCAGCAAAGATTGATATGGCCATCAGCTCTTCTCACCTATGGCTTTCGTGTAGTAGTTGTACGCCTCGTTGTAATCTTTCTTGGCATAGTATGCGTTTCCTTGCTCCTTGAATGCTTCTGCTTCTCTGAAAGGAAGCAAAACACCACATTTTCAGAGGGATTGAGCACCAGATTCTGACCATGCTGACCATTTGATCCCCAAGCAACCTCAGTATAACTCTTCAACGGTCCAAATGCTTGTAGCTGGTTGCTGTGAGATCTCAGCACACGCTGCTCGGGGGAAAGCAGCACACCTTGTGTCCTGCTGGCTCTCCGATACTCCAGCCCTTTAGCTGGGTCACTAACAGGGATATTTCCTGGTCAAATATTACAGGGATGCAATAGCAGCCTAAAACCACCTTTGAGTCTCCTCAAAGAGTCCAGCAGAACTCCTTGGTATGGGGTTTATCCAACAGCCCCCTCCTGTGAGGTGCTGCACCACCTCAGAGCACAACAGACAGCACTGCCTCTCTCAGGAGTCCCACATACTTATGAACAAAGACCGAGAAGAACAGTTTCCACATCCAAAAGACAGCTAAATCAAAAAGGAATATGGGTGCAAGCCTCCAGCAGAAGCTTGGCACTGCCTTGGCAACAGGTCCAGAAATAGTCCTCACACTCAAGAACAAGCGTTTGCAGAGACAGTTTGGGACATTTAAAAACACACAACATATGGTTTAAAGCAGCTTCCCTTAAACTCCTGAAAGCAAAGCTTTCCCTGAGGGAAATGAAACCCTTCTCTCTCTTCCCCCATCTCCCTTCACCCTTCCAGACGCTCAGTCCGAGAGGGAGTGCACACTCCAGTGCTGGAGCTGGGAACATGAGCAAAGCTCTGCAGGCCAACCAGGGAGAGAACAATGGGAATTGTGTTGGAACAAGTTCCCATGTTTTCAGCCTCGCTCAGGCTGCCCTTGGCCATTCCCACACAAGCGCCTCATGCAGGGGTTGTTTTCAGTGAGCCATCGCAGATTTCCCAGCTGGCAGAACAATGGACACAGGGAAGTGTGCTCTTCACTTTCAGTTTTAACTTTTGCTCTGGGCTACACCCTGGCCAGGTCCAGCCATGGCCTTCAGGAGTCACACCCAGGGAGAGCCCAGAGCCACAGGCTGTGCTCAGCTGAAATGGGATGGTAACAACTGTGGCAGCGCACACATCCACTGCCTCAGGATCCCGGGTCGGCTCCTCCGGAGCAGGAGCAGATTAACTCACCCATGGAACACAGGACATTGCCCCAGCCCTCCCAGCATCACACCTGAGGCAGGTGCTGCAGCACCCACCACAGCCCCAGCACAGCACAGCACCCTTCTGGCTGCACCATCTACAGCCAGGATTGCCTGCGGGATGGATCCGTATCACTGACTTTGCATGACCGAAATGCTTCCAAACACAACCACCTCCTTTGAATATTACAGATCAAACATCCAAATACAGTGGAAAAACTACTCAGCAATTCTGCACTTCTGGAAGCTGGGCAGTAAGAAGTTTCACCGCTCTCTTCTTTCTGTAATGGTAAATGGAAAAGAAAATGAGAGATCCTATGAAAGTTCCTTCCCTCAGGAGGCATCTGTTACACAATTTGAAGTGTGAACAGTCTTAATGGCAGAACTCACCTAAGCCACCACTGCAGCCCAGCCCAGCCCAGCAGGCCCCAAGTCACAAGTCTTTTAGCAATTCTACCTGTCATGTCACAAGGAATCACTGCCTAATAGACACAGCTGAAGGCTGGGTGCCAGAGCATCCCATCTGCAACAAACTGCTGGGAAGAGCTGGAAAAATGGGAGGAAGAAAACAGATCCATGCATAACCAACTTGCACAAAGCTCTGGTACTCTGAGATGCCAGAGAAACACCCCCACACAAGGATTACCGTTTTCTCCTCTTTTTTATTGGCCCATTTTCCTTTTAAGCATTTTAACACAGATGGATGTATCAGCAAGTCACAGTGCCTCGGGTGACACCAGCAGAAAGGAGAGCACAGGTATCTGCTGCTCACAAGGCCTAAAGTTTAGCGACGAAAATGGTGAAAGAAGCAGCAAATCACCCACCGAGCACGAAGGAGCTGCTGGAGCTGCCAGGCTGGGCTCGAGCTCCCAGCCCCAGGACAGAGGCAGCTCTGCCCCGCTGTGCCCCGCTGACACAGGAGCACACAGAGCACACAGCCCTTGTTTACCACGGCTCCAACAGGGAGAACTGCAGCCCCTGATCTCACTGGGGATTGTTTCACCCCAAACAGATGCTGGGGCCTGAATGAGCTCATTCTGCCTCCCGCGCTGCTGGGCCCTGCGCTCCCCACTTGCTACTTTTGACACCGAAGAAGAATCGTGCTTTGCTAAAAACGCGCCCCCGGCTCAATGGGCGGCTTTGTGGCAGGGCCGGTGTCTTCACGGGGCCGCTCCACGCCGGGCACGGGGAAGAGCTGCTCCAAGGAGCTGGGGAAGAAGCTTGTCTTTCATGGCTCACGTGCACAGAAGGGGCTGGTGACTCTCCCTGCGAGCGAGGCCATTCTTTTATTCTCTTTTATAATAATTCCAGTTGGAAAATACGTCCAAGATCATCGAGTCCCACCTGTGACTGATCACTACCCTCTCAACTGGACCAGTGCACTGAATGCCACGTCCAGTTGGACACCTCCAGGGATGGTGACTCCCCCACTCCCTGGGCAGCCCCTTCCAACGCCTGACCACCCTTCCTGTGCCAGAATTCCTCCTGATGTCCAACCCGGATCTCCCCTGGCACAGCTTGAGACACACCAAGACAAACAGCAGCTGCGTGTGCCGACGCTCCCTCGCACGCCCAGGCCCCAGGACGGAGTTTGCTGCCTGGCTGGTGGGAGAGGAACCAGCACAAGGCTCCTTCTCCTCCCCATGCCCTGCCAAAAGCTCAGCCCCTGCTCCTTCCCAGCACAGCAGCGCTCAGAGAAGCCGTCCTGCGCACAGTGACAGAATCCCACGCTTGCCTAACAACTCCTGCCTCCTCCTCAGAGCTTCCACACGCTGCCCCCGCTCGAGTGCCGATCGTGGCTTCCACCCTCCCACTCCAGCTCCCAACGAGAGTCCCGCAGACCCACCTGGTTTTCTGAACCTCTGGGGGATGTGTAACCCCGCAGCTCTCGGTCCAGGTGTGCTGGCACAGCCCCTGGGCAGGGATGTGCCAAGGCAATGCCACCCCTGACAGACATCCAGCAGCTAAGCAGGTGGCAGAGTGGCTCTCTCACAGCTCTCCTGACCCTCACTCCCACTGCACCGCCTGCCTCTGTTATGAAACAGTGACAAAATCCTAAAATAGCCATGATTTAAGGAAGGGTCCAAAAATCCTGTCCTGGCCAAGCAATCTTTCCTGTGAGGCTCTGACAAAAGGAACACATCTGCCTTTTCTGAGCAATTCTTGCAGAGGCTTTTTCTTTAATGGGATATGGTGTGTTTATCCAGCATTTTTGGGGTGAAATCCCACCCAGATTCTCAGCTGTCAGATGTTACTCAGCTGCTGGAGTAAAATAAGTTTGGTGATCTCAATTCAGTTTACAGCAGGCAAATGTCTAGAGTTTAAAATTAGCCATCGTGTTTGCCACTGGACATACAATACTCCCCCCTCCCTTCTTCCAGCACTTGGAAGAGAAGCCAAACACTCCCTGTGCCAGAGAGAGACACAGGGTGCACTTTAGAGACCCTTCCTCAGGTGAGGTTTGACACTGAGTGAAGATTTAAAGAGATAAAAATATATATTTACAACTTCCTCATGAGGGGAGCGGAGGTGCAGCACCAATCTCTTAGCAACCAGTGACAGGACCCAAGGGAAGGGCTGGAGCTGTGTCAGGGGAGGGTTAGACTGGATATTAGGAAGAGGTTCTTTCCCCAGAGGGTGGTGGGGCACCGAACAGGCTCCCCAGGGCAGCGGTCACACACACAGTGCCGTGTCACACACGTGATCCCCGGCTGGGCAGAGCAGAGCCCGTTTCCCGGCACATCAGCTCCCCCAGCGCGCCGGGTTCGCTCTGTGCAGCGGCACAGGCACCACCACAGCCACTCACAGCAGCCCCAAGCCTGGGAAACCCCAGTCTGGACCTGCACAAAGGGCCTGAGGAATCACCCACGGGAACGTGCCAGCAAAGGTCAGAGCTGAACCCGAGCCCACAAGGGGCACAAACCCCCAGGACGTTCCCTGCACCCGAGGGCAAACTCAGAGAAGACCAAAAGAGCCACAAGAACCAAAATGCACCACAAGAAATCCAAGAACTGACCCAAACCTCCCCTGCAGCCATGAGGGAGAGCAGCAGCTGAGCCCCAACTTTAATTGTGCTGTTATGTAATTCCCGGAGCTCGGAATTAACCTAATTCCCAGCAATGGCTCCATCACTCCTGGCAGGCCCACAGCATAACTTTTGTGAGATGAGAACCCATGGAAAGGTCTAGAATCAGCCAGAGACTCCTTTTTTGGAAGGAAGCAATTTCTTTTAAATGAAGGAAACCAGACAGCTGTAAGAATACCATGGGAAAACAACTGCATTTACATCATGATTCACCCTAGAAAAGCAAAGAAAAAGGCTGGAACTGTAGGTACGGATCACCTTTTCCTCCTGGATAAAGCAACTGCCTGTCAGACACTCAAATACTCTGCAGATGCACAGGGGACCAAACAACTACAGGAGCAGCTTCTGCTGCTCCTTGTACGATCATAAGATCATCATTCCACATGAGTACAATGGGTTGGATTTATCACCTGGGAAACCCAAGTGCCCATTTATAGGCAGAAGAGGAGTAGTGGAGCCTTCTCCAGGCTATCCCAGAATGACTTGGTGCCCCTCAGCCGACTCCCCTCCCTCCCTCCTGCCAGCGCTGCCCCGAGAGCTGGTGAGAAACGACGCCTGTTCCGGACGAGCCTCGCCAGGATTCACCTCACTTCATGGGAACTGCACTGGAAAAGCCTCTTGCTGCTCACCAGCACCCGCTGAACTGACCAGTGACCCCCAGCCAGGCCGTGCCTGGAGCCTCCAGGACTCCGTGCGGGCCGTTCCACACTCGTCCGACGATTCCCCACGGAGGCACCGACGCTCCCCAGGGCTGCAGCAAGGGCACCACAACCTCACCACGGGACTTTCCCAACCATCTGAGGTATTTCTTTTTCAAGAGGCTTCCACATCCTCCAGTGCTCGAGGAGGAGGAGGAGGAGGAGAATGATCCAGCCTGGAGCATGCACGGGAGCCAGAACCCAGAGCTGCCAGGAAGATGACAAGGAAATTCTCCCTGGCAAAGCTCCAGGGACCCAAGCTCGCAGAGCAGCTGGGAGCAGGGAAAAACTGTTCCCATGGGTGAGAAACCTTTAAAATTAATGAAGAAACAAGTGAGTTTTTGGGGGTGGCCCAGCCCTGCTCATCAGCTGCTCTGCACCGATGCACTAATGGATAAAATTAACACAATTACATCAACCCTTTCCGCCAGGACCCCAACAATCCATGAGGCAGCAGCAGACAATAATTATCCTGTGACCACACTCCACATTCCTGTGCCCTGGACACCCCGGGAGCCCTCAGGCACGACTGCAGCTGCTGCAGGACTTTAGCTGCAACCATCCTGAAATGCAGATCTCATTATCCCAAAAACGGGAAAAGGAAACACTGTGAAGGCAATTTGGAATATTCTGTAACTCCTGCCTGCTGAGCCTTAGGAGGTGCATGGCCTGGTATGGCCAGGGAAGGAAGGGTGCTGGAGGTCGCTGTCAGCAGACACTTGGTGCCTTCAGTCAGGCTTTTACCTCTGGGAATTTTTACCATTTCAAACACCACATTTCCCTCGCCCAGGGGCAGGAATGACGTGCCCACACAGGGCTGTCCCGGTGCTCTGTGAGCCTCAGCCAGGTGCCTCTTCAGCAGCTCCTCCTTTCCGGCTCAGCAGGGCCTCCCCAGGGAGCTGCTCCTCAGGCCTCAATTGCACAGAACCCTCAGGCCACCAGTGGGAGTCTGAAACCACTCTTCCACTTTCGGTTTAGTTTCTTATTTTTCATTCCACTGGGTAATTCTCAGGAGCCGTTCCCTCCCCTCCCGCAGGAACTACCCGGGGAAACGAGCCCAGTCCCCACCGCTGTGGAACAAGCAGAGTTTCCTGGACATGGACCTTCCCACCTCCTGCCCTCAGAGCTCCACCTGGCTCGCTCCTGGGAGGAAAACCTGCGAGAAGGGCCAGGATCCCACTGCCCCAGCCTCGGTGCACCGGAGCACTGCAGGGACACGGTGCTGGAGCTCGCAGGAGCCCCCGGGGGGATGGAGCGTTCCCGGGGGGATGGAGCGTTCCCGGGGGGATGGAGCCTTCCCGGGGGGATGGAGCCTTCCCGGGGGGATGGAGCCTTC
>JAWWLV010000087.1:2433324-2453951 GCA_035041135.1 Platyrinchus mystaceus
CCTTCCCGGGGGGATGGAGCCTTCCCGGGGGGATGGAGCCTTCCCGGGGGGATGGAGCCTTCCCGGGGGGATGGAGCGTTCCCGGGGGGATGGAGCGTTCCCGGGGCGTTTTCCCCGTTATCCACAGCAAGGCAGGACGGGGCAAAACCCACCACGGGCAGGTTTCAGACGGACCAGGGAACGGGGACCGGGGTGATGAAGCAGCAAAGGGCGTCAAATGTAGGAGTCTGAAGCCTCCCCTTCGGCAGCTGTTCGATCCTCCTCCTCCTCCTCCGCGAGGGGAGGCCGCGCTCCGCCGGCACCGGTGTGCGGGCCCTGCGGAGCTCCCGGCCGCGGCCGGCCCGCCAGGAGAGTCACCGGCCGCCCGCTCCCCGGCCTGCCGGCGCCGGGGCCGCCGCTGTTACCTGCGCGTGTCCTCGTCGCTGTCGGGCTCGCCGGGCCCGTCGGGCGCCGCCATCACCACATCGCACTCGGGCTCGGCCGCCGCCATCTTACCGCGCGGGGCTGGGCGGGGCCAGCGCCGGAACGGGCGGGGCTCCGCCGGGGGCGGGGCGGGGCGGGGCGGGCAGCCCGCCAGGGGGCGCCCGCGCGGGGGGGAGCACCGGGCACCGGGCACGGGGCGGGGCGGGGCTTATCAGCGCCACGCCCCTACGTGCGGCAGCGCCCCCCGCGGTCCGCCCGGCCGCTGGGGGGCGCTGCGGCACCGCCCCTCCCTGAGCCGCGGCCGCGCCCGGTGAGGCGGGATGGGCAAGAGCTGCAAGGTGGTGGTGTGCGGGCAGGCCTCGGTCGGCAAAACCTCCATCCTGGAGCAGCTGCTCTACGGAAACCATGTGGTCGGTGAGTGCGGGGCTGCCGCGCTGCTCCCCGGCGAGGCGGCGGCCGGCCCTGGGCAGGGCTGTCCCTGCTCACGGGAGGTGCGGGAGGGCAGCTCCCCGGGCTGGGCCGGGGCCGGACCCCCGGCAGCGTCCCCACATGTCCCCTGCCCACCCACCCCCGCCAGGCTCGGAGATGATCGAGACCCAGGAGGACATTTACGTGGGCTCCATCGAGACGGACCGCGGGGTGCGGGAGCAGGTTCGCTTCTACGACACGCGGGGGCTGCGGGACGGGCTGGAGCTGCCCAAGCACTGCTTCTCCTGCACCGACGGCTACGTGCTGGTCTACAGCACGGACAGCAAGGAGTCCTTCAAGCGCGTGGAGCTGCTCAAGAAGGAGATCGACAAGTCCAAGGACAAGAAGGAGGTGAGTCCCCCAGGGGAAGAGGCAGGGGCAGAGTGGGGTCTGCTCCCCTTGGCAGGTTCTCACCTTTGCTCCAGCTTGTCACGAGACGCTGACAGGTCCCTGGTCTCTGAGACGCTGCTGTCACGGGCTCTGTCCTGGGATGCTCCCTGAGCCTACAGGTGCTCGACAGCCCGTTCCACTTTGGGGCTGCTTTGAGACACACAGACCACAGGAGGAGGGCAAGGGAGCACTGGGACTGTGGGGTTTCACAAGGTCCTTACAGGTAGGGGGAGTCAGCAGCAGGGCCGAGCCCAGCCCCGAGGGTGTCCGAGCAGAGCCTGGCAGCCCTGCAGCGCTGCCTTTGGTACCTTCAGGGGCCCTTCTCGCCCTTTTGGAACAGGTCACCATTGTGGTTTTGGGCAACAAGTGTGACCTGCAGGAGCAGCGCCGGGTGGACCACGAGGCAGCCCAGCACTGGGCCAAGGGCGAGAAGGTGAAGCTGTGGGAGGTGTCGGTGGCCGACCGGCGCTCGCTGATCGAGCCCTTCATCTACCTGGCCAGCAAGATGACGCAGCCACAGAGCAAGTCTGCGTTCCCCCTGAGCCGCAAGAACAAGGGCAGCGGATCCATGGATGGCTGAGCCTTCTTCCCCTTCTGCTGCCACCTCCTCTGCCTCACATCCCTGCTTCCCTTGCACACACACCTCCTGCTGAGCCTCTCTGGTGTCACGGAGCCTGCAGGAAGCAGGTGGCAGGAGGAGCAGTCATCCCAGGGCTGGGAATGGTCCTTGAGGATGAGAGAGGCGGTGGGACAGGGACCACCCTTCTCCCTGCCTGGCCTCTGCACTGTCAGAGCTGCTGCAGGAAGGCCGGGATTCACCCAGTGACCCCTCTGCTCTCGGGTGCAGGCTGGGAGGGGGTGGCAGAGGCACGGGCTGGCCGGCACCTGGGGACCAGCTCTGCAGCTGGGCCAGAGAGAACAACTCCCTCTCTCTTTTCTATTTCCTGATACCGTGTGGGAAGAGCTCCTTTGCTGGCCCTGCCTCCAGCCGAGCAGCTCTCCCTGCCCTGCTCCAGCCCCAGCTGGCTCTGCACTGCAGCTCCTTACCTGGCAGTGCCCACTGCTCCTTCATGCACAGGAATATCCAGGCATCCTGCCCCAGGGAATGCCTAGAGTAGGACAGGTGCTGTTCCTGAGGGCAAGGTCTCCTCTTCCTGGGTACAGACTCAGCTATGACCTCAAAACAACTGGGACTCTGCTTACCCTGCACACCCAGATGCTCTCCCTGCCCACCTGTCACGGTGCTGCCTCCTCTCAGAACTACCATAAAACCAAAGCACAGGTGTCCCAGTGCTGTTCAGCAACACCAGTTCCCTTCAGGTAGTCTGGATGTAGGAAAAGAAATGACAAAAAGCCCTGGCCTGTTTATATTTGTTCCTTTTATTTACTGAGTAACACAATAAAGCGATGAGATTCGATTATCAAAATATTTTCCTTTTTTTTTTTTTTCCCAACAGTTATAGTACATCAAAAAAATATACAATGAACATTACAGGAGGGTACTGGCCAAGTCCCTAGAGTCTGGAGATTCCATTTGGGGTTGGTTTTTTATTTTGTTGCTTTTTTTTTTTAAATCAGACTTCACATCACTCCAAGGTTATTTACAGAGGGGCACACGTTACCGAGCGCTATGGACTATCCCTACTCCTAGTACAGCATGTGCTAAGTCAAAGGCAGTAAATGCTTTGGAGAGCAGGAGGGGGATTTGGCAGGGGGGATGCTGTAATGGGGGGCTCTTACGCAGCTCGTTGCAGTATTATTGTTTCTAGAAGGAATGGCTTTCTCAGGGTTAAAGTGCCAAGTACAGGAGTGTCTCAGGACTCCACTGGTGAGGGGTGACAGAGCAGCCACGGCTCCAGCACAGGCTTTTTGGAACAAACTGGAGGGGAACAGGCCCAGCGGTGCCAGGTGGCTCTGGAGGCCAGAGCCCGGCTGCTCCCGGCTCCCCGCGCTCCTGAGGCGCCGGGCACGGCACAGGAGGGACACGGAGCAGGAGGGGACCCGTCCTTCTGCCGCTGCCGGGCTGGGGGTGACCCCGAGGGCCTGGGAAGGGCACAGTGAGCTGGGTGGGGGCGGTTGGAGCCGTGCTGGCCACGGGCTGGTTGGCACTGCGGCACAGGGGACGAGGGACCACGTCCCTCCTGCCGCCGGGGGCCCTGCCAGCACAGGCTCCTGTCCCCTGGAACTCAGGATCCCCACGTGTCCCCTGGGCTGCGGGACCATCTCCCTGTCCCTGGCAGAGCCTGCCTTCCCTCAGCTGTGCTCTGAGCCACATCTCCCACCACCGCTGCAAGACCTTTCCGTTGTCTCTACTCACGGCCACTCACTCTTCTCCCAGTGTCCTGTCTCCACTCTCCTCCTTCCCTGGGGCAGAGATGCCCTGGGCAGGTGAATCCGTTCCCAGGGGCTCCATCATTCTCCTGTCTCTGGGACAGGAGCGCAGCGGTGGCTCCATGGTCAGTGCTGCCCACAGGCCCTGCAGGGTGTGCGGCTCCCTGTGCCCTGCTCACTCCAGGCAGCTTTCCTTTCCCTCGCCGAGGCTCCAGCCCTGGGAAGCAGAAGCGTTTCAGCCACCTGAGTGGCTCATTGGCCGGTTCCCGTTCACCTCCCCACACGAGGACCCGTCCTGAGCATCGGTGGAGCACGCTGGGCAAAATCCTCCTGAAATCCAGGTGCTGCCTATGGCCACGACGTCTGATATGTGTGCTTGTGCGTGTGGATTCTCAGGTGCACACACCAACCTGCCTCTTCCCGAGGGCTGGGAGGGAATGTGGGCCACGGCAGGGGTCTGAGCCAGCACCTCGGGCTGGGGACGGGACAGAGCTCAGTGTTACATTGGTTCTTCTGCTCCCATCGCTGCTCCCAACTGTACGGACACACCAGCACCAAAGGGAAACGCAGGTGGCTAACGTGGCGGGCGAGCTGCCCCCCTGGATTGCATAGATCGGGGTGGGGTGTTCCTCCAGCAAAAGGTCTGTTCGGGATGCAGCTCTCCAGCGTGTCTCCGTGTCCAGCAGCGCGCTGGGCACCCGGAGTGCCGCGGGCACAGTCCCAGAGCACGGCACGGCTGGGCTGTCTGAGCACAGTGAAACGCAGAGCTACGGCCTCGGGGTCCCTCTGAAGCCCAGCATTCTGCAGGTGCCACCTGCTCCTTCGTACCTGATTGTCCGGGCTGCTGGGGACACCTTTGTTTTTGGGAATCATCAGTAACTCCCTGGAAGCTCCTAATGGGGATGGGGTTGGAGGGCCGGGCACGGCGGGCGAGCAGCAGCGTTGCCTTTCACTGGAGAACCGAAAGTGCTTTAGGGACATTCACTCAGCCTCACAGCATCTCCCGGGAGGTAGGGGCAGGGCTGTCCCCGCGGTGGGACAGAGGCAAGGAGAGGTGCCAAGCACAGGGTCACCTCCCTGGGGACCCAGCACTGGGCAGCCTGGCGCTCCCAGCCTCACTGGGCGGGAGGGGTCCCGGCTCAGCCATATGCCCGTTGTGTGCTTCTGGGGCCAGGGCAGGGCCCATGTGCTTTGGAGGGGGGAGGCGCCGGCCCTGGGGTCGGCTATTGCTCTTGGAGTGAGGATACGGTCAGTGTGGCTGGTGCCCGCTGCCGCTGGGGCTCTTTGGCTGGTGGGATGTAGGGAGATGTGGGAACTGAGGGGCTGGTGGGTGGCACAAAAACCCCCAGCCAGCACAGGCAAGTGTGGGGCTGGTGAGGGCACAGCCAGCCCGGGCTGAGAGGGGAACTGCCAGCTTCCCACTTGTGCTCCTACTCTCCCAGTAAGAGCTGGGCTGATACTCCCCTCACAGTTCCCTTCCCATTGGGCTGGCAGGGACTAGAAGGATGCTCCTTCTCCCAGGGACCAGCCAGCTCCCCTCCTTCCAGTCTGGTAACTGAGAGGGCGATGAAGAAGCAGCCAGCAGGCCAAGGACAGGCAGGCTATGGCCACGAGACGGTCCTGCTGACTCAGGAACCGTCCTCTCCCGTGCGCTGCCCAGCCGTGATGGGCCGCTCTGCCAAGCGCGGGGCCGGCGCGGGCCAGGGGAGCGGTGGGGACGCGCGGCAGGGCTGGCCGGGCTCTGCCGGGGCACCTCGCTCCAGCAGGAGCCCGCTCCAAGCAAAGGAGAATCTGGATTTGATGTCTATGACTACGGTTTCCCACCAGCCAGGGGAGCAGGTAGCGGGAGCGCTGCCCTGCCCCGCGCAGCCCCCGCAGCACAGCCCGGGCCAGCAGCTCTAGTAGGGTGCGAAGACGATGGGGCCCGGCGTGGTGCGGACGTGGGCCGGCGGCGTTCGGAAAAGGGCTGGTCCGAGGATCGGGGCTTGGAAGAGGGTGGTGGCAGTGGCTGGTCGCAGGGCGAGGGGGCTGGGCATGGCGCAGACGGCGGCGGCGGTGAGCGGGCTCGGCAGGAAGCGGGTCGCCAGGGTTTTGGTGAGGTGCTTCTGCAAAGCCAGCTTGGACTGCAGGGAGGGAGGAGGAGACTATGTGAGATTGTGGAACAGGTGGAGGAATCACAAGTGCTGCCATTGTGAATGCTGCTGCCAAAGCACTCCCAAGTTATCCCCGTTCTGGCCTTCCCAGGAATAAAGGCTTGAACCCACCCCCCTACTACAGCCCGTTTTCCACGAGGGGAGCAGCTGAGGCGTGGTGATGTGAACTGAGATTTAAGAGAAGCAGCTCCTGTGACTCACTGCAGGGATGGCTGATGGCGAGCAAGGATGCTGTGCAGGGAGACAAGTACCTTGAGAATACTCACTGCAAGGGCAGCATTCTTCTGCAGCTTGTTGTAGGGGCTGTACTTGGGCTTGGGCGGCTTCCCCGCCAGCCTGTCTTTGTGTCGCCGGCTGCTCATGTGCTGGGGAGGAAAACAACTGGATCACTGGGAGCCAGGACAGCGAGGGGAGACCCACAGCACTGTGCAGTTCGGGTCCACAGGGCATGCCCCTCACCTTTCAGGGACCATCAGGTACCTACCCCAAACCCCTGCCCACCCACACCCTGTCCCCCTGCACTCCCCGGGCATCGTCACCTGCTTGAGCTGGGTCTCCGAGTTCACGTAGATCTCGCACACTTGGCAGTGAAACGCCTTGTTCTGGATGTTGATGCTGCCTTTGTTCCCGATCCGCTTGGACTTGTGCCCTGCCCGGGAGAGCAGCTTGCCCCGGCCTCGCCGCAGCTGGGTGCCGTGACCTTCCAGCATCGACTTGTGCTTGGCGCCTGGCGAGAGGGGACACTCAGCAAACCCAGCCCAGCCCTGTGCCGTGGCAGCAGGGACGGTGCCCTCCGACAGCACCGGGGAACCCCCTCCAGCCTGTGCCCGGCAGCACTTGCAGGCAGAGAGGGGGACAGGGAGCTGCCTGGGAACCCAGACTCTTGCCAGCACTGCGCAGCCCATTCCCAAACCCTTCCAAGCCTCATGTCACAGGCAGACCAGAGATGCTCAGCTTCCCAGAGACCCCCCTCCCACATGTGCCAGACCTTCGCAGAAGCTGCTATTTTGAGCGTGTGCTGGAGCCTGTCGCCTGTCCCCGGGCAGTAGCACAGTCTGCGGGGCCGGCCGCGCGTCGCCCGCCGTGCCGCAGCATCTGAGCCGTGCCCAAGGTCAGAGCGGAGCCGCTGCGGAGCCAGGAATAGCTCGGCTGGGAAGGAGGAACCCGAAATCCCCACACACCTGGGGACAGGGCGCTCCGTCCTACCCCTGCCAGCGCCGGGACGGCGGGGGCGCGTGGGGGGCAGGTAATTTAAGCCCCTGCTAATTCATTCTATTTTTTAAGGCGTGAAGAAGCAAGGAGCCGGGTGACGGCTGCAGAGCAGCGCCAGCCTGCAAACGTTTGTTTGTTTGTTTGTTCTTTTTCCCCAATCAGCTCCTAAATTCGTAACTGGAGCTGACAAAAGCAAAAGGACATGTCTGCAGCTAAGCTGCAGCAGTGTCCTGAGCCAACCCTGCACACGGCGGCTGCTGCCACCCCAGGGGGCAGTTGGGATGGGGGAACTGGTTCCCAGTTCTTGCTGAACTGGGGGAGAGAAAGACCTTCCATTTAAAACTGAGATACCCATTCCACTTTGGCATCTTCCAGAGAAAGGGACGAGTCAGGAGGTGGCACTGCAGGGCCCACAGAGCCTGCTGGGTGCCCTGGTACTGTGGCTGCCGCCTCCACCACCACCCTGAGGGTGGGTGTCTGGCCACCCCCAGGTTTCAGGGGGACCCTCAGC
The DNA here is from genome assembly GCA_035041135.1 of Platyrinchus mystaceus. Taxonomy (NCBI): domain Eukaryota; kingdom Metazoa; phylum Chordata; class Aves; order Passeriformes; family Tyrannidae; genus Platyrinchus; species Platyrinchus mystaceus. The sequence goes on from JAWWLV010000087.1 coordinate 2,440,813, forward strand.
AACCCCCCCCCACCTGTGACCTCCCCGAGGGGCTGCCCTGTACAGCCCAGGAGCCTTCACTGTCTGTGGGAGTTCAAAACTTGTTGGATTCCCAAGGCGCTTCTCTACAGGACAATGAGCCCAAACCACCAAGCTGCTTTGGGAAGGATTATCCTGGGTCTGGAAGAGGCCCTGGCTATCACCTTCAAGCCAAATGGAATATAAAGTAGCCTCAATCACTTGATTAAATGTAGCTGGAAATGTCCTTAATTAAGACACAAGCAATAAGAGCATTTGACCTTGAGAAAATTCACCACAGAAGCTGCAGCTCAGGTAAAGCCCCACAGCTTATCTGTGAAGGCCACCTTAACGAACCCTTTTTAATTACAGCAACACTCATTAATGCTCGCTGCTTCCCCACAAGGCCATTTGGTGACGGGTCACAATTTTGCTTGAAACCCCAACAACGGAGCAGCCAGGGGACCAGCCTCCCGTCCCCCCAGTGATGCCCTTACCGGTGTTGTGAGCCTCCAGCTGGGACAGGGAGTTGACGGTCACTTTGCAGGTGGGACAGTACAGGTGCTGTTTGCTCTTCTTCCCCTCCTTCTCGCTCTCAGGGGCTGAGCTGACGCTGCTGCCTGACTCAGCTGCCTGTGCCTCAGCTGCCTGGGCGGACGAGGAGGCCACGCTGGTGGCGTCAGAGGTGCCCTCTGAGAGCTCAGAGGCCGGTGGGGAGCCCAGCGGGGCGATGCTGCCTGGCAGATCCGTGGGTGATTCCTCGGTGCTGGGCACCAGCCCCAGGCTGCTGCCCTCACCCTCTGGCTCCTGCAGGCTGCTGGCATCAGCTGCAGGGTAGGGAAGGAAAGGAGAAAAGGGGAGAGAGAAAGAAATGGGCAGAATGGGAAAGTTCTCTGTGCCTGAACAGGTTTTCTGGATTTCAGGGAGCACCCACCATCCTCCCCGAGACCATCTCAGGCACTGTCTGCATGTGTCCCTGCTCCCACCAGGGCCATCCCTGCATGTGGCAGAGCCCTGGGGATGTGTGAGGCAGAGATCACTTCCTCTCCCGCATCCATAGCAAAACACCTCCCGGAGACACCAAACCACAGGGAAAACACCGTCCGTCCCCCCACAGCCAGAGGGATGCCCAGGGCCAGGCTCCCCCCGGGACACTGCTCAGGTTCCTGGGCTGGATTCCCACCCCTTCCTGCGCTCAGCCTGTCACAGGGGCAGAGTGCAGAAGCTCATTTATGAACGCTGGCAGTGGCATCTCTGCCGTGCTGATTGCAGCCCCCCCGCTCCCCGTACCTGTGCTGCCAGGCTCCCCGCTGCCCTCGGGGATGGGGGACAGGTCAGCTGCACTGTCCTGGCCGGGGGTCCCCACTGCAGGCCCCGCCACCTTCTGCTTGTTCTTCATGGCCTCGATGGCCTTCAGCCTCCGCGCGTGCTTGTGCCCTTTGTAGTGGGCTTCTGCCTGGTTCTAGGGGCAAAAGACCAGGATGATCACGTTGGTGCAGCCACCAGACAGCAGGATGGGCACAGAGAGGGCAGGTGATCAGGCCTGGGATGTGGCTGCTCAGGCACGTTTCCAGTACAGCCAACTCCTCTGGTGACATCCACCCCCAGGGCCGTGGCTACTGCAGAGGGGCTGTTGGGAGCAGGGTGTTGGTAGGGGGGTGTAGCACAGAGGGGGTGTTGGTAGTGGGGTGTAACACAGAGCCACATCCCTCCTCCCCCCAGCCTGCTCTGACAGCGACATATTGGGGCCAAGGTGTCACTCTGTAAGAAATCACCATGTTGCACAGCTGAGATAAGGTCCCTGCTCTGATTAAATGCATCAAGTCACTCCTAAAAGCAGCTTTCAGGCAAAATTTATGACTCCAGGAACGCAGAATGAATTGTTGCTGTAAAAATGAAATAAAGAGGTTCATCAGTGGGGACGACATGTCTCCCACTGTATCCTAAGGGTTGTCCAACACACGGTTCACGTCCCCCAGCTCCTCTCTCCCAGCAAACACTGGATAATGAAGCGCGACTCTGACGGGTTCATGTCTGTGCCGAACTGATAAAAACAGCCACAAAAGAAAATCCCCCAAGCATTGGTGTCCTCCCAGTGGGGACAATGCCGTATTGTCCCCCGAAACAACTCCAGTTCGGCAATTTATGGAAAGGAACCCCAGTATGAATTAGACACTGTACCCCTGAGCAGCACAGATTAATTTGCACAATGATCCGGGGGGCCAGCTGAGGCTTCCCGGGCTCGGCAGGGGGAAGCATCCCATCCCTTCCCTTCCCTCCCCCCGTGGCTTTCCAAGGGCTGGGAACAGTGGTCAGGGCCGACGGCGAGTACGTGGGAAAGCAAAGGGCCCGTCGGAGCGTGGTGCCTCATTAGCAAAGACAATAAACTCCCCCCGGATATCGGGGCTGGAACAGGGTTGGGTGCAGCCGAAGTAGGTCACCGCCGCCGCGCCGGAACACCCGCGGGCTGTGGGGGTCTGTGCCAGCACACGCTCCCGCGGGGCAACCCAGGGGGGACACGGGCAGGGACGGGCAGAGCGGGGACGGGGACATGGGGTGCTCACGGGAGCACTGGGAGCATGTGATGGGACCGGCTCTCCTGGCACTTCCAGCTTGGGATGAAGCCTGGAACAGGGAAGCAATGTTTTTCCCGAGCCCCTTGGCTGTGGAGAGGAATCATGAAGCCCAGAACTGCTGAGTTTTGGTAGCAGAGCGGCACCAGCCCCAGGTGCTGCGGATCCAGCACGGCCAGGCTGGGACGGCTCCTCCACGGGTGGCAGAGACTGGCCAGGGCACAGGGCTCGGGGAGGCAAGAGCAGCTCCCACAGCTCCCACAGCCCCCACAGCCCCCGTGCTGCCCGGCATGAAGCACTGGCAGCTTTGGTGGATGAGTACAGCCCATCTTTGGGGGATGCCCCTGCTCCAGTGCTGGCCCCATGTGCCCCACTCACCCCCAGCCCCACCTCTGGCCCTGCTTACCGCAGAGTTGAAGCGTAGGTGGCAGATGTTGCAGGATATGAACTGCTTCTTCTTGAGCGGGGCTGGCACGCCGAAGGTGTGGCTGATCACTGCCTTCTGCACCGGGTCCATCTGGAAGGGGAGGAAGGGCAGAGGGTGGCTTGGTGTCACAACCCAATGGCCACCACGGCGTGTCACCGTGACCTGGTGACCCCCATGCCTGCCACGCTCCCGAGGAGCCGCTGCCAACGCCACGGAGCTCACACTGGGAGCGAGGGGCTGTGGCTGCTGAGGCACTGCACCAACACCGGCTCCTGTCCTGCTTAAGGCATCCTTAAACCCACCAAAGCTGCAGGGTCTGAACATCAGCTGTGGTCTGGCAGAGGTGATGAGACCCCGTCTGTCCCAGAGTGTCCCCATGTCCAGCCCCACCCCCCGCCCCAGACACTGGTGTCACAGATGGCAAATTACTGGTCTGCCTGACACCAGTGCCCGCAGCCATGGACACAGCTTGCCCGGGGCACAGTGCCGGTGAAAGTCCCTCTGGACTGCCCCACTGCTGCCCAGGTGTGCACTGCACCTGCTCAAACCCAACGATGACAACTCACTCACTGGGCTGGGTACACACAGACCTGCTTCGGTGACCTGCCAGGAGCACTGTCCATCCTCCAGCCTCCCCAGGGCCACAGTGGGGCTGAGCACGTGGCCACTGCCAGCCCCTGGCCCTTCTGTCTCACCCCAGGGCTCGGCCTCATTCCGCAGCCCAGGCACCAAAGCGGTTCCAAAAGCCATAATTGTTTTAAACAAAATGCATTTATTAAGGGAGAAAACATAAGAATAACCTCTTTGTCTGAGCGTGGCTCTAATCTATAATGCAACTATTGTTCCCTACCCTGTGGCACAGGGAGATTATCTTATCTGAGTCCTGCTGTCAGGAGAGCCCGGGGTTTTCAGCGATCGTATTTCTCTGCAAAGCTATTTCGCTGCCGAGACAGGTGCATCAGTCTTCGAGGCACATGCCTGGACAACAGTGCCATTATCAAGACCCCAAATTCCTTTCCAGGAGTGAGCAGAATGGTAAAAGCAGGTGATTAATGAAGTGCCTGTTTGCTATGAAATTTTACTCACTTATCTGGCATATAAATGAAGAGGCATTTGGGGTTCGGCAGAGACCCGGAGGAAGCTACAGATGGCCAAGATGCTGCTCCGTGCCTGACGACAAACATTGCAACGTGCTGCTGGCAGCATCCCCGCGCTGACGGGCTGTGGGGCTGGCACTTGTTTTCCAGAGAAACACCCACCTCTTCTTTCAGAAAAGAGAAATGGCTCCAACCTTCCCAGCAATGTCAGCTACCGGGTTCCAGCCAGTTGCTCCCCCCAAGCTCCACCAGCTCCCACCAATCACCACTGGCTCCCACGGAGCACCACCGGCTCCTGCAGGCTCATCCACGCCTCAAGCACCACAGCAGGAGCAGGGCAGGGATCAAAGGAGGATGCAGAGGAAAGATGCTGGCATGAGACCACAAATGCGGCCGGGGACTGTCCTGGCCTCAACCTGACCCTGACAGCAAAGCCACCAGCACCAGGGCTGAGTATGAGCTTCAGCTCCACAGTGGTGATGCTGAACAGCCCCAGCATGGGGTCCCCTTGTCCTTCTGGGGCATAAGGTGATGGTATTGTGGGTCTTTACACCCCCTGTCCTTTTTCCAAGTCTCCACTGCTCAGCCTGGCGGCGTGATGAGGAGTTGTGTCCACTGGAGCACCTGCACTGCCTGTAACCACTCTGGGCAGGCACAGGAATCATGAACTCCCAGGGGTTGTGCTGGATGGCACACCTGGATCCTGGCTCCTCGCCCCATCCCTGGGCATCCCGGCCAAGGTAAATGGTGGCCACCACTGCTCCCGCTATCCCAGAGTGAATGCAAGCACCATGTCAAGCCTTCAGTTGCCTGGCCCCATAGGAGCACACCTGGTCCCAGGTGCTCTGCCAGAAGTCCAGCCTGGCTCCAACCTGAGCACATCTGAAGCCTGGTGCCATCTGAGAGTCCTTGTGCTTCTCCCTGAATGAGAACACAAACACCCCACCAGCTCCTCCCCACCACACACCCTCACAGCTACTTCAGACACAGAAAAGCCCCCACAGCCCCCACGGGGCCAGCAGGGGCTGTGCCACCACCGTACCTACTGGCACCCGCAGCCGGAGGATGAGGATCTTCCCAGTGGTTTCCAGCAGAACGGAGCCGGCAATCAGAGGTTGGCTTTGGGCACCCCACTCTTGGGGAATAAAGATCCCGGCTTTATAGTCAATTTGTATTGACTCACATTACTTTATTTATCCCTGGATGTTCCTGCTGATATAAATAGCGATCCCTGTGCTGAGCTCCCTGTGGCCGCTGAGGTCAGGATCGGGAATTCACAGGGATGCAGCATCCGTTCAGATCGTGTCTGCTGACGGGGTTTTACGAGGCGCTGCTGGGTCCTGGGGATTTGCAACATCCCAAGAGCAGGGAAGGGCCTTTGGAGTGTGGAACGTGCCTCCTGTGCTGCGTTAGGGGTTTTTATTCCTGGTTGTTGCTCTGAGTGGCAGAAGGCAGCTTGGAAGGGTTTTGCTCGCTTCAGAGTAAAACATCTGCTGGGTTCATGGGAGCCCCGTGACCTGCTCCGAGTGCAGAGTGTTCTGGACCGTCAGCCCTGGCGCTGTTCAGCCAACAGCACACGCCAGGCTCAGGTCTGAGCTCAGAGCACTTCAATCCAGGTGCCTGAACAGCCGTGACAGCCTCCCCTGGCATCTCCATCCAAGTCTGCCCCATCCTCCACGGCAGGAGCCCCCACGGAGCACAGCAGCCGTGCGACTCTGTGCAGCTCCAGCAAGTACCAGAGTCATATTCCAAATTACTGATTTTTTTAAAGCACCAAACCAGGGCGAACACACGCAGGCGGGAGCCGAGGGGAGTGAACAACAGGCGCTGGGTCAAGTTCACGCCCGACTCCAGTGACTAAAAAAAGAGCCCAGACAAAGAGCAGGAACCGTAATGGCATCAAAACCCCTCCTGTCCTGTGTTTGTGTTCCTGCTCGTTAGCCAGGGAGAGGCTGGGCTGGGGCTTCAAAAGAGCTTAAGGGACTCAGACGGCTGAATCCCATTCAACAGCAACAGGAACCCTGTGCTTAATTCCTGCGCCGTCTTTGAAGATCTCGGCGATAATTTGCACCTTCCGAGCAGGTTTAAGCTCAATGCCACTCACAAAAGGCCAGTGAGCAGGGAAGGGGCAAAGGAAAGTCCTGTTTCCAAGATCATGAGGGAAAACCATGGGCATTTTGGAGCAGAATCTGCTCCACAGCAATGCTGGGCAACGCTCAGGGGGATGGAGACCCCCACGGGGCTGGTACCAGCCTGGGGAAGCAGCATGGAATGGGGAAAATACCATCTCACACCCCACACACTGTTGGTTTAGCTGTCTAATAGAACATTTCAGGTTGGAGTAGTCCCCCTATCACCCCGACTCCCAGACACCCACAGCACCAGCCACACTCCTCATATCTGTAACACCTTCTCTCTCTTTCTTTCCTTCTCCTTATTTATTTTTCAACTAATGAACTGCTCTCCAGAGCTACTTTATTACTATTGATTCCAGGGGCAAAATCCAATTGATCTTGGTTAAAATGAACCACGTTTTTAATTCTAGTACTGACAGGCACTGCCTGGGCAGGAATTGCTGTGAGCTAAGGGCCGGGCAGGCATGTTGAACTGGTGTCCAGCAGCCAAAGAACCCAGGAATTAAACCAGAAACTACCTGGTGGGGTTCAAGGAGCAGTGCCATGTAAAGGAGGGACTGCTACAGGGGAAGAGGAGCCCAACAGCCAACGCCCACCCACCTCCAGGGACTCACCGTGTTGAAGTTGGGGAAGAGGTTGAGTGGTGATGTCCCGTTGAGCCTGAAGGTCAGAAAGTGCTTGATGTCCAAGGGGGGGTGAAGGGGCCGTCCAGGGATGGGTAACGATGCTAAGAGGGGGCTGCTGTGTCCAGAGGGACCTGGGCAGGCAAAGGGAAAGAGCAGCATTAGCACTGGTGGTCCCTGTGCGTAGTGGGGGGACAGGGCACGTGAGACACGGCACGCAGGGACATCTGCTGTGTGCTATGGACCCTCCTCAGTGAAAGGTCACAGCCCAGGGTGGCCCTGGGCACTCCTTTGTCTTTCAGGATCAAAACCAGCAGCCCAGTTTGAAGCTGAATGCAGCTGCCTCCATGTCAGAGCATGAACACACACAGAAGCTCGCTCTGAACCCTCCAAAAGGTGTCAAAACCTCCCCCAGGGAAGCAGCCCCTTCCCTGGGCTCTCCCACAGACCCCACACAGCCCTGGGCTTCCCCACACCAGCACCACAGGGGCTCCTCATCGGGTCTGGTGAGATTCTGGTTGCAGATGAAGGACCAGGGGCAGAGGCTGAGCTGCCCCCACTCCTGAGCTACAGCCGCAAACGAACCACGCGCTCCGGCGTGCGACTTAAAAATAGCCTGGGGTTATTAATAATGTTCTGTCTAAAAAGAAAACACTCGTGGGATGGAGGGAAGGAGGGAGGGAGGGAGGGAGGGAGGGAGGGAGGGAAGGCCAAGCAGAGGGATCTGTCTCCAGCCTGCTCCCCATCCCAGGTTTCCACTGAGGCTCATCAAAGATGATGAGCACAGGAAAGCATCCTTTGAGCAGCAGAGGGGGGTCCCTGCCCAGCTTTGAGAGAGAGGAGGGGGAAAAACTAAAATAAAAAAAATGAACTAATCAAACACAATAAATCAGAAATAGTTTCAGAGTGCTGAGCCAGAAGAGCCCATTCGCATCCCACACGGCTTCACGCCTCCTCTAGCCCACTCACAGCCCCATCCCTCCACCTGCAGCAAGTACAAGGCCAGCCAGCATCCTTTGGGTTTTTTTGATTTTTGGGTTCTTCTTCACCTCAAAGGCATCGTGGAGCCCCTGCCACAGCATGACCCCATCCCACCACCCCTGCAGAGCAGAGAACACCCCTGTGGGAGGGTATCTGGGGGATCTGGTGCTCCCACAGCAGGAACACTGACTGGGAGCCATCACCACAAGCCCCATTTCGTGAGAGTGCTGAACCTGAGCCCTCCTCCAGCCCCCTGCACGACACTGGTTGCGCAGGACAAGGACCCCAGGCTGGTGCTGCTCCTTACTCTGCTCTGCACCCACCCTGCGCCAATCCCAGCTGGTGCAGGAGCCGAGACACGAATCTGAAATTCAAAGTTCGAGAGATCCCCTGGATTTGAGCAGTGAGCGCTCGCCGCCGGCCCCACGGGCACCAACGACCTCTTTCTGGGCGAGCGCACGCGGCGGCTCTGCCACGGCGCCGGAGCCATCCCCAAGCCAGGCCTGACTCCAGGGAGGAATTACAGTTTGCTTCATCAGGCGTGCACTGATCGAGTTAATTCCAGAGTCGCCCAGAAGGGAAATCTGCGAAACTGCTTAAAAATAAATAAATAACATTACAGCAGCAGCAGCAGCCATGAGGAGGGAGCAGCAGCGAGCAGGACTGGGTGAGCAGTGCATAATTAACCTTCTGAGGCGTGAAACAGTGTTTCTGCATCAAATCATCTGAGACGGCCGGGCCGGCGCCCCGGGACCTGCCCCAGGACCCCCCAGCACACGCGGCCCCATGCAAGAGCAGCAGTGAAGGCATTTGGGGCTGGATCACGAGCGGTGCTGCTCACCACTGTCAGAGCCGTTTGCACTGACTGCACTGGCCTTAAAAACGTAAAATACATGTACATATAAATATATATATCTGGGAAGAACAGGAGGGCAGGAGATTGTCTCCTCCTCCAACATCAGTAACCACATAAACGGATGTTGCAGCCCAGCCGAGGGATTCACTGTCTGGGGAGCAGCTCCTGCACTGCGCAGGCACGGGGAGGATGCTGAGGGACACAGAGGCCCAGGGACAGTCACCACCTGCGGCGCCCACAACAGTACAGACAAGATACACCAATCTCTCTGGCACATCCTTGAGCTCAGATTTGTGGATTAAACGTATTTCTGAGCTGGGATAAACCAGGTGGCTGGAGAGAACCCAGAAATCCCAGTGAGACCCTCTGGAGCGCCAGGACCTTATCCCCCCGACTTTGCCCCTTGAAGCAGACAAGACCCCTGGGAGCAGGAAAAGGGCTGAAGCCACCCCAGCGCCAGCAAAGCTGCCCAGAATGTCACAGCACTCCACTGGGGCACCCACATGATGCTCCTGGGGCACCTTCCCAAGGTTACGGGGCCACGGCACTGCCGGTCCTGCCTTACCTTTGCTGCAGGGCAGATTCCGGCAGCAGCTGAGGGCGGTATTTTTAGGTATTAATTAGACACTCAATTACAGGGATTTGCTTTGGGGAGAGTGGCAGGGCCCCAGGTCTGTATAGAATGACACGACCTTACCCAAGGTGATGAGCACAGCCAGTGGTGGGCTGGGCTGTGCTGGTGAATGGCATCCCCAGAGGCTCAGTCTGCAGCTCCAGAGCGGGGTGTCCTCTGCCACAGCACTGGCTCTGTGTCTCCCCCCATTTTGGCAGAGGAGCCACCACGGCTGCAGCAAACACTACTGCTCCAGCACCACGGGTCCTGCCAGGATGGGATGTGCTCCAGGCCCTGGGGAACATTTCAAGGGGCTGGTGCAAGGAGGGGAGTGTAGGAACCCCATGTTCCCAGCACAAACACTTGCTGCAGCCTTGCTTGCAGTGGAGGGGGGTCTCTGTGCCCCCCCACCCAGTTACACAGGTAGCATCCAGGCCTGACCAAGAGATGCCAAAGACCACAATGTCACCACTATGGTGCTGCACATCCTCTGCCCAGGGCTCAGCCAGAGCCATCAGATCCTGCACATCCTCCACCTGGAGCTCAGCCCAGTTCCTGTCCTGCAGCCAAGTGATTCTCAGAGGGGTCCCTTGGAATTTAAAGGTGTGTTTCAGCCTTACATTTAACCAAGCCCACCGAACCATGCACGGACACAGTCCCCAGCCTGTTCCCCAGCCCTTCACTCCACACAGCCACTGAACACACACCTGCAGCAGGTTTTCTCCTGGTCCCTGCGAGGCAGAGCAGAGCAACTGTTGTGCTCTGACACCCCATGTGTGTGAACCTCCCAGAGCTGCCTCTGAAGGCAGCAGGGCCAACGCTGCAGGTTCTCGTACCAACACGAGTCTGCCAAGGACCCATCTCCGCAGACGCTGCTGCCTCAGAGAGCATCTGGCGCAGAGTCTGCCCAGGCCAGATGGAGACGGAGCTGTTTATTCACACGGAGGCAGCCTGGCTCCCTCCCGCTAGGGAGGTGTTCTCAGCAAATTTTGGTGGCGTCTCCAAATCCTTACACAGGGCTTTAAAACTTTGTCTCTGACCAGGCATGGGCTGAACTCACTCCAGCTCCTTCCAGCACCCCAACCCCGCTCAGCCACCGCGCCAGCACCCCCAGACCCGAGGTCAGAGGGGCCCAAGCCCCCGCCCACCATGGGCAACAACAGCTCTGCTCACCTCTGGATAAAGAGAGTAACACTTCAGAGAAGGAACACAAGCTGAACACCTCTGGATGGTCCCAAAAGCAGGTGTTGAAGGACTTTCTCTCGGGCAGCAGGTTGCCAAGAGCTCAGGGTACAAAGGGAAAGCCGGGACGTGTGGACATTTTGGAAAGACCAGAAATTCACTATTGGTTATTTCTGGACCCCGATCATAATTTATTCTGTCCTTGCAAAAAAAGTCCCTTTATATATCTTTATACTTTAAGCACTAGGAAAATTAAGATAGACCTTTTTAATATATATATTTATATATGTATATTTATATATATACACACATACACATATGTACACAATGACGCATTTAAAGTTGTATTTCCTCAGCCATTACAATATTATTCCCTAAATCTCTTGCTCTTGAAACGATCATGACTTGATGCCACTGCTAAAAATACTCTGTGCTGTGCACAAGGAACACCAACACGACACCGCCAGGCATGTCGGGGTTGACTCAAGGCTGGGAGGATGCGCTGCCTTTTCTGCATTCACTCTTGAGGCTCCAGAACAACAGAAATCTATTATTTTTGCAGAGTATTAAGCAGAAGCTGCTGGGTATCTTTGTGCAAAGGCAACATGACATTTGAGCTCAAGAGAAGATTTGCCTTCATATCCCTAAAACAAAATAATGACAAACCCTTGGAGAAAAATCATTGCAATGCGGGATCTCAGGTGGTCCCAGGATTTTGAATTGTGGGCGATTCGGCCAGATGCTTGGGGGATGAGGGAGGGGTGGTCATAGGACCAGCATGGCTTTGTGAAGGATCCTGTTTCCTCTTCCCAGCACGGAGCAAGTCACCATCCACCGTGGCCGCCTGGCCCCGCAGTGACCAGCGGTGTGGAAAGGCAGCACTGAGCTGGTGCTGGGCACTGCCAGGCCCTGGATCCCGCCCGAGGGCTCAGCCCTCACCGGCCACGCTCACTTCACCTGCGTCATGATGAACCCAGACTCCCTCATGCTTTCGTAGTACTCGACGGCCAACGCAAAGTCAAACTCACTGATGGCCGGCCCGTCGATGGCGATCTTCATGAGGTCAGAGAGCCCCTCGTCCTTCACCCGGCGCGACCGGCTGCGCTTCAGCAGCTCCCGGCCCCGGCTGATCTTCTCGGCAAGGACTGAGCCCAAGGGCAAGGCCAGGGCGATGGCCGCCAGGACAGCAAAGTCTGGGAAGAGCTCGTGCATCTCAGAGCTGCTGTAGACCAGCTTGACACAGAGGTCCTTGAAGGAGAGCTGGCTGAGGCTGAAGACGATGCGCTTGAAGAGGGGAAAGTCGCTCAGGGCCCTCTCACTCACCACCACCCGCGAGTACGCCTGCAGCAGGAAATTCAGCTCGCTGACCCCGTAGCTGCCAATGTCCTCCAGAGACTGGGGGTAGCACTTGGGGTTGAAAATGGCTGAGAAGGAGCTGATGGCCTCCAGAACGCTGGTGGGGAACCTGTCCAGCAGGTTGCCCCGCACACTCTCCAGGTAGGTCTCCTTCAAGTGCTCAAAGTGCTTCAGGTGCACCTGGGAGCAGTTGGCCAGCTCGATACCCTTGTAGTAGAGGCGGCTCTCGCCCTCCCGGCCGTCCCGCGGGTGCTCGTTCATCTCGCTGAGGAACTCCTGCAGGTTCTGGCCGCTGGTGCTCTGCTGGGCCTGCAGCGTGGTGGCCGTGGCCGAGACGATGGGCTTCAGGATGGAAAGGTCAAAGTCCTCGATCTGGAAGAAGCGGCTGAGCTTCTGAAAGATGGGGAGGACATCCAGGAGGATCTTGGTGAAGGCCACAAACTGGAACTTCTTGAGCTCTTCGCAGAGGCCACGGGCCACAGGCGAGTGCTCCGCCTCGCTCTCCAGCAGCGGCACCAGTGTGGGCCACGAGGAGTCAATGGCTTCCACAGCTGGGAAGACAGAAGTCCAGTGGATGGCTTTGGGGCTCCCGAGGTCTATCTCGCAAAGGTCCAGGACGCTCCGCAGCTCCCGCAGGCCATCGCTTTCCCCCCGGAAGCTGGAGTAGAGCCTGTACACAGCATCCACAGTGGTCTCATACTTCTGGAGGTACTCAGTGGTGCCGATGGTCTCAGCCGGCAGCAGGGAGCTGCCGTGGGACAGGCAGTGCATCTCGGTGAGGAGCGGGCAGAGCGAGGTCAGCGCGGTCCCCACCCCGCTCAGCCGCTCGGCCACCAGCGAGGTGCTGTCGGCACTGAGCCAGGTGAGCTTCATGGTGGGGATGCCGAAGGAGCGCATCACCTCACCCACCTTGCCCGCCACCGTGGAGGCCTCCCCGGCGGGCAGCTCGAAGCTGCCCAAGAAGGCGGTGGAGGTCTGCCCGTTGCAGGGGGAGACGGTCGTGGTGAACATGGCGAGGCTGCGGTGCTCCAGGACATCCACCGTCTCGTCCACCACCAGCCCCACAAACGGCGAGGCTTTGATCCTGTGCCTGGCCTCGTTGTGCAGGACTTTGGCGATGGCTGCCTGAGCCAGTTGAAGGAGGGGCACAGGGAGGGAGAGAGAAACACAAATGAGGTTCAGATGCAGCAGGAGGCGCGCAGCCCCCAGCGTGCAGCAAGAGGCCGGGCTCCCACCCGTGGGCTCCTGCAGCAGCACGAGGGCCCGAGCCAAGGAAAAGCCCTTACACAAGTTGCACAC
>JAWWLV010000087.1:2454051-2529319 GCA_035041135.1 Platyrinchus mystaceus
CCGTTCCCAAGCTGCTGCCTGTGCTGGCCACAAGGCAGGACACCAGGAACCCGCCTGCTCAGTTCAACTCCAGCAGTTCCAGCAGTGCTTCACTGGCCCAGCACGGGCAGGAGCAGCAGCAAAACTCTGTAGTGTCTTTTCCTTCTTTACTCATTTTCCCCCACTTCAGGCACAAGCCCTAGTTTGGAGGGGAAACTTCCTGTGTGTGTGTGTATGTGTGAGTGCTGTAAGGATCACCACAGGCTGGGAAACCTAATTAGTGGGTTTAGTCTATCTGCAGCAAAATAAGGCTCTGCAGAGAGCTGAAGAGCCTGGCAAACGGCCAAGACTCACTAAAAATTTAATTTGATTTTAGCAGGCATGAAGCGTTTGTAAAACTCAGAGAAATCCTTTCTAAACTCTCTGGCTACTTCATCTTTCTGAGCACTCAGTTTAGGGCAAAAGAGGAGAAACCCACAGTGCCCAGGTGCTAAATGAACTCCTGAGCTTTTGTCTGGCAAGCAGCACGGCAGGCTCAGGGAGCTCCTGAGGGCACAAACACCCTGCTGGCTCAGCACCATCCAGCCCTGGCAGCCGTACACGGGCACAGAACCCCCAGCCCCACACACCCACCTGCATCTCCCTGACGCTGCCGGGGTGGTAGTACTCGCTGTGCTCCGAGGCCAGCAGCGCCTGGCACAGGTTGAACTTCTGGAAGCTGAGCAGAGAGGAGCACTTCTCATCCGGGATCTCCTCCTTGGCCATCCAGTAGACGGTGGTGAGGACAGCCACCTTGGCCGGGTTCACCTCCACCTTGATGACCGAGCGCAGTTCGGGGTGGACGCGGCTCTCGAAGTTGAGCTGCTCGCGGTTGACGGCCAGCGCCTGGCGGTGCGCGCCGGAGGTGACGTGCCGCAGCAGCGCGTGGCGCTGGAAGTTGTCCGTGCCCACGGTAAAGGCGTTCTCCGCTTTACCGTGCTTGTTCTTCACCAGCGCCTGCCGACACTCTATGCAAAACATGAGTTTCCTCTCATAGTCAAACTCCAGCCAGGTAAATTCTTCCTTCCAGTGCTCATTGAAATAGCGCTTACATTTTTTATTGGAATTGGAAGTTTCCCCAGCTGGCTTTTTCCCTGGAGGCACCATACTGCTGTGGCTGGGAAATCAAATGCTACGGTTGAACCGCACCGTGCCTTGAGGAGCAGCCTGCACATTTAACTTAGTTAGAAGGTCTATTACCACTCTCCTGGTCCGACTGGAGATGAAAGAGACACAAGGGAAAGGGATTAGGGCCCTGCAAACCTCAGCCAGGGCTCAGCGAAGGGCTGTGGTGGCATGGCGATGGTGGTGTGGTGACAGCGGTGGTGACAGCGGTGCTCAGGGCAGGCCAGGCTATGCGACAGCCCCAGCACCATGCAGGGGCATCCCATGGAGTGCCGGCATCACTGCCAGCTCTCGGTGTCACTGGTGGGACTGGTGCACACACACACAGTCCAATCACTACAGGGACACCCATAACACTTCCCTCCGGAGCAGCCCTTCCCACTGCGCTGACGCTGGGAAGGTGAGGAAGGCTCAGAGTTGGATGAAACATCCAAAAAGGAGCATTCAGCCCCACAGGAGCAGCACCCGCCGGCAGCGGCGAGTGCCAGGGCTGCGGAGCTGCATGAGGGTAACTGGGAGACAGCTGAGACACAAGTGCCTGTGCACACATGTGTGTGCTCTCAGTCCTGCCTGGCTTGTCTCTATCCCAGGGAATTGCTGAAGCCATGGCAGGTCCCGTGGCAGCGGGGCTGTGCTCCACACAGTCAGTGCCAGCCCAGCATCCCTCCCAGGGGGTGACACACTCAACCTGCTCCAGCCCAGGCTCCCGAATACCGACTGAGCTACAGGCTGCAAAGCACTTACACACATAACCAAACCAGGAGCTGCAGGGTTTAAGCACTCACTTGACCCCTTACCTACATTTCAGCCCCACTCAGTCCAATTCTCACATTCCTCCATGAACTGGATTGAAAATCCAAACTGAGCCTTGATAAAGGTGGTGGGAAGAGGAAGAGCAAGAACCTATCACATGGTGAGGAAGGGGTAGAACCATAATGCAGAGGAAAATGGAAAGAACAGGGACACTCAGCAGCAGCGAAGCTGCAACTCCATGTGACTTGCTGAGAAACCCAAGAGGAACTTGGGGTTTTTCTGAAGAACAAACGTCCCAAACCGAAGCCATTACCACAGCCCTTAGAGAGCAGGGGTAACACAGTTTAGGCATTAGAGCAACACCCCAACTCCCAGAGCTGTGAGTGCCCAATTCCATGGATCCTGGGCTTCCCATGGGGTGCCCTGGGAAATGCTGGCAGGTGGTCCTGGAGTGACCAACACCGCAGCTGCCTGGCACAGCAGCCCCATCCCAGTGCCAGTGGGGCACCAAGCTCCTCCAGCTGCAATGGGACAGTGCTTGGCCCCAGGGGGTGGATTCCTATGCTCTCTCCCTGTCATTGACCCCATTCACTCCTACTCCATCCAGCACAGCCCCCCCACGCAGCACTCACTCCAGAAAAAACCGCTGCCTTGACAAGATAAAAAAAGAGCAGCAATTAGTGTGTGGGGTGCATGGGGTCAGGGGGAGCTCGGGATGGAGCAGAGCACTGCAGCACCCCTTCCTGCATGACCCGTGGTGCTCCAGAACCAGTCCCGGCACCAGCCCAGCACCCCTCACTGCTGCTGCCCACGGGGGAAGAGCAGCACTGCGCGTCCTGGGCGACTCGGCAGCAGCTCGAGATGGGAGTGACACTCCAATCCCCAGCCCAGCCTGCTTCTCCCCCGGTCGGGAAGTTTGGGCAGGATCAGGATTTACTTGTGAGAGGACAAGCTGCTGCCCCCCAGCCTCGTCCCCGGTGCATCAGCCCCGGCTGCCCCTCACCCTGTGCGGGCGAGCGGAGCAGCCCCAGCGCCCAGCCCAGCCCAGCGTGCCCACCCCGCTCACCCACCCCTACATACGTACCATGGAAAGGCCGCCATAAGCTTTGGGGCGTTGGGGGGGCGGGTTGCAAACTTCCCAGATTTTGGTGGTGGTGTTTTGTTTTTTTTTTAAATAGGGGGTGCGAAAAAACCAAATCTACTTAAAAAAAAAAAAAACAAAAAAAAAACAAAAAACCCACAACCAAAAAAAACCCCACACCAAACCCAGCCAAGCAAACGCCAAGCCCGAAAATAAAACAAAACGAAGCGGGGGGCTCGGGAGGCACAAGCAGCAGCAGAAGCAGCAGCAGCAGCAGCAGCAGCACCCCCCGCCCCGCAGCCCCCGCGGCCCCGAGCGCGGCGGGTGCGGGAACAAAGCCCGCGGCGGGCTCCGGCTCACCGGAGCACCGGAGCAGCCATCTTGCTGCGGGGACCGCCGGGCTCGAGGATGCTGCCGGCAGCCCACGGCGGCAGTGGCCACTAGCGGTGGCCAGCACCGGGAAGGCCGCGGGGACAGCGGAGGCAGCAGCCGGGCCGCGGGCTCTGAGCCCCCAGGGAGGGAGGGGGAGCGCACGGAGCTGCGCCCGCCGCCCGCCCGCCGCGGGCTCACCTGCCGGGACGCCTTTTTAAAAGCCGCGAGGTGCGAGGAGAGAGATGGGCGGCTGAGCGCCCAGGAACCGCCCAGGGGATTCCCCACAGCGGGTGCCTCGGCTGAGGGATGGGCACACGCAGCGGGATGAGCTGCAGGAGTGTTTGCGTCCAGCCAGGACGGGTGTCCACGGGTTTGGGCAGAGCCAGGGTGCGAGTGCCCCCGCGCACGGGCAGCTGCGGGCAGAGCAACCCCCAGACACGGAGATTCGGCAGGATTCGGCAGGATGCAGGTCCAACATCACAACGTGTTCCTGGTTACCCGTGCTCCCGCTCCATGGCTGCAGGGCTGGGCCTGAAACCCACATCCCCTCATCCCGGGGCTCCCCAATGAGCACAGGGGCTCCTCTCATCCCAAAAAACCTTTCTTTTAGAACTAAATGCAGGTGAGATTTAGAGCCCCTCACCTTCTTCCAGAAACAGGGTTTTGTGCCACCTTTGCTTTCTCCCAAAAGATGCTCCTGAGGACACTGAAATCCCAAAGGACACCAGTGTCCTGCAGGACCCCTGACAGGAACTCCACTCCTCATTTCCCAACACAGACCCTGTGTGCCTGGGAGCTGAAGGATGCTCCCACCCCGACTCCCCCTGCAGAGTCAGGCTTCGAGGAGGGATGTGGTCCACTGGAATGTGCCTGGATTAGGGGCTGCATTGTACCTGGCTCTGGCTGGCTCCACACCAGGGGGGTCTGGCAGCCCCCGGTGAATTCCTCTCTTCAGGCTCCTCCACATATCCCCAGGCAAGAGGCTCTTCCTGCTCTGGGAACATTCCTGCCTGGCCACCTTAGCCCAGGGTTAATGAGAGCAGGAGCTGGTGAAACCAAAGCTGGCTCTCAGGGTGAAAATATGCCAAATTTATTCTTGTGCTAATGCCTCAAGAAAAGAGGATTGAGCCTTTTTAATGAGTTTTTAGGCAGGAGCCTGCTGCATCCCCTGGTTCCCAGCATTCAGAGTGGGACTGCAAAGGTCAGCAGTCCCAAGTGAACAGTGTCTGGGGCCAACCCCTCTTCCCATGGGGACCCATCAAGCCCCTGCACTGGGATCCACCAGCGGGACTGGTGGATTCCAGTTGGGAACACCCTCTGCCTGCTCTGTGCCAGCGGCATGGCTGAACTCACTGATCCCTTCTGCCCCGCATGCCCATTTCTGCTGGAAGCCTCCAGCTTGAACATGGGTTTTGGGCAGTGTTTACAGGATGTCCCTGACCCTGCCAGATATCAGATGTCCTTCCTAAAGGAACTGAAGTGCAGATACTCCTGTTTTCCCCCTGTGCAGCAGCAGCCGCCTTGGCTTGAGCCAATCCTTGCTATTTTTCCCTGCTGTGCCTTGCCCAGGAGCTGGACAGGCAGGTGCCCCATTGCACCAGCACATCCATCATCTGCACAGCACAAGGGTGGCCACGGCCATGAGCCACAGTTTCCATCTGAACCCCGGTTTCCACTGAAGTCCCACGTATCTGCTGGCTGGAGCAGACCCCAAGCACATGGCTCCCACTGGGATGCTCCAGGCCAGTCCCTGACACCCCTGCCAGCACTCCAGCCCCCTATCCATGGCTGGGTTCTCCAGGGGTTTCTCATTGCATCTGTAAGGAGCTGAACAGAAGAGACCAACTGCTGCCATATTACCCCAAAAGATTTTAAATCCCTGAGTCCAAAGATATTTATGAGATTTTGTTTCCATTCCTGCTCTAAGCCAGTCAGGCTCTGGGGAATGACGCACACTCTTCCTGCAGGGAAGCAGAGGTGCTGGTGTTCCCAAAGCTGCTGAGCCCAGGGTGCCCTATCCCCTGCACAGCCCCCAGTTCTCCTGTCCACCCACCCCGTGGTGCCTGGCTCCGCCAGCCGCCATCCCCGGCCATCACAGAGGATGGGGCAGCACCCTGCAGGTCCCTGCTCACCCTGTGCACCCCAAACCCTGGCTGTGACAGCCCCCAAAATGAACTGGGAGGATGCACAGGATGGAGGACTCACAGGAGCTGCCCTGCTGCATCCCTCACACCCGAGGGTGGTGACAGCTCTGTTCAATCTCTGCTGTGTGTGGCGGAGGGGGGAGGCAGAGAGGAGCCGCTGTCTCGTGTGGGAGAGAGCACTCAGCACCGTGTCAGCTCAGCCAAATTAAAAATACTCCTGCAGCCCCCGGGCTGGTGCCTGGACAGGCGGATCTGACAAGGACAGCTCCTGTGGGATCTGCAGAGACCAGAGGGAGACACGAAAGGGAAGGTGCTCCCACACAGGGAAGGGGATGAGGCACATGCTGGAGGACCCCAGTGTTTCCCTGCTGTGTCCCAGCTCTCCCACACAACTCAGGGTGCTCGGGGGGCTGTTCCTCCTCTGCCGAGGGGACCCTTCTAACACTGCTGTGAGCACAGAGAGTCTGGCTCCAGCATGCCCAGGTCCTTGTGGAGGAGCCTGAGTGGGTAGTGGGCCATGGAGAGGGAGCCACTGGGTGTTGCTGGAGAAGAAGTCCCCTGAGCTGCTGAAATGGGAACCCCCCCAACATCTCCCAGCCACTGTCAGCTTGCAGGATGCTGCCTCGTGCCTCCTTCCCCTGCACAGCCTTGTCACAACCTTCAGCTGCGTGACTGCAGCTGGCAGGGAACAAGCCTTGAAATAAACTCGAATGACATCCCTGCAAACTCTGGACATGGCCACAACAGGATTACTGGGCTGGGGAGGGGGGGGCCATGCTCATCTCTCCCCGCCGGCGACCCCAGCTCTGGGCTGAGGCTCCTCCGAGCAGCAGCTGAGAAGGGCAAAGCCCTTTTGTTGAGGAGCAGAAGCAGGGACAGGGTGATCTCTCTCTCTGGGCTCCCTCCAGTCCATGCACCTGGTCCTTGGGAGGCAGCTTGGCAGCATCCTGCTCCCCGAGAGCCACAGGGAGAATTACCCCACACCACTGATGTCAGAAACAGCTGCTGAGGAGCAAAACTGGACACAGGTCTTGCTCTATCAAGCCTCTTTTCCTCCCCCTGCCAACAAACATCGAGTCCAACTGCCTTTGGATTTTAATTCCCAATTCTCCCTGACTGCCAGGTAATGATCTGAAAAAAATCAGCATTTAGTGATGCCTCCCCCAGCAGAGACTTCAACCAGCTCGGTGTCATCCATGTCACAGCCAGCACTGGGGCTGGTGCATCCCAGCCGAGACCCCGCCAACCTCTGCCACAAATACCAAGGGGCTCAGGACAGATCTGGGCTAATCTTGACCAGGGGTAGTGAAAAGGAGGTGGCAAAAACTGAACCCTGATCTGGGATCCACTGCCCACAGCCCTGCCCATCCCTCCCTGGGTGGTGGGGGAGAGGTCAGGGTCTTCTCGCTACACTGAGAGCTCAGGGAGGCACTAGAGCCCTGGATCAGTTTAGTCTTTATTCTGGGCACTGTATAAATCGTACAAATTACAGCCAAGTCCAATTCATTACAGCCAAGGAGCGGCTGACAGAAATGAAAAGGGAGAAAAGCTCCTCAGATTGATGCTTTCTCTCCATTCCAGTGAAATAACCAATTTGGAACAAATTAGGGGCTCCCGTCTCCACCAGCCTTTTGAATTGCCTCCAAGCCAACGCACATTTTTCACAGAGCAGCGTTTCTTCCATTAGCAGTGAAAATTAATGATTTCTATTATTGAAGCACCTGAAGGCAGGTACCTCCCTCACACAGCCGGGGCTGGGCTGGCACCCAGAGAGCCAAGAAGAGCCACGAGGAGACAGACAGGTCCAGAGAGAATAAGTGACATGGGCAGGGCCACCCGGCAGGTCGGTGGCAGAGCCAGGCTCCAGGCTGGCGGCCGTCCCCTCTCAGTGGTGCCATCCCAGACGTGCTGGAGCGATGCACACAGACCACCACAGCGACACCCAAACCACGGCACGTGACCGTGACTGTGCCACAGCTGTCCCCAGAACCCCCCCAGCACCGAAACCACGTGGGCTCCAGCCAGTCCCAGCTTTGCTCGGGAAGGGAGAAAAGGGGAATTACCCAAATTTCAGGGGAGCCCACCAACTCACCCTTCAGGGGAGCGAGTCCTGAGGGGCCAAGAGGGCTTTCAAACCCCAATCCACTCGCATATTCCCCCCTCTTAAGTTTCATAGAGGCCAAAGTCCTTTGCCTCCCCCCACCTGCTCTCTGCTCCCAGCGTTATTCCCTGAGCACAGCTCCATTGAGTCTACGCCGAAGGCTGAAGTGTGTAACCCCCCACCACGGCTGCCCCACAGCTGGGCTGGTCATGACCAGGGTTTGGAAGATGACACGTTATTTTTTTAATCAGATTTTTATTTCCTACCTCTAGTATTTCATTGTAATTTCCGCCACTCCTACCCAGGCCGTGCTAATATAATCACTCTGGCGGAGAGTGGGAGCAGCCAGCCCACTTGTTCCAACATCCCGCTCAGGAAAGGCAAAAAAAAGCAATTTGCTAAATCCCCAGCCCCTGCAGTCATTACAAGCTCGGGGACATCAGGTGGGTGCTGGAACAGACCATCAAAGCATCGCTGCTGGCAGCACCTGCCGGGAGCATCAAGAAACTTCCAAAAAAAGTCCATGTTTGCTCAAAATACTTGTTAGCAATTCATTATTGCAGCAAGGTGAGGCATAACTAAAAATGGGCTAAGGAGATTTGTGAATTATACCCTCGGCTTGATGCTGGAGATGCAGTGATATTTTCTAGCCCACATCATCCTGGAGGTCAAGATTAGATGACAGCTTGGTCTAAAAATACTCTGAAGGGTAGGCTGAGGCTGTTGGAGGAGGTCAGAGCCCTCTGTGCCCCTCCACCAGGTTTCACTCAGGGTTGAAACCAGGGGACAGATGTTTCCCCCAGGACATTGCTCGGAGCAAGCCCCAGTAATAAAAACAACCGCTGCATTTACAGGGAAAATTCAACCAAAACAACCACAGGGAGAGCTCCGTCCCACCATCTGCCAAAGAAGCCCCAAAGCCAAACCCAGCGGCTGAGTTGGGGCCAGGCTCCCCTCACCATTACCTCCCACAGCTTCCAGAGGGCTGGAATCACCATGCAAACACTATCCAACCATCACGTTCCTCCACCCAGAGGTCCCAGCACAGGATTGCCAGCAAGCCCACAGCACTGCGGGTCAAAATTGAAGCTTTAGTGGTTATTCAAGATTTCCTCCACATTTGAGACCACAAGGTGAAAAGGAAGCTCTGCTGCTGGTTTTTGTTTGTCTTTTAAACCTGCTTTGCCCGACAAGTATTCCAGATAAATATCCCGAGTAGTGTTACACGTTCCAGAGATACAGGGAAAGGCAGCTTGGAGAAAAGATTGTGTTTCAAACTATTAGAAAAATTAAAGTGATCCATGGGAGACAGCTGGGGCTGCAGCCACCCCGGCGTGGGCACCTCAGCGCGGCCCTGACCGATGTGCCAGACCAATGACATCCGTGTTCCCGGCTCCAGCAGCCAGAGGCACCCACAAGCACACGCCAGTGACATGTTACCAGAGGAAAGCGAGTGCACAGCAGTCCGCAGACGTGCCCACGCTCACACGGATGCGCACACCACACACGTGTGGACACGCGTGGAGAGAAGCGGCGCCGCTGCCCGCAGGGATGTGCCGGACCCGTTGCTCCCTCCCCAGCGCCTGCCGCAAACTTAGTGCTGATAATACCAAAACCACTGAAATTACCAGCCCTGAATCCACGTGAAACGGGTCCAAGAGCAGCGTCACGCTCTGTTTGCAGCCGCTGCTCTGCTCTTAAGAGCCCGCGATGGCCAAGCCCGGCCACGGAGCTCCACCACCAGCCACCTGGCCACCCTCGCTGGCCACCCTCGCCAGGACACTGCTGGCCGCTCCCCGCAGCCTCGTTTCACACAAAAAGCACCAAAACATTTGCATCACGGTCGCAGCAGAAGCACAAGTTGGAGCTGACACCCAGATAAAGAGCAAGGGCAAAATCCAGCCCCGTCAGCACACAACCTTTTCCCTCCTCTTTTTGCAGCCCTGGGAAAAATCAATAAGATGCAGTGAGTCAAACTCAGCTTGAATCCCGTAAGTAATTAGGATTAGCAGGCTGGGAGCTGAGGGAACAGGCTGCCTGTGTGCTGGGCGGGGAGGGACCATTTTGTGGGTGTAGGGTACAGCCTCAGCTGATGCAAACAACAAGAACTGCTCTTTAACGGGTGTTTTAGGCAGGACGGCAATAGGGAATGGGAACGACATGATTCGCTTAGAAACAAGAAAATCTCATGAGGGTAATTTGGGATGCCAAGCCCTGCTGGGAGCAAGATGGGGACCCCACAGGTGAATCAATATTTGAGTTTGATGCCGAGCCTATTCCTAGCCCCTCGCTCTAAGCTCAGACTCTTCAAGTACCGCGTAATCCTGGGGCTCTTTCCCGGCAGTAAATAACGCACCTCAGTGTTTAACTATTCAGAGTAAAGTTTGTGGCCAAAATCTCAAAGTGGAGAAGAGACACAGACACGCAGAGCCTGAACATAGCTACCAGCAAAATAAGAACCAATTCGTTGTGTTTCTGTCCATAAAGAACAGCCTGGACCCTGATTTAGTGTCCTTTTCCCCAGCCGAAGGAACTCGGCAGAAGCCGGGAGCGCTCGAACCACGGCCGGAGCAGCCCCGGGACAGCGGCGGGGCGACACCCCGATCCCCGCCGCGCCAACCCCACCGTCCCTCCGACCCCCGCCCGGCCCCGGAGCCCCGCGGCTGATCCGGTCCCGCTGCACCGTCGGTCTCCGGCTGCCCCGGGCAGCGGCTCCGCCAGCGGCGAGAAGGGGATGAGGGGACGATGGGAGAAGAGAGAAGGGGGGCAACGGGGAGAAATGGGGCTGCGGGAAAGTTGCGTTTCACCCACCTAGAAGCATTTTGGATGCGGCTGCGTCGCCTCCGCGCTGCCGGTGCCTCCCGCTCGCCGGGCAGAGCTGCGGGCAGGGCCGGGCGGGCGAAACCCCCGCTCCGCCGCCCAGCGCTGCCGCCCCTCGCCCCGCGTCCGGCCCCGCCTCGGCCCCGCCGGAACGCGGGGGGAGAAGCTGCCGGAGGTGCCGAGTATCAGCGTGGAAATGGGCGGGGGGAGCGGGCGGCCCCCGCCCCGCACAGCCTCCCCCGCGCCGGGGCTGCCCGAGCACCGAAACCTGGGGCGGGAGCGGGGAGCCTTCAGCGGCTCCGCTGCGCCCCCGGGGCCCTGCCCGAGCGTCCTCCGAGGGGGCTGCTTTGGGGTGACACCTGCCAAGGTGCCCCCGTGGGTTTGCTCACGGAGGGGGGACAGCGGCAGCCACACACCCCGACCCCCGGGAAAGGCTCCTCGGCAGCAGCAGCCGAGTGTCTCTGCCCGGTGCCTGCGGGTCCCTGCCCAGCTCAGCACTGACCCCAAGCACTGGAAAAACGCAGGATCCGACCCAAGCATGGCATCAGCTCATGGGATGACATGAGTGGATCCGGGCAGCCTGATCCACGTGAGGGGCTCACCCCAGCCCCCCATGACTGGGGTTTTCATGACCCCAGGGCCTGCTGCCTGCCCCACTGGTTCATTAGCAGAGGCTGTGGCAGCACCTCCTCTGTGCTGATTTTCGGCCTCTTCTCGGTAGGGGAGGCTCAGGACTTGCTTACATTGGTGTCCTTTAAACAGGGAAATGATGAAAAACCTGCTTGTGAAAAGAGGAAACAATCGTCTCCCCCCACTCCCTGAAAGGGAGACAAGAAGAAGAAGGGAATTAAATACTTCCCTCAAGTCAAGCAATTCAAGGAGTTGGGCAGGAACTGCTGGGCCTCAAGCAGCGTGAAAATGAAGATGTTAAACCATGAGATGCTGAAATCCTTTTCCATGTGCCACAGCCAGACCAGGCACTTTTGGGGTAAATTACCGAATTTTGGTGCACTGAAAAGCGTCTAAAGCCATCAGGGTTTCCCCTGGGCACTGCTGCCAGACCAGGGCCCCCCATGGGTCCTTCTCCCAAAACCCACCCAGGCTCGGCTGGCACCGGGGCAGCCCTGGCAGAGCCCTGGGCAGGGTGTTGCTGTTGGGGTCGTTAGCAGCAGCAGTAAGTTTAGCCAGGGCAGTCGCTAATCTGGGATTGACAGCTGGCTCCACGCGCCTGGCCCTGGCCTCCCGCAGGCTATTTAAACCCGATATTAATTTGTTTAATGTCATCAGCAGTTTGGTGTTACTGCAAGGAGTGTCAGAGCAGAGGGAACATGGAAGTGTAAAGACTGGGAGGAGAGTGGGGCTGACAACCATATGGTGGCTGTTCTCCTTTCCCCTGGGATGACCACAAGCCATGAGCAAGTCTGGCATCTCTTGGCAAAGGCCAGCTGGACCAATGTACAGCCTTGACCCCCCCCTCGATCCTCCATCCACCCTTGTCCCCATCCCTGACCAGCCCCTTGAGTTCCACCCATCAGTTCCATCCATAAATCCTCTCCCAGCTCTGTCTGGTGCTGTGCTCATCCCAGCTGGGCGGGCAGGTCCTGGCTGGCATCACCGTGGCTAAAAGGGCTCGAGCTGGTGTGACACGGAGGGGAGGGATGAGGAACAACGGTGTGGGATGTTGTGCTCCTTTGTGGCCAAGCCTTTGAGGCCATCTGGAGCAGGGGCTAATTGCAGGTGCTGATTACAGCCCCTGCCATTAATGCCTCCGGCCCTCCCCGCCCAGCCCAGCAGATCACTGGAATTTCCCGGCACTGCAGCGTGGGTCCAGCGGGTGCAGAATTTGCTATATTTGTCCATCGACCCCGGTGCTGGCACAGGGCAGCAGTACAAACACTCTCATAGGGCCCAGACCCGCATCACCCTCCTGGTGGTGCCATCAGCCTCTCCATCCCCCGGGGAGCAAAGCCCGTGGCTGCTGCTCCCCACAGTCTGTGCTGTGGGATGGAGCTGCTGGAACACCTTCCCCAGGGACCGTGACAACCGGCTCCACCATCCCTGTGTAGTGCTGTGGGAGGCCCTAAAAAAAACCAGAGCCAACAGTGGGTCACATGCCACGAGTCCCTGTGGTCACCACTTTCCCACACAGGTTGATATCCACACGCAAGGCCCTGATGGCTGAGTGTCCTGAGAGCACAGGGACAGAACCAGAGGGTTCCTTGGGAAAAGGCCCCAGCCCCCAGCCCTCAGCGTGCAGCTCATCACACACGTCCTGGAAGAGGCAAATCCCAAACATGCAGTCAGAGGAGAGCGTTTGCCAACAGTCACCGTAGAGCTGGACTTGCTTGGGCAGGTCTGCTCGAGTTGTCCTTGTGGCTCAAAGGGAGAGGGAGGGGAAGGGAGACAGAGAGGGTGCTCAGGCTCGGTTTGGGCACAGGCTGTCCCTAATGTCACTAATTCACTGGGCTCTTTGTGAGGAGAGGCTCCAGGAACTACAACAAAGAGATTAATCTGAACCCTACTGAGGGCAGTGTTAAACTATTCACTGGCTGAGAGACATCCAGGAAAGGCTCTCCCCAGCCTTGGACTCCAGAAGCAGTCTGGCAAATAGTGACTGGAACTGGGCAATGAACACGTCAATAATGGAGAAGGGAGACAGAGGGATAAAAACCCAGGAAGAAGCACTGCCCTCCCACCCCCCAGGTCTGCCAAGCCCTCCAGAGCCTTTCTGGCTGACTTTGTTCACCAAGGATTTAGGGTATAATTTAGGGGTGAAAGATGCCAGATAGGATCAAGACCGATACACCTGGAGGATGTGTATCAGTTTTCTTCTGCTCTGTAACCTGAGCCCTGTCAGGAGCAGAAGGCTCCGGCTGGAGCAGCCGCCGGCGCTTCATCCCTGCTGGGCCAGGAAGGCGGGCACTGACCTTTCCTGCTCCTGAGTTTGCTCAGGATTAAGGTAACATATTTTAAGGGCTGAATCCTCCCCTCAGGGGGTTCCCACACAAAGAGGATGGGGTTTGCAGATTGGGTCGCCCCTGTCAGTCCCCTGATAAACAGGAACTCGTTAAACCACCGAATCCACAGTGCCCACCCAGATCCTGTTTTTCAATTAATCCCCAGGTTTTTTTATGAATCCTTCATGGAGATTTCTGCTTTTTTAGCATCTAAAAAGAGCAAACTGGGGTGCCATGTGTCTGTGGAGGGGTCTGGGGGTCCTGGGGGACACATCCCCCAGCTCTGCCCCCCAAGGATGTGCTGATGGTGCAGGCAGGGCTGTGGGAGCAGAGCAGGATCATTGTGCCTCCCGCTTTAATCATCTTTCCCAGGGAGATAGGTAATTACAAAGGCATCCAGGACAGGTCTGCAAATAGGGTGGAGAAACTGGATGACCTAAAAATATTTAATTATCAGGAAAAGGGGTGGAAATTACACCTGGAAACAGTTTCAGAGAGAGAATGTAATATTTTCCATCTAATCTAGGAGGGCCTTCCTGGAAGGCACTGAGTAGAGGGTTCCACCTGCCACCACACTTGGGTTCCCACCAGCCCTGTGCAGATTTTCTGGGGGGCCACAGGGCTCATGAGCCTCCATATGGTTTCAGCTGGGGGTTGGCATGGAAAACAGCTACCCAAAAACTTCTGGATGCTTAATTAGCCAGGGGTGACCTGGCTCTGGTCTCACCCACCAGGTCCCTCCTCAGCTCTGACCCCACAGGAGTTGCCAGAATCCCATTTTTTCCCTCTGCACACCCTCGCTGACACCGTGGGGTTATGGAAAGGAGAGCTCACTCCGGGAAAGACACAGGAGCATGACGAGGGGAGATCATCTCTTCAGAGAAAATTTTATATTGCTTACGACTTACTGTCTGGGAACATAAAACAGTTTAAGCAGTCGACCCTAAATCACAGTGACAGCTCTACACTACCCACAACCCCTCGCTCACCCTCCCCCAGCTCCCCCCGAGCTGCCTTCGCTCCCCATTCGCCCAGATCCAAACGCTCACTCCTCCCGTGTCCCCGGGGCGAGCAGCACACGCGTGTGCACAGCACAGAGACACAGTGGGTACACAGAGGGACCGGGGCTGGAGGCCGGGGGGGATGAGCTGCGTTTCCATCATCGAGATCCCGGACAAGTCACCTCCCCGTGGCTGACACCCCTCCCTGGTCCCCCCAGTCAGCCCCGGTGCTCTTTGGGGCAGCGCCTGGGCACGGGGAGGCCGCACAGCCCTCGCACGCACAGCCGGGCACGACCTGCTCTGCCCAGCACCTCTAATCCCCAGTGACAGCTGGGGTGGGAGCGGGATGCTACGGGATGCAGCCGGTTCTGTGGGATGCTCATCTCTCTCCCATGTCAGAACAGGACAGCGTTTGCCTGAGAACAGCAGAGCCACCCGAGAATGCCGAGGTGCTCTGTGTCCTCACCCCTCCCTGGGGACGTTTAAGGCACAGGAGACCCCAAGTGCTTGGGGGGCACAGCTGAGCTCCCCCAGCAGGATGCAGTTGGACCTGATGCCTGGGGTGGCCATGAGAGCCGGGAGCTGCCTGATCGCAGAGCTTCCCAAAAACTGTGACGCCTTCCTAGGGGGACATCACCCCCTTCCCAGGGACCTCGTCCCTCCTCAGAGCTGCTGATGGAGCCCTGGAAAAGGCCCCTTCAGGCTCAGAGCTCTCTCGGGACGGGGACCAGTGAGTGCTGACAAGTTGGGACACGCTCACGGTTTAGCTGCTGCTTTGACCATTTTTTCCCCACTTAGAATAAATCTCAGGCTTTCCTCTTCCAAATCTGCTGAGCTGATGTTACATGGGAAATTGTGAAATATTCCATGGCTACATATTCCTCCTTGCTCTTAATCCACTTCTAATTAATGTCACGTGTGTCGCAGCCCTCAGCTGAGTGGCTGTGAAACGCTACTGAGGCAACTTGACAGCAAACAGACTGGAAGAAAGTGACAGCAAAATCCACGATTAAGGAGAACTGGCTCACAACTGCAGGGCTTAAAAATAACATGCAATTTCCTACTGATTTTGGGAAAAATCGCCACTGCCAGCAGCGCAGCACAGTCTCTGCCGACACTGCATCCAGCAGCACCTACAGCTCAGGCAGCCCCTGCCAGCCCACCCAAAGATGATACTTGATATATATTATCTGACCTTGACATATTTTGGCTTGGTCTCTATATTTTTAAGAGAAAGCCCTTCCACAGATGCAGCTGGAGAATGCACCCCAGCCCCTCAAGCTCCTGCCATGGGGTTCTCCTACCTCCTCCATGCCCCAGCAGCACAAGCGAAGCCCAGCAGCTTCTCTGTGTCATTTTATGGCTAAGAGTTTAAATTTTAAGGATCCTTTTAGAATAAGTGTGTCAGGGAAAAACACCAGTGAAGCTCTGGCCAGAACTCGGGGTGCAGAGCAGGAGGGCAGAGTCCCAGTGGGGAAGGCTCCACACCATGAAACCCTTCCAGCCAGCGCTGACCACTGATCAATTCATTTTCTATTTGAAGTTACCGGCTCAATAAAATCAGAGATTAGTTATGCTGGAGTTATTAATCCACGGAAAGCTGAATAGCTGGGCTTTTCAGAGGGACAGCAAGTTAATGGGGTATTTTCCGAGGATTTAGAAAGGGAGCAGTTTTCTCTGGATCCATGGGCTGGCACGAGGCTGATGTGCCTGGAGCAGGGTCTGGGCTCATGCAGCGCCTCTCACATGGAGCCCAAAGGCCCTTTCCTCCATGGAAAATGGCTTTTTTGGTAGAACAAGAGCATTTAGTGAAACAGAGCTTTTCTGCCAGTTCCCAGTGGCAGGGGCAAATCCCTCCCCTGAGATTCTCAGCCCTCTCAGCTCTGCCCCCAGGAGCCCCAGGGGACATCCCTGCACCCATCCCTACACCCAAATGGGAAGGGAGAAGCCTGGAAGTAAGCAGAGGGAAGGAAAACATAAAATTACCCAACTGAGCTTCTGCAAATGATGCCTGATCCCAGCCAACATCTTTAAAACATGAAAAAAAACCATTGTATTTTCCCCACTGAGATTCCAGGTTGTTCAAATCTGATCTGAGAAGCTATTTTTGCTCATCTTTGCTCGTAGCTGAAGGCAGCAGCCGAGGCCAACGGAGCAGGAAGACTCCGTATGTGTGTCCTTAAATTCACAGAAGCTTAAAATCTGAACCCTGGTGCTGCCTGGGCACTGGGTGTCAATCAGCACCCCGCAGATGCAGGGTCTGCCCCAGCTGAATGTTAAAGCCCCTTTAACACCCAGGCTGGGCACGGATCTGCTAGTGGGAAGTTCGGGAGAGCCCGATGTGCTGCCAGTGTCCCTGGCGAGGGACGCTGTGAGGTGGCTCCAGCGCCAGACAGACCCTGGCCTTTCCCTGCCAAATTTCTCCCAAAGGTCCCAAAAGCAGGAGAGCAGCAAGCTGCTGCAGGAGTTAAGGAGGGAGCCAGAAAGAACAGCGTTCCCTCTGGCACTGCCAGAGCAGGTCCTGGCAGGCACACGAGGCTGGGCACGGCCAGGAGCTCCGGCAGACACGAGGACGTCCCAGCCCAGACCCAGTGGTGACACGGCCGCTGCACCCTGATTAGTCCCAATTAGACCCTAATCCCACATGTTTGCAGATTATTTAAATCAATACATTGGGTTTACTGCAGACAAAGCCCCACTGAGCATCGCCCTGTTTATTAACAACAATTAAAGGATTCCGTGTGGAACATGAAATAGAACAAAATGGGATTGGCACCGGTTTGCTCGGTAATGAACAGCTGAAGGGCTGCAACAGCAGAGAGAGGCCGAGGGAAGGAGGAGGGAACATGCTGCAGCTGAGCAATGAGATGCCAGAGCACACAGAGCAGGGTCATGGAAAAGGATCATGAACCAGGACCACATGCAGGATCACGGACTGGGATCATGAAATAGGCTCACGGAGCAGAATCATGGAGTGGCATCATGCACCCACCAGACTGTCCACGGTCAGACTCACCAGCTCCCCTCCCTCCACTGCTCCCCACGCCAGGGCACAGCTTTCCCAGGCACTGCCCTGGGTGGTTTTCAGGATTTGTTTCCCAGCAGGGCTATCCTGGCCCGGTGGAGAGCGTGGCCATGGACTCCTCGGTCAGTGCAACAGGCGATAACCAGCCTCGGGCACCGTGACCCAGACTCTGTCCCACAGGAGTCAGTCGAGGGGAGTGGGTTGCCCCCAGCTGCCAAAATCAGGGAGTTCAGCTGGCACTCCCTATGAAACCCAAGATAATCCCACCAGCAGCTGCCAGCCCCCCCAGCTCCCGGAGCAGCCCAGGCTCCCCCGAGGTCCCCACATCCCCTCCTGGGGCCCCCGCTCTGCGCTGCAGACCCAGCGATGCTGAAACTGTCACAGCGATTTCTCTGCTCATCTCAAGCCTTTCTGCTCCCAAACACGCATGGACAGATTTTTCAGCAGATAACTGGGGAAACCAGGACCTTTCCCTTTGCATGGAACTCTTGTTGCCAAAGGGGGGAACGGCACCAGACAGCCCCAGTGTGAGAGGGAAGGTGGCACCGGGCAGCCCTGGAGAGGGTCAGGGTGCATAACGCCACGGGGCATATGGAGATGAGGAAGAGCTTGTGACATGGATCAGCCCTGGGGCACAGCTGGCTCTGGGTGTTTTGGCCCAACCCTGCCTTGGCACTCGGTTTTGGGGAGCAGCCCAATAGCCCCGAGGGCCAGGAGCCTGCTGCTCTGAAGGAGACTGCTTCCCACTGCCTCTCAGGGCCATGTGAGCTGGCAGGGATGCCTAGGGATGCCCAGGGATGACAAGGGGAAGCAGCAGCCCCCCATTCCTGCCCCTGCCCTCACCCTGCAGCCACCACTACCCATTTTGGGGTGGATCAGCTCTTCCTGCTCATTCGGCACCAGACGGGGGTTCGGCTCCTGAGGACTCCGAGAGCGAACTGAGCTCACTTGGGCTCCCTTGGAAATCACAGGCAATAATTAAATCACTCGTGACCCAGTTGGATTAGAACTGGCATCTGTGACATGAAAACATCTTTTATCTGTGGGCACCCCATATCTAATCACCACCTGCACTGTGATTCTGTATGGGACAACAGGGATCCGCAATCTGCCTTGCAAGGAAACGCCTAATGAGCAATGATTTGTTTTCAAGTTGGGGTCTTTCTGGCACAGAGCTAATGAATTGTAATGACACTGATTAGCACATTTGCCAGCGATGCTCCTCTGCAGCTTTGCTCCATAAGATGCCAGCGTTCCCAGCTTATGAGGGAAGAACGGATCCGAGGAGCCAGAGGGGAACAGGGAGACTGAGCAGCAGCTGGGAAGCTGCCTTTGATGTAGCTGTAGATGTCAGCATGAGACAGAGATTCCAGCCCAGAGGAACATCCCATCTTTGTCTAACTCAATTATTTCATTTAATCCATTGTCTTTAACCTCCCAAAGCTCCCCTAGTGCTGACATGCTACTGGAGACCCTTGTTAGCTGTTCATCTCCATGGGCTGTGTGAGGCTGAGCCCAGCACCAGAGCAGGCACCTGCCCGAGAAGGGGCAACTGCTCCCATGACCACAGGCAGGTGCATTTCCTCAGCACCCAAAGGTGCTGGTTTGGCCGGTGAAGGGCTCCCAGATAACTGTGATGGGGCAGGGCAGGGCCCCCTCAGCACCACCACCTTGCCAGCCCTACCTGCGCCCTCCTGCCCACACACCTCAGTCCGAGCAGGAGCACAGGCAGGAGCTTGTCCTGCACTTGTCCTCAGCTCACTGGGGCAAGGCAGACAGGGATGGTCCCCTCTTGGGACGACGCTGGAAATGAGATTTTTCACCAAAAGCGCAAGGAAAGGTCGGCTCCAGCCGCACGGAGCGGCTGTGGAGGGAACAGGAAGGACAGGGAGGCGCAGGGAGCAGCTGCTGCCTGCAATCCCCCAGTGAGCAGATCCCAGCCCTGCACATGCAGGAGCCACTGGGCCCTGCCTGGCCGAGCAGAGCGTGTGGGGGCCCTGGGGCTGCGACGTCTGCGCACCCCGGCGCTGGCAGAGGTCAGGGACGGTGCAGAAACACAAAGAGCAGACTGGCACGCTCTGAGATTCTTTGGCTCGGTAGGAAACACATCCTTGGACAGCCTCCCATCGAGCCACAGACAGATCCAGGGTAGAATCTGGAAGCTGCAGGCTGGAATTTATGAGCCCTGTCCCCATTAAAATAGCCGGCGATATTTCCATCTGTCAGTAACAATGATGAACAGACCTACTCCTTTGCACATCCCAGGCCTTGCCCAAACAAAACCAACACCAGTCAGGACAGGATTTGGCACAGAGATGACCATTCCCATGCTGGGAATTTATGGCTTCAGTGTGCCCAGTCTCTAGGAAGAGCAGAAGCAGGGAACCAGATAATCTTTAAGGTTCCTTCCAACTCAGGGCATTCTGTGATCCTGTGAAATTCTCATGGTTTGCTCCCAGCGCCAGACAAACCCTCACAGTTCAGGCAGAGCAGGTCAGCCATGGTGACAGGGTGACATTTCTGGGCACATTTCCCTGCTTTTATGCAGAAAATCTGCAGAGCCAGCTGGGCCCAGCCAGGTGAATGCTGGCAGATGGTACAGAGGGCAAGTGAGTCCTTGCCCTTGCACGAGCTCCTGCCCAGCAGCACAGCACCTGTGTGTGCCGGCATCCCTGCCATGGGCCGGCATCCCTGCTGCAGCTGAAGGGGCCTCAACACCAACATTTAAGCAGCGTTTTGAATCAAAATCAGCACAGATACGGGAGATGTGCACAGCAGGAGCCTGGAGGAACAGGGTCAGGGTGGCACCTGGGAAGCAGCATCCATTAGCCCAGCAACCGACAGCCACTCCACCCTCGGACACGCTCATCCCCGCTGCACAAACCATCTGCAGAACTCAAGAATACGCTCACGAAGACAGAGAGCACCAGCAGCCACACTTACACATGGACAGATCCGCATGTGTCCATCCCTCCGTGCCACAGCGTGGGCTATCGGGCCCCAAAACCACTGGAAGACTGGCAGTGACAGCTGGGGGAAGCCCTGCAGTTCTCAGGCAGACCAGCAATTGAGATGCCAAGGACAAAACACAGCGTTCCTGAACTCTCCATGAGCCCAGCGAAGCAGCTGTGCCAGAGCAAGGGCAGCCTTTGGGCAAGCTCGACCTGCTGGGTGGGCTCCTACCTTGGGCTGCCGGCATCTTCCCCTTGTTGAGCTGCTTGAGGCGCTTCTGGTGGGACTTGCCGTTGTAGTGGATCTGAGCCTGCGCAGCTGAGTTGAGCTGGATGTTGCAGACCTCGCAGAGTGTGAACGACTGGTGCTTCTTCTCCCGCTTCATGCGCTGCTCGGGCTGGCTGGGGGGGCAGCTGGCCACCTCTGCCAGCCTCACCGCGCTCTCGGGGCTGTGGGATGGGCTCAGGGGTCGCTTCATGCCTGCGGGAGGAAGGACAGACCCGCCATGAGGACAGAGGGACAGGAACAGGGTGCCATGTGAGGCCGGAGAGCCCAGCACAGGTCCCACACTTCTGAGGTGTCTGGATCCAGGGGGATCCCTGAGCAAGAGCAACAGCGTTTGGGCAAGATGACATGAGCAGCAGCATTCCCAGAAGGTTAGTCCTGGAGCAGGGAATAACCCACTTCTTCCAAGTTTCCAGCTCCAGAAGACACTCCTGTGTCAGTTCAAGTTTCTTTTCACTCCTGGACAGCACTGTGGGTTGGCCCAAGGCAGAGTTGGGATGGAACCAACTCTCTGCAGGCAAGAGATTCAGCTGGCAGGACTTGTGTGCGGTGTGGGCATTCCATGGCCCATCCCCACCACGGCAGGAGGACGACTGGCACCAGGACTGCCAGCCACCAGCAGGTGCCCATCCTGAACATGGGGCTCTGTGGGACCACCTTGTGTGGGGAGCTGGAGCCCCAGACCCGTACAGGGACACCACAGGGAAACGCTGCCCAGGGAGGGGCTGGGGTCAGCTGGGGACCTTTGCCTTGCAGGGACACTGTCCCTGCTGCCCAGCCTAGAGCTGGGAGCTGGTGGGACATCCAGAACAGCCTCAGAGACGTGAAGGTCACCCGAGCCCCATGATCCAGTTACCACCTTGGAGCTGGCAGCTGCTGGTTACAAACACCCACAGGCACGCATTGCCGAGACACCCCGAGGGGCCAAGGCAGGGGCCAGGGTGTCTGTGGGTGGCTAGGCAGGACCCAAAGGTGCCCTGCAGAGCCGTCCCTGGCATCCTCGGGCAGGGCTGCATGGGGACTGTGCGGGGCTCAGCCACCCGTGTGCTCCGCGGGCAGCAGGGACCAGACCGGGGGCTTTGGCTCAGGCAGCCCAAAACGCCGCTGTGTCGTGCTGGCGTGGGTGCGTTCGGGGTGGGGCTCCCACAGCGCTCATCGGGCGAAGGGAACTCGGTCCTCGGGCCCACCGGCGGGGTCGGGGGGGTCCCGGGGCGCTGCAGCCCCGGCCTCGGCCCCGCGGTGGCGCCGCCGCTCCGTTCCCGCGTGGGGACCGGGGACGGCGGGGACCGGGGACGGCGGGGACAGGGGACAGCGGCGACAGGAGGCAGCGGGTCCCCTCCTCGCGGGGCGGGGGTGCGCTGCCACCCACCCACCCTTGGGGCGAGCACCCCAGTCCTCGGCGGGTCTCGGTCGCATCCTGCGCCTTCCCGCACCCCGGAGGTGGCCACGAGCGTCTCCATCAATAGTCCTGTTTAGCCAAAAGGAGCGGGAGGTCTTCCCACGAGCTGTTGACGGAGCCGGAGGCCTTTCCCAGGATAACCATTAGCAGAACAGCCGGAAAGCAGATCTGGGAGATGATCAGCGCCAGGAATGTGAGACGGGGCTTCGGAACGCAGCAGGAACGGCGCGCTGGTGGGGACACGCCAGAGGAGGCAGGTCGCTGGGTGCCCTTGGCATCCTCCCCCTCCCCGGGTATTTTTAATGCAGTTACATCTCGGGACGCAGAGCTAAAATTGGAACATTATGTGGACAAAGTATCCCCAAAGTCTCCCTCGTCTTTAAAACAGGCACTGCTGTTGCTCTGATTAGCCAGTGACTTCTGTCCCGGCTCCCGGGGCAGCGTTTGAAGGTCTGTCCTAATTACACACACGCGTGTTGTCTCATTCACTCAATTTCTGCTGTGCCTGTTCTGCTTCTCAGGTGTCAGGGCCACAAACCTGGTGGCTCGTGGCTGGGGTGGGTCATGGGACAGGTCATGGCAACATGTGCCAGCAGTGTCCTGACCAACAACTACTTTGGAGTAGATTTCACCTTTTCAGCAAAGCACTGAGTACCTTTTTGGGGGACTGTTACCTTTCACAGGAGGGAAACTAAAACACAGTGAAGGTTAAGTGATGCCACCCCCGTGACATCCCCCTGGGTAGGGACCCTCAGTCTCTCTCCTGTCATCAGCACCAGTCCCATGGGACTTTTGTTGGGCCTGAACTCACTGAAGCCAACACGTGGGACCAGAGCCTTCCTCTGAGTCAAACAGCCTTCGCCACAGATCTGAGGGGATATCACAACAGCTGATCAGGAGATCAGTCCATTCAGCAGTGTAGGAGCAGGGAAAACACCACCTGAAGAGAAAGTCTGCATGAACTTACTAAGAGAGCAAAAAATCTGAAAAATCAGGTTCAAACGATTCCGTACCACTGAATCCACCTTCCTTGTTCCCAGCTGAGCGCACACAACAGTAAATAAAAGTAGTGGAAGTAGAACAATTGGTGTGAAAGTGGCCACCAACAACTGTCACAAAATTCACTCAAACCCCCCAAGTAAGGACTGATTTCATGGTCCCTGTTCACATCTGAAGGGACCTTCAGAATAGCCAGAAGCTGCAACAACCCCTCACCTGAACACAACTCAAATCACCGTGTCCCATCACCTCAGGTTTGCACCGTTGAGCAGCTCCGTGATCCCATCATTGCCATGAGTGTTTGGTCCAGGAACCCTGGCTGTGTCCCCCCTCCAGAGCCCCAGGGAGCCCCAGACTCCTGGGGGGGGGGGCAGCTCCACCATCCTGCCTCTGCACAGACTCCTCTCTGCTGGCAGAGGCGATTTCCAGCCCACCCACCCGTTTGGGCTCAGGACACAGCGACGCTCAAGAGGCAGCACCTGATGCCCCAGCCCGGCGCGGGAGGCTCCTACCTGGTGCCTGTGAAGGGAGCACCGAGCCCTGCCCTTGGCACTGCTGAGCCGAGCCGGCTCCTGCCCGTGTGCCACGGCCGTCAGGGCACCGCAGCCGCCCCTACGCCCGGAGAGTTCCCGACACTTGTCTCATATTTCAAGGAGCACTTCAAATGCGGTTCGATCGCCACTAAATCAGCCCTCATCAGCAGCCTCCGGACGAGAGCAGGGCAGGGCACGTCGGAGCTGGTGCCTGAGGCTCAGCAAGTTCCCAAAGAGCCTGGAGCGTCACGCGGGGCAGTGGGTGCCAGCTGGCAGGAGGTGGCACTGGAGGAGCCAGCTTGAGCCAAGAGCAGGAGGATGCACCTGACAGCAGCTCTGGGTGATGGGGGAGACGGGGATGGGGCAGCTTCCCAGGCTGCCTCGAAGGTTGGGCCCAGAGAACTCCCTGTGCGACTTCATCAAGAGGCACCGGCCGCTGGTGGAGGGATGGGAAGGCCACCGGCCTGACTGCAGCAAGTGCAGGGTGCTCTGCCCTGGGGATGGAGGCAGCCCAGGGGATCTGCTACTGCATCAGGAGTTGCTCTGATGTCCTGGCCTGAGAGCTGAGCAGATCCAGGCAGACTGCAAGTTTCGGAGGGCCCTGGCCATGCTTGCAGCACTTTCAGCATTTCACAGCACAGCATCAAACCAGCCACCCCCTAACGCTAGAGCAAGGCACATTTTAGGATCAGTCCATAAACCATCTGATGTCAGAGCAAGGATTAGTGGGAGCCACCTCTCTCCAAAGGCTCCGGGCCGCAGGCTGGCTCCTGGCACAGGGACCAGGGCACACAGGGGGCTCAGATGACCCGCACCCCAAATGCCCCGCTTGGCTCTTACCTTCAGATGCTCCCCGGGGTTCCCCTCAGCGCTGCTCCCCCAGCAGTTGAAGGGCAGCTGGACATTGTGCAGCCTCCCGGGAGGGCAGGGAGCACCACACAGAGCACGGTGCCGCTGCGTCTGTCCTCTCCTTTGCACATCAAGATCATTAACGCCGCAGGGCCGCGTGTCCCCTGAATCAGCAGATCCCAGCCCTGTTCCCGGGCAGTGAGGACAGCTGAAACCCAGCTGAAGGAGATGCCATGGAGGGAACAAGGCTGCTCCTCTGCAGCAGGGCAGGGAATGTGCCCATCCTCTCTGGGAAGCAAAACCTGGGCAGTGCCACCTTCTCTCACACCAGCAGAGGAAACAGCAAAGCAAACAGAGGTAGGGAGTGTGGCATTCCATCCCAGGGTTCGGCTGTAGGTGTGAGCACAGTGCAGGAGCAGTGGGAGAGGAGGGACAGAGGCTCCATGATTCATCACCCTGACCGGATGCTCCACGTGCTGCCAGCGGAGGAGAACCTGGCACGGGGCTGGCAAGATCACAGCATCCTTCAGGATTCTTGTGGCCAGCACAAAGTCTAGGGCAGAGCCACGTCTCACAGAGACACTGTGTTCTCTCAGGAAATAAAATACAGACAATTGGGTGATGCACGGGGAGGCTCTGAGCCCTGGCAGTACCTCCTGCCCCCTCACAAAGCTGCCATGGGGAAGTTCCCAGTGAAGATGATTTTCCACAAGTGCAGGATCCAGACTGAGATCCAAGCCAGCTCCTGGGGAGCTGCCACCCCCACCACAGACACCGACAGCTGTGCCAGCATTGGTGCCAGTGAAGGCACAAGGCCATAAGCATTGCCGCAAGCACCGCGGTGGCGGCAGCGACGGTCACATTCCCCCGGTCACATTCCCCCACCCACGTGTTCCCTGGAGGGCAAAGGTGGGCACACCCACCACCAGCACTTACAGTGACGAGTGGGGTCCCAGCAAGACCCACAGCAGAGGTGGGCAGAGTCTTCCCTCCCAGATCCGCTCACTTCTGCATCTGGATCAGGAGCTTTTCGGGGCAGAAACTGGCCTTAAAGTGAGCTTGTGGAGAGCTGCTGGCTCACAGGAGACCTCCAATTTAAGCTGGAGCTCTCACAGGCTCCTGTATTACAACGTAAATTAAATATTTGATAGTGCTAAGCAAGTGACATTTGCAGTCCGGTCATGGCAGGGGTATCAGATAGAGATATTTGCAACGGGATCTGTTTGAATCCATGTAGTGCTTTGGATCTGTCCATCAAAACAGGCCCAGAGCTTTATTAAAATAAACGTTATCAAACACCCGATCTGCTGGGGGAGGCTCTGGAGCCTGTGCAGTGGGGCCAGGGAGCAGCTGAGCTCTGCTGAGCCACGAGGCTGCCAGCACAGTGCAGCTTTGGAAGAGATTTTCCTTTAAAATTTAAGAGTAGCAAGAGACTTATCCCCACCTGCAGCTGTATGAGAGAGATTCACTGCAGCAGAGAGAAGGGTAAGCACAACCCAACCCCAGGTGGAACTTGTTTTCAATCAGATCTCAGATATGAGGGATTTCTGATACCTGACACCAGATCAGACACGATCCCATCCCAGATCCCTCAGAAACACGTTCCAGAAACTGTCACGAGGTTGTTCAGTCTGACAAATGCCCAATTTCCTTCCCCAGCTCAGCAACGTGCTCAGTGCATGGAAACACACTTTATCAAAGTATAACAAAACTTTCATTACCTTCCCTGAAAAAGGGCTTGGAAAGTTAAAGACTGGAAGGCATTTTCTGCATCCATCACAGCAGATATGACAGAGGGACACAGAGTTCAGGCAGCTTGATGACAGGGATCACCCTTCAAGGACAGATTTGGGGAAGATTTCCTTACCAGCACATGGCTCAGTCCCATCAGCTGGGAAGGCTCCCCAGCACTGTCCCAGGACTGCTCCAGGGCTGCTCTCAGCCCAGAGCTCTGGGAACACAGGACCAGGGACAGTTGGACACCCCAATGACGCAGCCGAGGGGTCTCCCCAGTCTGCCCCAGATTCTGCAGTGCTTGTCACAGTGCTAAAGCTCCCAAACCCCCTGGATGCTGGGAAGAGCCTGAAAAAGCATTCGGAGCTGAAAGGCAGATGACAAGTAAAAAGAACCCCGAATTTATTGTTTTCTCAGAATTTAGAGTGGGAGGAAGGAAAATGGGACGACCCATGATTTTTTAATGCCTGCAGTTGGCAGCTCCATATTTAATGTGACAGCATCCCTTTAAGAAAAATATGTTCATACACAAGGAAGAAAATAAATTGGCAAAGCAATTTGCTTTCAAGCCAGGCTGACAATTCTCCACTCCAACACTTTGCTGCAGCCTTGGGTGAGCCGCAGTGGCCGGCGCTCCGTGCTGGACAGGGATCATTCCAGAGGTTAAGGGATGCTTTGGTGGGTGACAAGCCCATCTGGGAGCAGTAATTTATCCCAGAGATGGTACAAAGAAAGAGTGGAAGGAATAATTCATTGTGTGTGAGGCGATGAGGAGACACGCTGTCATGTTACCGCGCTGACAACCCCCCGACACAAACAGAGATGCTTGTTACAGAGCCTGAACCTGCAGGATCAAAGAGGCTTCTGCATTTGGGGTAGGAAGGGAGAAAAAAAAAGACAGGAAGAAAGGAAAAGGAGAGCGAAATCAAAGCCTTGTTACCATTTCTTGTGAAAGAAACTTGTGAGAAATGCTCTTTGCGGAGCAATTAGTCAT
Organism: Platyrinchus mystaceus; assembly: GCA_035041135.1. Taxonomy (NCBI): domain Eukaryota; kingdom Metazoa; phylum Chordata; class Aves; order Passeriformes; family Tyrannidae; genus Platyrinchus; species Platyrinchus mystaceus. The sequence continues at coordinate 2,481,194 of JAWWLV010000087.1, forward strand.
CAGGATCTGAGGCGAGCACCCTGCGGGACCCGATGCTGCTGCCCTGGGAGATGCAGCCTGGGGGTCCCACCAACCACGTGTCCCCCCCTCAGGGGTGACCCCTCAGGGGGACACAGAGGAGGACACGGTCGATATGACAGTGCCAGTGGAAAAGACGGGTCTGAGGAGGGGAGAGCAAGATGGCACCAGAGCCATGGGGAGGAGAGGAACCAGAAACTGGCATCCAAAACCATCCCTCACTTCTGCATCCTCCTCGGTTGGGGTCACAGCTCCCTTGCACAATGCTGCTCTCCCAGCACGTGGGGTCCCTGCTGACAGCAGCAGCTCTCAAGTCAAGCCCCTAAAGCCTTGAGCTTGTTGGTGGCGGTGAATCCCCAAGGCCCTTAGGGGTTGTGAGGATCCTGTCAGAACTATGTTGCAGGACCACTGGCTTCAGCCTCAGCTCACACCTTGAAACCCTGAGCTGTCTGTGAACACCAGGACACCACCAACGGACAGACAAGGAAACAAAACAGGGCAGACAGTAACGAATTGCCCACATCCCTCAATGTCTCCTGGCTATGGAGTAATGCAGCTGTACATTGCTCACTGGCTGGAGGACAGAAGGAGAAGAGCTTCAGAGCTTGGGTTTAATCAGTTCAGTGACAAGCACGGCCAGGATTTGTCCCCTCCTCTCACCACAGTTTGGTGTCTCTGCTCCTCTCCCAGCTCCCAGGTCCTGCCAGCCCCTGGACTCACTGCTCTGCTCCTGCAGTGCTGGAATGAAGCTGCAGGAACCCAGTCACCGCAGCGTTGAGAATCCTCTGCTGTACTGGAGGTCATCAGTGTCAGAAGGGAAGCACGTGTACCCAATTAAACTGAAAAACCTCTGCTCCCAGAAGGGCAGAGGGCAGCGAGTACTGGCTGGCGGCACAGGTGGCAGCTGAACTATTTATTTGGGCAGCACCATTAATGTTATTTAATGAGCTTGGGCGGGTCAGCGTTCCTGTTTGAGAGGAATTCCTAAATGGACTCATGAAAAGTTACTTGTCTCCCTGCCAAGGAGACAGCCCCACTCCTGCTCCCTCCCACGCACCGGCGCTGAGCAGGAGAGATCTCCCTGCTCCCTCCTCTGTGCTCACCTGCCTCCCACACGTGCATGACACTGCCGTCACTGCTGCACTGTCACTGCAGGGGCTGCCACGCTGTCACCAAAGGGTGCCTGGCACAGAGGGGGCAGTTCACATCGACCCTGCACATGGCCGATGAGCAGCACAGAGGCATGGCCAGGTCCCTCTGCAGGGTATTCCCAGGGTGAAGTCGGGTAGCTGCTGCTCCTCCACCCAGGCACCGGACACTGCCCTGTGCTCAGCGCTGCCCACCAGCGAATTCCAGGTGGCAGGAAACACGGTGGCAAGGTGGACCGGGCAGAGGGGCTGCTGGCAGGTCCATCTCCTGCCAGACAAGGCAGCCCATCCATGACAAGGGTCCAAGCGTGTCCCTGCGTGGGCACAGTGCCAGCTCCCGGCCGGGATGGGGGGAGGCAGCCAAGGCACGGCCCCACAGGCTGCCTCGGGGCGTGTGCTGGGGCCGGGATCCACACGGTGAAGCCCCGGAGGCGCCAGTCCATCGCCGGGGCTCCCGGCTCCCCGGGGCGTGGGGGGGACAGCGGCAAGAGCCTCAGCTCTGCTGGCAGCTGGCGAGAGGTGGAGGCGTTGCTGTTATGAAAACATGCGAGGGCTGTGTCTGAAAACATTGTGAGGAGCCAGCTCCATAAATAGGCCCTTTATGGCTCTTCCCTGCACTGAGACAGGCCCTTTCACATGCGCCTGGCTCCGGCATGGCGGGTTACTCAGTTAAAACAGCCCCCTGTCAGGTGGGGGGAACTGGTGGGCACCAGCAGACAGGATGCTGACGCTGCAGTTCAGCCCCACCACGCCACGAGCAGAGGGGGCTCCCCCACACCAGCACCTGTGGAACAGTGGCTCGTGTCCCTCGGCAGGAGCTGTGATGCCCATGGGAGGACAAGGACCAGGACAGTGACTGTCATGGGACACGGGCAGCAGCTGCTCCACCACCTCCGCGGCGCCGCAGCACACGGCCACAATTAATCAATGGATTCATCACGGAGTTGTCAGCAATTGAGCAGCTCCGGTGGCTGTGGAGCCCAATGGCCTGTCTGGTGTCAGAAGCTGGGCGTGCAGCAGCAGCTCTTTACTGCTTTCGGCCACATCCATTCGACACAATGACAGTTCGGTTTGTGCCCCCTCAGCAAACGTCCCCCGGTGTGGGAACACTGGTGACTAAAGCAGCGGGTGAACGATTAGTGACTCAGCGCATAATTTTGCTCATTTTGTGGCTTTTTTTAGCACGGGGCGGACAGAGCTCGCACAGCAAACCCTCGCCTGGCACCGCCACCGCTCCCCCCACGGCGTCCCAGCACCGGGCACCCACCTGGGGCTGGGGACTTTCTGCAGACAAGCAGCTGTTTGGTGTGGTTCTGCCATGGAAAACAGAGAGAAGAAGCTGGAAAATGCTGCCAAGGGCTTTGACTTGTTCTTCCTTCTCCCTGCATTGTTTCCTTTCTGACCTGGGGAAAGGTAAAGGAGAGCGCTGCACCCGTGGGCAGCCGGGCAGCCCTGGCTGTGCAGTTCACGCTGCACTGACCCGGCAGCCGCCTCTGTTGAGAGCAAAGCACTGAGCTCTCGTCTTGGCCGTAACTGATGTCTGCAAACACCAGGTGCCGGCTTGAATTAACAAGCTCTTTGAGCTGGAACTGTGCTGCGAAACAGCCAGTGCTGTGGAGGATGCTGCTGGGGGAATCTCTGCCCGGGCCACCTGCAGCAGCCCAAAGACCACACGAATGGCTGCATCCCGCGGGCTGGGGACAGCGACAGGGACATGTCATCAATTTCTTCTCATCCTTACAGACAGAGCAGCCACGGCACAGCAACTGCCTGAGTGCAGAAACCCGGCATGAGAGAGCAGGTCCAGCCCTGGGTGGCTCTGTGTCTGGCAGTGCCAGCCTGGCCAGCGGCGTGTCTGCACCTCCAGGTGATCAGTGTAGGAGCAGAGACTGAGGTCCACGTCCTTGGCACTGCCACCACACCTTCACAGATCCCCCTCCACCCCAGCTGAGCCACCCCCAAGTCCCCCACATCACCTCTCTTGTCCCTGCATCTGTGCAACCAGCACGACCAGTGTGGCCAGTGCAACCAGTGCCGGCCACTCCTGTCTACCATGGGGAGCCACTGCCAGTGCTGTCAGACAGTCACTCAGTGTCACCAAACCCTCCCACGGGGCCAGAGCAACACGGCCCCAAAGCAGCTCCAGGGGTGGCAGCCCCAGCCACCACGGGGGGACAGGGAATCACCACCTCCCTAAAGCAGCTTCGTTTTTGCTTTCTCTTTAATGATTTCCCAGCTGCTTCCCCATTTCAGCCGATAATGGGACTTCACTCTCTATCTGGGTCTGAGAGGCGCTTGCCTTGTTCAGGCAGGAGAAAATCAATTCCCCTCTCACTCAAGTCTTTCCAAGACAGATGAACTGAAGATCGTGCCTGCCTGAGCAAAATATTTATTCAGTCTGGGAACAGATTTACTTTTGAACCTTCTATAAATACAGCTGAGGGCCCCGATTTAATCCCTTACCAGAAGACCTAATTTTATTTGTTTTATGTTTTAAAGAATCTACCCTTTTCCAATGACTTGTCAGCAGGTGAAGAAAGGCAGGATTTTTGGCACTTGCCTTGGCAATGGGTGGAGGGCTCTGGGTGTAGCCAGTGAGACCCCCACCTCCACCGAGTCTGGGTTCTGCCGGGTTTCCTGCTCTTCATTACTGATTTACACCCATCAAAGTGCTGCTGGGGCCAGGGCAGGCAGGGAGAGGCCAAATCCTCCACAGAGGCATCTTTGTGACCCTGCCTGCCCTGCCCTCATGAGGATCCCTGTGCTGCGGGCAGAGTCTCCATGTCAGCACAGCCACTGTCTGGCCCCGCACATGACCCTCTCCGGCCCCCCAGGACCACTGACCACTGTCCTGCAGCCCCGTCACCCCCATTTGTGTGAGACCAGCCCCGCTTCACTCCATCCACAGCCAAACAGGCTTCATGTGCCGGGTGCTAATTAGGATGCAAAGGGGAGGCTGTTTATCCGTGATGCAGCTGGCACTCAACCACCAACCAGCTCCTCTTCCCATCACCGTCCCCATGGGGTGACACACCGAGCAGGGACCCTGCTCGGGACCACAGCATCACACCAGCCCTGACCCTCCAAGGCTCCTGCATCCTGCCCTGCCTGTATTATCTGTCACTCCACAGCCAGAGGTCCCTTGGCTGGGGCCACAGATGGGTCATGGTCCCCACCACTGGCAGGAGAAGGAAAAGCTCCCTGGCCAGCCAGGGCTGAGTGGGCAGTGGGAAGCTGCCCCAGGGGTGCTCAGGGGGGATCCTGCCACCCACCAGCATCTCACCGTCACACATGACCGTGCCCTCACCAGAGAGGGTTTGCTCAAGTCCTTAGGATGAGAAACGTTTCCAAGGACCAATTAAAAAGCTTTCCCAGTGCCAAGCAGAATCCAAGCCCCAGCAAGTGCTGGAGCTAATTTTCTGCTGCCAGAGCCCACCCTGGCACTTCCCTGTGCCTGTGGGAGCAGCACTGGCACTGCAGCAGTGCCGGCAGCAGGCCAAGACCCGAAGGTGCAGGAGGCTGCTGGGTGTCTGTAATTCCCTTTGATTCATCCACTGCCTAAGTCGGCATCAGTCTGCATTCATCCTGCCCCGAGCTCCCAGCCATGCCTTGTGCCTTCCAATGGTAACAGAGCACAGACATGAACACCAGTCCCAGGTCCCTCCCTGAGCCCTGCAGCAGGTCTTGGCCAGGAGTGAGCTCCTGCACAGCCTCAGAATGGACAGATCCCAGCCTGGACAAGGCTGTGTTCCTGTTTGACATATCCCCAGTCCTTAGAAGGCTCCTCCAAAGGCACAGCGTGCTCCGCACCACTACTGGCTTGCTAATTCGACACGCTTATTAAATTGCTATTACACCTGTTGGCTAATTACCTCCCCTGGAGACCAGAGAGGACAGAAATTTGACATTGAACTGTGCAAACCTGAAGCCCTATGAATGCTGGCTTGGGACATGGCACTGTGCAAGTGTCCCTCCCTGCCCCCCCAGTTGTGGCCCCACAAATGACCACTGCTGCTGCCCCACACCCTGGCGGGATGGGGAGTGGGGAGCCCAGCAGCCCCGGTGAACCCCCTGCACCACAAACCCAGGGTGCCAGCGCTGCCCTACCCACACCCTCCGCCTTCCTGAGCACAGATTAATCTGGGAGAGCTTTAATCCGCTAAAGCCCTTTCGTAACAGCCCTCAAAAATAAGCCTGGAGAGTTCCTAATACTTCTTGAAAATTTGGAGTTGGGATATTTATAGGCTCTGGCCTTGCGTGCGACGGAGCGCACCCAGCGCTGGGCGGGAGAGCTCTGAGGTGGGGGGACCTGCCCTGGGGGGGACCCACAGCCAGACCTCAGCTCTCACCCCCCAGCCCAGCCAGCAGCCTCCCTGCGCTGCTCCCAATTTCCCGCCAGCTGGGTAACAAGCTTCCCTTGTTTGGGCTTTTTACGTGGTTTTGTTTTTTTTTTTTTTCCTACAAGCATTTCAAGCTCCTCTGAAGAGTCTCCAGCCTCGCACACAGACGGGCTCTGTGCCTTCAGCCCTTCAAACGAATGCAAAGCAGGGGCGCTCCCGACCAAGACAAACAGCGGCGACACCGCGTCCCGCGGGCACGTGGCTGGGGAGGGCGAGGGGAGCAAATCACACACAGCAACAGGGAAAGGTCAGGAAAAAAACACGAACCCCCCAAAATGTGCCAGGAATTACCCGCACCCACAAAAACCAGGACGGGGTTCCGCTCTGCTGGTGGTTTCCAGTCACCACCACTGGTGGCCACTGGCATCTCTGCCACACTGGTCCTGGTCTCGGTGGGGTCCAAGGGAGCATCCGGGGCAGCATTGCCGTGGCACCTGCAAGGGCCAGGTCACAGGTCCCACGTCTCTCCTGCTCCAACAGATGAAAGGAAAAATACTCCCAAAAGCTCCTGGCCCTCTGCCACATGGCTTTACAAAGATGTGACCTGCTGCCTCCAGGGCAGCGGCTGCAGAATTCCCCCAGTTCCAAGGCAGCAGAACTGGGAGGTGACAGGAAGATGAGAAGCCATCTCTGACCTTACACAGGCAAAACCCATCCCCCGTTCACCAGCTTCTTCGTCCCCCTGATGCAGAGCAAGAGCCAGTGGCCAGATGTCAGAGGCAGGAATACCCAAACTGGAGACAAAGCACTGGGCACAGCTGGGGGCATGAGCTTGGATACCCCCAGAAAGACCCCAGTTCATCCCCTGCCTGGTAGACATGAGGCAGAGAAGTGGGTAGAGCTGGCACAAAGCTGCCAGGATCAAACCTGTTGGCCAAAGGAACCCAGCACCCCTGGGAAGCAGCAGGATTGCCCAGCCCACACAGCACCCTGAACTCGGCCACTGCTGCCTGACCAAGCAGCTCCTGACTCCAGGCAGACACAGGCACAGATAAGGGCTTCACCTCAAAATGTTTCCTTTGCAATTTCCCAGTGATCTTTCTTATCAACTAATTAAAAAATTTCCATAATTAGGCCAGGGAAAATCACGACTCAGGAACGTTCCCATTTCAAAGTGGCACGGATCTGTTTGGCAGCAAGGGCTCAGAGCCCTCACCAGAGCCGGGACTCAGCCTGGGCTCACACCCCCAGGGCCCCACAGCCCCAAGCCTTGGCACTCTGCCGGGAATTCGTTCTGGGGAAAAGGCTATTTACCTTGCACGGGGAAAAGTGGTGGGTTTTATAAAAAAATAACCATAAAGGGCTCTCTGACAGTGGGGGACCCTCTGTGCCTTCCGACCCTTTCAAGTCAGGGGTGCTCGGTGGGGGCACCTGCTCTGCCCCACAGCCCTGCAGAGCAAAGGCCCAGCAGTGCCCACAGCCCCAGTGCCCACAGCCATGCCATGGCCTGGGGGTGACAGTGCCCACCCGGCCCTGCCACCATGGCCAGGCTGGGCACACTGGCAGAGCGCCCATGGACAAACCATAATGCCTCCAAAAGACCAACCCCTGCATGCAGGGGAGCACCAGGTGAGCTCCCACGGGAACTCGGGCATCCCGTGCCCACAGAGCAACTCAAGGCTCCTTAAATCCACAGGTTACCTTTGGCAAATAAACCATTGTGGTTCTAACAGAAACGGAGCAGTTGTTACAGTGCAGCCGCAGCCTGGGTTTCCTTGAGAGCACAGACATAATTCCTGACAGGGGCTTCCTGACACAGAAATTATGGCGCTATTTTGGAGGCAATCTCAGAGCATCAGACTAAGAAACAGCCTTTGTACATCACAATATTGTTGCTAAATTGACAAATAGACCCTCATGGGCTTCATTATTCTGCTCCGGGTGCACATTTTTGCATTTTTATTTTCCCTAGAAATGATTAAAGGGCTGCAGAACTGAGAACTCTGGCTTTGGAAAATTCAAACTTCAACCCTGATCGAGCTGAGGAACACAAACAGCTGGATGGGCTGCAGGGCTCAGAGAGCCAGTCTCTGTTCCTACCATGTGTAAGTCCAACACACTTTGGGAACTACCCTGTGCTTCCAGGACAGGTTTTCTTCCAGCCCTGGAAATTCACCAGTGTAAAGCAACATGATTGACATGTCCAGTGCTGGATTGGGAGCATCCGTGCGAAGGTCCTTGTTCAGTCAATAGCAGACTTGTGTTATGCACTCGTAGAAATACATCGATCACCCCAAAAACACTAGATAAAAGCCAAACAAGATGAACATCTCCAGAAATAGAGCAAATAACAGCCCCAAGACCAGGGTTCCTTTATCATCTGCCAGCCAGTGTCTGAGGGTGCTGGGGCAATGCTAAAAGAGTAGTTTTGGGTTGGAATGGCTGCAAGCTCCTGGTGCTGCCCTCTCAGGGCCATGGCATTGCTCCAGGCTCCGCTCATCCCTGCCAGCCCTCGGGAATGAATGGCAGGAAGTTGCAGGAGGGATGGACTGGGGCAGCTCTGCCCCATCCCTCTCCATGTTCCCATTGGCACACTGACAGGACCCTTGTCCCAGGACAGCCAGGAATACCAGGCAGAGGGAGCACCAGCCCTCCATAAACAGCACTGAGGGGAGGGATGGGATAGGATGGGATGGGATGGGATGGGATGGGATGGGATGGGATGGGATGGGATGGGATGGGATGGGATGGCTGCTCTGAGCCCACCAGTAGCACATGCTCCAGCAGGACGGCACCTCCTTGCCAAGCAGCCAGGTCCCCAACCCTCCCCTACCACAGCCAGGATGTGTGGCCCTGCACAGCCCAGCAACAGGGATGAGGCCCTGAGGCCAGCGAGCCACCAGCCCCAATAACTATTTCTTATTCTCAGGACTATTAAACCAAGCTCCTGCTTTATCCATACAGAGGCCGCTGCTCCATCGAAGCCAAACAGCACTGGGGCAGAGAGAGCAGCCGCTCCCGAGCCCCAGCCGAGTGCAGTGTGAGCTCAGGGATGTTCATGAGCAAGACACACAGTGGGAAGTCACAGCCTGGTGTGACGTCACAGCCCTGCTAAGGCAGAGCCTGGCTCTGTGCTTTCACAGACAGAGCCACATCCAGGGTCACACCAGCCTTTTTTAACAATGCACGTGGCAGATTATAGAACAAGCATGAAACTCACAGCACACGGTGTCATCACCGGGCTCTGAACTCTGCACATGTCAGGAGAGTTCCTGGTTGGCAGAATCCCACCAGCAGCTACTGAGGGACCAGTGCAGTTCCTCCACCCCACGGAGCCATTCCAGCTGAGTGACAAACATCACTCAGCGAGGCCGCTGGCCTGGATGCTCCATCGGAAAACACCTGCAGGCACTTAAAGAAAAAAAAAGTCGGTGGTGGTGGATTTGGCTGCCGTTGGCTGCAGAAACTCCCAGCCAGGCTGGCAGCCGGGACAGAGCCTCATTTATCCACGGGCTGTCACACACGGCGGCACTGCTCATTGATGCTATTTTCAGGCACCGTGCCCCACATGCAGACACAGCAGCTCACACAAACCTCTCTGCTCCCCACTCAGACACCCCAGACAAGCACAGGGTGAAGCCGATGTGTGAGCAGCGCTGAACAGTGCAGGGACAGCTCCTGCCTCGTATTTTCACCCAAAACTGCTCCCTGCAGAGCAGAGGTGCCGCCAGCCTGGTGTGACCCACGGACACATCCAGCCCTCGCAGGGGCGGCTCCAGCAGCAAGGTGCCATCCCTCCACATTGGTGAATCGACCTGGCAGCCAGTGAGAGCCTCCAGGAGTTCAACGCCGGGCCTTAGACCCCCACCTTCACATCTCCTCTATTTAAGCAACACTCTCAAGCTTTGCTCTGAAAACAAATTGCAGCCACTGGTGCCAAGATGTTGTTTTCCCACACGCCCATCCAGCAGGATCGGCGCTCACCGCCCTGCCGCGGCGCTGCCGAGGGCAGGCACAGGCACGTCCCTGTGCCGGGATCCGTGGGGTTCGCTCTGGGGCAGAGCACAGCCCCAGCCCTGCCCATCCCCATGCAAACTCCTCAAAAGCTTCCACCATAACTCACTGCTGCTCCGAGTTAACAGCAAAGTCCATTGATAATGGCCGGGGAGAGCAGGCAATCCTCTGGGTGAGGATCCTGCTGCTGCCTCCAGTGCCTGGACCAGGGGACCCCATTTGCCCCCACCCCGAAACACAGCATCCCCATTGCCAACAGAAAGCACTTTTGTACAGCTCAGTAAAGGGCCTTTTCTGTAAGAGCAGTGTCCTCGTGGAGGCAGCCAGAGCTTCTGCTCCATCCCCAACACAGACCTCTCCATGTCCCGAGCCCAGCACGGGCACACACAGCTCCGGAAACCCTGCGGACAAGCCAGGGGACACACAGGGTGTGGTGTGCACCCCGACCAGCAGAGCAGGGCCCAGGGACCACCCCACCACCACTGCCCTGGCCTTGCTGCACATCCCAACATCTGGGCCAACACTGCCCGTGCCCAGGCACTGCTGCAGACCCCAGCCCCGCACACAGCCGTGGGGGTCCGGTACCCCACAGGTGGCCCGGGAACCAGCCGGGGTCACCGGCACCCACGCGGGTCCCTCTCGGCGTGGGAATCGCAACCCCCGCGCTGGAGAGGGGCTGCGCCGGGGCCTCGGTAAAGTTCGGCTGAAGAAGTTTCCCTCCTGCCCTGACCCCTCCGGGGGGCTCGGCGGGGCCGGGGTTCCACCGCCCCCTCCCCGCTGCAGCCGCTCCCGCTGCCGGGCGCCGCCGGGATGGAGCGCGGGGAGCGGCGCATTCCCCTGGAGAACATCCGGCCCCGCTCCCGGCTCCCGGGTCCCCTCCAGCGCATCCCCCCGGCTCCCACAACTTTCCTACGGCTGCAACTCCGTGCCCGCAGCCCGGCCCCGGGCCAGCCGGTACCGGGAGCCCGGCCGCCCCCGCCCGCCCTACCTGCCCAGCCGCCCGGTTCCGCCGCCGTCTGCAGCATCCTCCCACCGGCTTCTCGCTGCCGGCCGGGCGAGCGCGCTCCCAGAGGAGGAGGAGGAGGAGAAGGAGGAAGAGGAGGAGGAAGGGGGGGGGGGGGATGAAGGCAGCGCGCGCGCCGCCGCGGTCCAACCCCCCCTCGGCGCCGCGCGCCCACACGGGGTGGGAGGGGGGAACCGCGGCGGCGCATCCCGGTGCTGCATCCCGCAGCTCCATCCCGCAGCTGCATCCCGCAGCTCCATCCCGCAGCGGCGCCCGGGGGGATCCTCCCGCCGCTCACCCCGCGGTCCCGGGTGCCCCGGGCTGGGATGGTGGGGACACAGGGGCTCCCCAGGCTCTTTCATGGGGACGCGGGGGGTCGGTAAGATGTGTGGCTGGGCACGCAGAGGAAGGTGACACAAGCGAGGCTGTGGGAAGGGCACTTGGATTTCAGGGTACTGAGATTCCCAGTGTCACCAGCACCGTGGAGTATGGCGGGCCAGGTCTCAGACCTGCCAGAACGAGGGTCTCCAGTCTCTCACCCCGAGCAGCTGCAGACAGCCCGGCTCTCCAGGAGCTCTCGGCGCGCACCGGGGAGGTGGCACCGCGGGGGCTGCAGGGCTTCGCCGATGGCAGAGCCCCTGGTCTGACCCAGACCCAGCGGCCAGCAGGGTGGGATAACGCCTTGGCCATGCCCAGATGCTCCAGGAGGGTGAACGGGAGCCGGGGGCGGGACGGAGGGAGGGAGAGAGGGAGCCTGCAGGGAGCCGCTCTTTGCTCCTCAGTCGTCGCAGCTGGAGCAAAAGGCGCTGCCAGGCAAAGGCTCCTCTGCTGCCGTGCGCCTGCCTTGTGCTAAGATCAACAATTCTAAGTGCAAAAGCCTGCGCTGGCCTGTCGCTGTCATCAGTATTAATATTTTAGCATCTCCCAGAACCTTTCAGCGGGGCCACACAATGCTGACACGGGAGAAGAGATATAAAAGCGTCCCGCTGCCCGCCCCAAGGAATACGCTGTCTAGACACGTTATATAATCACATTTTGCCCTCCGCCAGGACACTTCTCAAAGGATCTCAAAGCACTTCCCAAAACTGCTAATTGAGCTTTGGAGTCCAGCTGGGAGTGAACTGCTCTGGCCAAGAGCCCTCTCTTCCCGAGCAGGTGCCCAAGGGCTCCCGTCTCCCAGAGCACTTGCCTGCTCGCTGCTTTGCCTCCACTAAAACGTGGAATTGGTGCCAACAGGAAGAGATGTGATCAGCCCTGCACTGTCCCTGGCAGAGGGTGGAGGCTGCAGAAGTGGGGGCAGAGCACGTGCTGCTCCCAGCCCCTCCAGGCCCATGGAGGACCACGGCTTCAGGAGGCTCCAGGGACTTCAGGAGGCTGCCAGGGAGGTGGAAGCCAGGAGCAGGGAGACCCAGTTTGAGCTGCTTCTGGGTCTGTAGTCCTGGAACACAAGCAGCAGCAGATCTCACCTGTCCACACCAGGAGCACCTTTTCCTGCTGCTGCTGGAGCCAGGGTCGGGTTCCCAGAAACAGCAGTGTGGCACCACTGAGCCTTGGCCTGGCTAATCATAAATCACTTTGGGTATCCAGAACCCTTTCTCCAAAGCTTGGTGCATTTGTTTGCTGGGCTGTCTGATTTTTACAGTGTAGGGATTTATTTTCCTCTATAAATAATTACAGGCACTCTAATGGATCTCAAACCTTGCAGTACCTTGGCTGTCAGGAGCCTGATGATGACGGTGTAGCCTTCTTCTCCATGGAGCAGAGGAAGGGCTGCAGCTCCTCCACACTTCTTCATTTACTTTAACCCTTCCAGCCTCATCCTGTGTCCACTGCAGGACAGGGAAGGCAGTGTACCCCCTTTCCAGGCACAGAGATCAGGAAGTGCAGGGATGAGACCTCTTGCCTGGCTCACATCTCCCAACATTCCAGCACAGGGGTGGATGGATGTACTGCTTCCTCTTCAAGGGAATTCTGGCTTCTCCATCCCAAGGGCAGCCCTTCACATCACTTCTCCCCAAGATATTGTTTTGGGCCAAGACCACAGAAATGTGTTGCCCTCGAACTTTTTGCTTTTCTGCAGATATCTCTGAAGCCAATGACAAATTTCTGAACAAATTTCTAAGGTGGTCTTCAGCTGCAGGGCCACGGCCCCACAGCCAGGGAAGGCCCGTGTGGGGTCGTTCAGGCCTGGCATCACTTTCCAGGAAGGCTCACTGGCTCCTCGGCCACCGTGCCGAGCTGTGCCAAGCTGCTCCAGCAGCTGCCGTGGCCGTTCAGCAGCTGTTGAGCTGTAATTGCTCATTGAGTCATAATTTATTTTTTTTCCTAGTGAAAGCGGCACTGTCAGGGAATTAAAATCTTTTCAAAAGCCCATAAAGATTTCATAAACGCTTCAGAGCCAGATCAGGGGGGGTTTAGCACCTTCACAACCAGGAGCCAGGGCAGGCAATGGGGAGACCAGCAGCAGAATGCTTGACAGCCATAACCAGTAAAAGGAACAACAACACCAGTCCCTGGGGAGCCGAGTGAGGCTTCACTCCCCTCCCCATACCCAGCATGAGCAGGTCTGGTCCCCAGTCCATAGCCTGGGTGCAAGGGTTCTGGTCGGCTACAGGTTGTTCACCTTGATTCCCATGACATGCTGCTGAATGCAGGTTGTGGGACACTGGGATGTAGCACAGCAGCTCCTCCAGGCTCCAGGAGAGCAAAAAGCTGACACGGGGCAAATGCAGCTGCAGCAGCCCCTGTAACAGCAGACCTGGCTCTCACCTGTGCCTCGTCAGCTCAATTAACAGGTGACCCTGCTCTGGCCAGTGTGGAGATTGGCCCAGCACAGGCGAGGGGCAACAGCCCTGCAAACACCCACGTTTGGATTCAGAGGAGCCCACGGTGTCCTCAGGGACAGAGGTTTGCACTCTGTAAGAGCTGCTGTCGACATGGAATGAGCTTTTCCATCGATGCAGTCCTTTCCACACGAGCAGGTGTTTGCAGGTGATGGAGGCACCGCGCTCCCCCCCGCAGCCCCCACGCCGTCCCAGGCACCTGCTATTTTTGGTGTGAACGTGGAGCTGCCTTTGATCGTCCCTCTCTGAGCTCTGTAAAATATCCGGGCCAGGCTCACGCAGCCTCCGCAGCCCCATTCCAATGGAATGCGCTTCCCTGGGAAGGGCTGGGAGCACTGGAGGGATCCAGCCTGTGCGGCAGCAGGGACCCACGTGCCTCGGGGGATTAAAGGGGGAGCAGCCCCCACAGACCCAAACTGTGGTTTGCACCCCAGGGTCTGCACAGCCACACACTCTGACACCAGCACCCTGCACCCATAGGTGCCACTGGCAGGAAAGGCCCCCTTCTCTAATTGGGGCACAGGAATGAGAGCACGAACAGGTCAGAGCTGGGCTGAGCACCCACTGGGGCACCTACCAGCACAGGAAACACCCCCAATGGGTGCAGAGGGACCCCCAGCACCGGCTCCTGGAACCTGCCAGCCCTGGCACCGCTCTCTGGTGTTGGGCAACTCTTTGAGAGGCACCTGAGTGACAGAGGCACCAATAACTCGTCGTTAGGGGAGAGGCTGCTGTTATTTTATGGCCGTCGTTATTTCCTTCCTATTGTAACTTTTAATTAAAATCTATGGGAGGCAAATAACTGCTCCCTCTGCATAATTGCAGGGAGTAAATTTTATTATATAGGAAAGAGGTTTTAATTTTTAATAGACTTATTTTTAAGTAAGAGCAACACTTTGAAGGGATCTGTGAGCCCTGGTAACATTATCAAAGGCGAGAAGAGGAACAAAGATGGGTTTATTACATGTTCCCCATAAAACTGTTATTTTAGGGGAGTTTTCTGCTTCCTCCTAATGAGAGATGAATTGCACCAGCTTCGTTTGCTGTAGGAGGAAAATTAAAATGAAACTGATAAGAGGCCCAGCCTCTAGCTCCTGACTTACCTCCCAATTATAAATGAAAGCTCACAGGCATTCCAGAGATGGGGCTTGATGTCTACATTAATTATAAATAAATTATCTACACTTAATGTTTAAATGAAATTCCAGATAAAGCTTTATATTTAGAAAAGCGTTGCATCAGTGCATAAATATTTATGCAGGGAGTCTGGGTGAACTGCGGCTGCTTCGGCGTGACGTCGGAGCGCAGTCGGAGCGGAGTCGGAGCGGGGAGCCCCAGCCGGGTGCCCTGGGGGAGTGGCACTGAGCCCACCAGAGCCAGGAGGGGAGTGGGACAGTTGGGTCCCAGACCCGACCCACCCCTGCTGTTTAGAGAGGGGAGGTGATGGGACCCATTAGCAGCTTGACATTGGCCATGTGCAGAGCAGCAGCACCCACTGCCTGTGGCCAGGATGGCCAGTGACGGGCTGTCCCACACTCCTGCATCTTTCTCCAGCCTCCAAGAGCCTGTGGCTGTGTCCCACAGGACCCCTGAGACAGGCAGTGCTGGAGCCAGGGCAGCAAGGTCTTTAATGCAGCCAGGGTCGAAGAGGAGAAATCTGACAGGCCCCAGCTCAAAGCTGTGTGGAAAAACAATAAGAGAATAAATAAAATTGATTGAAATTGTTCAGCCCCAGTCACTTGTGCAGGAGTTCAGCTGAGGTTCAGAGAGGATCCAGCATCCTGAGCAGCCACCGCCAAGGTGGGACAACATCCCAGCCAGGGCAGAGCATCCCTGCCAGGGAGAGCATCCTGGCCAGGTGCACACATGACTCACCAGCGAGGGCTGGGCAGGCAGAGCTGGGCACAGTTGGCCCAGAAGTTGCAGCAGGGTCACCTTTGGTATCGCAGTGCTGCACAGTCCTTGTTCTGCAACGGGAGCAGTATCTCATTTCTTCCTCAATTAGCTCCTGATTATCAGTGTCCCAGGGCCCCTTTCCAGTCTCTGTTTAATGCACCATTAATAATTCATTTCTCAGATAGCAAGAACGCAGCGCGAGGTTAGGGCTTTGTGACTAATAAGTACCAGAGCAACCCTCTTCTCCAAGGGACAAATGAAGGGAACAAAAATAAAGTGGAAGAATCAAAGATAATATGTTTTGTGGCCTTTAATCAAACACTGGATAACGGGTTTGATTACTCAGGTGAAGAACACACACGCACACTCCTCCTCGGTGGCCGAGGGCTGATGGGCTCCCACGCCTCACCAGCACCATCCCCGTTGGACCACCTTCCCTGGCACAGGGGGAAACTGAGGCACCTCGAGGCAAAACTGTGACTGGCCCACACTGCCCTCCTCCCAGGATTGGGGGTTTAGGTGCAAGCTGTATCTTTCCTCAAGCTGGAAAATCCCAGGACCAGATTTCCCGGTGCCCGGCAGAGCCAGCGCAGCCGCCGAGGAGCTGCACGCGCTCTGGCAGCTGCACATTAAGTGTGACGGGTTTCTGACAGATCCAATTATAAAGCCAGGTCTCAGCAGAATTGCAGCCCTGAGATCTAGCGCATGAAATTTTGTTTGGGAATTTTTCGGATATTGCGGCTTGTGCCGTGGGTCCCCACAGGTCCCAGACTGTGCCAGCACCTGCCAGCTACCCCTGGCTCTCATCCCCACCGTGCTGCACCCCCTCCCTGCCGCATCCTGCCAATGCCCAGCCCAAACAGAGTCACCTAAAAATGGCAAGAAGGAGAGCAGCTGCCCCACAGCAGTGCTGAGGAAGGGACAACCTGCAGCCCTCCACTCTTCTGCCCCATAGAGAGGTGCCCTGGCCCTGGGATTGTCCCTGCCCTTGCACAGCCACTTGGACCGTGCACAGGCTACAGGCTGTAAATCACTCACCTACCAGTAGCTGAGGATCTGCCCAGTCCTTTCCGCACAGTCCTAGGATGGTATTTTTAGCCCTTTCCTAGAAAAACGAGGTGGGCACATGTGGTGGTCCTGTCCTTGGCTGACCAGGGACTTGGCTGCCCTGGGAATGCTCCTCAGAGGAAAGTGGCCAAGAAACCTCCAGGGACCAAGAGATCTGGGCCAGTGAGGACACGGGGATGTGAGTCCAGAGCTCCCGCAGCGCTTTGGTTCAAAGAGAAGTTGAGTCTCTGTGCCAGGCATAGGGCTGTCCTGTCCCAGCCAGAGCTGCACAATCTCATTCCACCAAAACCCCTGGATTAGGGGGTTTGTTTTATTTTCTCTAGGTGGCTGAGAGCACAGTGCTGTGCCCTGGTGCTGACAGGGGACCTTGGGAGTTGCAGACGGGCAGGAAGCTTGGGATGAACGCTGGCAGCCTGCAGCACCACCACCATCGGATCAGAGATGCATCACTGGCTCCCGGCTCAGCAACCTGGGAGCTGTTGGGAAAACAGATTTGCTTTTACACCCTCGAGGCTGTTCCAGCCTCTACCATCTGCAGCTGAGCCCAGACTGGCAGGAACAGCCAGGAGGACAGTGCTGGGGTGGCTCGGTGGCTGTGGCGAGCTGGGATTCTCCCCAGCCCCAGGTTTTGTGCCCTCCTGGGGGCACCCAATGAATGGCTGCAGCCCCCAACCCCAAGCCCAGTTGACCTCAGTGCACTGGCACCTCACAGCTGGGCAGGGGGCAGGGGGGATCCCCCAGGCACAGGCTGCAGTGGGTACCTGAGTGTCACGCAGCAGGGACACCTCCCCAAGCCCCCCAGATCAAGCAGCCCCTGGTCTCAGAATCCTCATCCCTGTGCCCCCCCAGTGCCCTGGGCACGTGCCTTGCTGTGCCATCGGTTCCTCTGGCATCACCCACCACATGCCAGGGAGCTGTTTTAACCTAAGCAGAATAAACCTGCAGTGATTATATTTCCTGCCTCCCTCTCGGGGCACGAGGGAAATTGTTTGATGCTAATCCCCTTGTTTAATCCACCAGCATCCTGACATGCGAACAGTCAGGATTAACTCCCGGCGGGACGGGAATCGTTTGCCGTCGGTCCCCGCAGCAGAGCTGAGCAGGGCAGGGACGTCCCCACACAGGCTCCGATGTGCTCCTGGCAGTGGAGGAGAGGGGATGCAGGAACAGCGTGGGGAGAGGGCTTCTGGCTTTCAGGATCAAATTCCTCCACCACAAGCACTTTTCACCGGACTGGAATTTCTCCCGGTACAGAGAGGGAGGCTCCAGCTGTCCTGGGAAAGGTCACCTCAGGGGCTGATGTGCTCCCAGGCTCTGGCACAGATATTGTGTGATAGCCAGATTTTCAGATGTGCCTGGGAAGCAAAATTCAGTCCCCATCCCCCTCACCCATAATGCCGCCAGGCTCATCCTGCTGCTGCCTAGGCCAGAGCCACAGAACAGGATGGAACCTCCTCCAGGGCAGGACCCCCAGCTCCAGGCATCGCTTTGATGAACATGCCTGGGATCCTGCTCTGGCTGCTCTGCACCCTCTTTGATGGAGACCTGCCCTGGATTTCGAGTTTCAATTTGCCTGACTTTATCTTCCAGCCTCAGTTCTCATTATTCTCCTCTCTGCCAAGTTAAAGAGTCCTTTAATACCCGGCGGTTTTCTCCCCAGGAAGGTACTTGCACGCTGTAATCAAGTCACATCTCAGGCTCCTTCCTGATAAGTCAAACGGGCTGAGCTCTGAGTCCCACTAAACTCCAGCCTCGGGAAACAGCCGACCGGAGGCACTGCCAGGCGGAGGAGCCTGAGGTTTCCGAGCTGGTGCCTTGAGAGGGGAATCGGTGCTTTCTGACGCACTGATGACAAATGAAATGAGCTGTGAGAAATAAATCGCTGCATTGCCCTGACTCTGCGAGCACATCCGGCTGCTGGGGGCACAGGGGGGTGCTGGGGCAGAAGGCCAGGGGTGCTCCCGGGTCTGTGCCCATCCTGGCAGCCTGCAGACCAGGGGAGAACCCCTCCACAGTGCTTCTGCCAGCAGAACTTGCTGCAGCAGCTGTTTGCTGCGGGGCTAATGGTGCCCATCTCTGCTTACGGGCGGCGAGTTATGATGGCCAGAACGTAAGTGCTTTGGGCAGCTGAGATAAGCAAAGGTGCTCCAAGCCACAGGCTTCTTCCTGCCTGGGGAGGCAGGATCTGAAGGATGCCGGCCTTGAAGGATGCTGGCTCAGAAGGATGCAGGCTCTGAAGGATGCCAGCCCTGAAGGACATTGGCCAAGGTCGCAGCACCGATCTCTGCAGCTCGGCTGCTCCCTGCTGCCAGGCCCAAGGTGACCGAGCCCCTGGGAAGGAGAAGCCAGATGGGGCTGGCATTAAAGCAGGGACACAGAGGGAAGAATAGGCAGAGGCTGGATACAGGCCCAAAACCTACAGAGTCCCACAAAGCGGTGCTGTCCTGGCCCTGTATTTTTTGGGGTCAGCTGTAACCCCTCAAAAAGGGGCAAGTTTGGATCAACGTTGCAGAAAATCTGTTTTGGGGCACCCAAGTGGACAGGCAGATTCATCAAGGCTGGGGAGAGGTCGCACCACCCACTGCTGCAGGCACACACTGGGGTAACTCACAGCCTGGATTCTCCAAGCACAAATCAGGGCAATTTGAGCTGAGCAAAACGATCTGGGGTCCCTGCGGGAGGGATCTTGCCTGGGGAGCAGGAGGAGAGGCCATCCCATCCCACAGAGAGCTACAAATAACTCAAACGGCCTCATTACCCAGTTTCTGGTGAACAGGAGTTTGGTTTCGTGGTTCCCCCGGGACCACCTCCACCTGAAAACAGGCTACGTGTGCCTGACACCGCGGGAGCCTCTGGCACCAAAGTCAGGCAGGAGCAGGACACCGGTCCCTGCACGTGTCTTTGCCCTTCTGCCGGTCCCCGCCACCCCCGGAGCCAGCCGTGACCCGCCGAGCATCCCCGCTGCTTACCGGCGTGGGGGTGTCCCTGAGCCGGCACTAACACGTGTGGCCGGATCCCGGGGGAGAGGACAGGGGCGAAGCGGCAGTTGCGAGCGCCGCAGCCCCTCCGATACCTGCCGGAGCATCCCCCGGCCCCCGCCGCAGCGTGCCCCGGTTCCCCGGGCATCCCCCCGTCCTCCCCGCATCATCCTCCTGTTCCCCGATCGTCCCACGGTCCCCGCGCGTCCCTCGGCCCGGCCCGGGGCTCCCTCTAGCGACCGGCGGCGGGACAGCACGTGCGGGCGGGGGGTTCGGGGCTGCGCAACCCGGTACCGAAACCCCCACCTCGAGGTCCCGGTCCCGCTCCCGGTCCTGGTCCCGGGTCCTGCCGCAGGCCCCGAGGCTCATCCAGCCCCCCCGGGTGGGACGCAAAAGGCTTCCCAGAGCGGCCCAGCTGGGATGGAGGGGACCCTCGGAGCCCCGTGGGAACCCCTGGGGATGCCCCGGAGGGGTTTAGGCTGGTTCTGGGCCGCGAGAAGTTTCGGTCTTGAGTGGGTGGGTGAGTGAGAGGGGTCTCTTGGGGCGTTGTCTGTGGGTGGGGTAGGATCAGGACAGACCCACAGGTGCCACTGTCCCGTTGTAGTGGGGTCTGACTCTCCAGCAATGGGGGGTCTGGCTCTGGTGAAATGTCCTCCCCCTCAAACCCACCTGTACCCAACCAATTCTCACCATGAGTGATGCTGTCAATGTACCCCTTCAGTCCTGTGTTTTTAATGGAGACCCACCAAATTCACAAATCAGAGCAGAGAAGCGCTGGGCCATGTCCTGGGCCCAGAGGAAAGGGCTGGTAATCCTGGCAGGGTTGCAGAGATCCCCCATAGTCTGCAGTGTGGGGGGCAGGAGGGGAAGGCAGAGGCATGGGGAACAGCAAAGGGTTCAGCTGGTTTCCCATCCCAGTGTTTCATCCTTTCTGTGTGGGTGCAGCAAAGCTCCTTAGGCAGGCACAGGCTCCAGTGAGGCATGTGCTGCAGCAGCTTGGTCCAGCAAGGAAGAGAGGAATGACCTGTGGCTCTCTGTCCAAGGGTTCCACTGTCCCTGAAGGTGCTCTGTGAATAGTCCTCTTCTGAACAGAACATTTGCTAGAAAGACAGGCCCTGGGTGTCAGAGCAGTACTCCAGGTAGTCAAACTCCTTGATGGGAAATGTCACTGAGCTCCACTTTTTATACCTCCTCTTCTCTGCTGGTGTCTCCACCACAAAGTTTTTGATGCAGAGGATGGGCAGCTTCACCTGGCGGTACAGCATCTCCATCCCCCAGTCCTGTGTGGGCAGGGAGGGGACAGTCACACAGCCCACATGCAGCATCCCCAGGTGGCAGGGCCACGCACACAGGGCACATCTCCCTTTGGAGACAGCCTGTGTCCATGGCCCCCAGCACACATGACACGAGCACATGCAGGGGGGGACACAGCTCCATTCCTCAGCTGGGGAGCTGAGGCACAAGGCACAGCCCTTCCTGCCCCTCCAGCTCTGACTGGGCTGCAGCCCCAGGGGAATTGTGGTGCTCACCTGGCTGCACTCACTGCAGGAGATACGGCAGCCAGGCTCCCAGTCCTTGAAAGTCCGCTGAAACTGTATTTTCCCAGAGGAAACTCTGTAATACAACCTGCAAGGAAGGCCCCGACAGAACTTAAGGACAATGGTCCAGGGGACACAGACAGGAGAGCACAGGCACTGCCACAGTCACACGAAGTTCCCCTGATCTTTCCGGACCAGGCTCCCCAGGAAAGAGCCACCAGCAGGCCTCTCCTGCCCATCTGCCTGCTCCCCCCTGCCCGTGCCAGGCTCCTACCCGAAGTTGGGGTTGACGTTGACGTGGTGCATGCCCTCCACGGTGCGGATGTCGCTGCCGCGGCACACGGCCGTGCCGCAGCCGACACAGTGCAGGCAAACAGCGTCCGGGTCGTGCAGCTGCCGCCGCTCGCTGATCCTGGTCTCCTTCATCAGCCAGGTGGCTACGGCCACCCGCTGCAGCTCCCAGATCTGCAGAGGGCAGGGGGGGACAGGGGTCAGTGCAGGGCTGCGGGCAAGGACAGGTGGCAGAGACGACAAGGTCCAGAGCTACAGAGTGATGCACCATCCCAGGAGTGCAAGCCACAGGGCAGAATGGGACGGACACGTGTTGTCCTGTGCCCCTCACACGACCCCATCCCAGGAGCTGGTGCTGCCCTGGGGCAGAGCAGGCAGCCAAACTCAGGGTGTAGAGGCAGGCACGAGCTGCCTGGCCCTCCCGGTGCCCAGGGCAGAGCCCAGCACCCACCTTTTGGCAGTACTCCTGCTCGGGCATGGCTTGCACCGCCTGGATTGCCCTCTCCATGAGCTTCACCAGGTCCTCGTTGAGCAGCTCTCGGGACATCTCTTTGCTGTTGGCTTTGGCGAGGATGGAATAGACACTGTTCTCAGCACGGGCACGGCCCCGGGCCTGAAGTGCAAGGGGCCAAATGCTTCAGTCAGCAGACGAGGGACATGGCCGGCCCCTCCGTGCCACCCTGCGAGGATGGAGCCACCTCTGCCCTCCCCTGTGCCTTGCCAAGCAGATGTCCTACCAGGGGCTGGGCTCATCCCCAGGGCTCTGTCAGCGGGTGAGGAAGGCAAGAACCCCCACATTCCACCCCCTTTGGCTTTGGGATATCCCAGCAGGGCCAGAGGAAGCCCGGGCAGCACCTGCATCATGGCGATCTCGTTGGTCATCAGCCCATAGCGGACCACAATGTTGCACTCAGGGATGTCCAGGCCCTCCTCGGCCACGCTGGTGGAGAAGAGCAGGTTGAGGGCTCCCGCGCGGAACTGCTTGATCACGTCTTGCTGTTCGTTCTGAGGGGGTGGGGGTGATGCTTCAGCAGCTGCGCAGGGCTCTGAGCCCCTGGCAGCACCCGCAGCACCCCCAAAACGTGAAGAGTGGGGTCCTGCCCACCCTCCGCTCACCTGCGTCATGTGCCTGGTCTGGTTGCTGTAGCCGGCGCCGGTGAGGACGGCGGCCCTGACGTGTTGCCCGCAGAGCGTGGCCGTGCCCTGCAGCCAGCTGAGCAGGCTGTGGGCGCTCTGCCGCGTCTTGGTGAAGACGATGCCACGAGAAGCACCCAGGGGCTGGAAGTGATCCCGCAGGATCTCCTCCAGCTTGCGCAGCCTGGGGTTCTCGTAGCACTGGTTCCCAGCGAGTGCCTGCAGGGTCTCCCTGTTCTCTGTGCAGGCAAGAGGGGTGTCAAGGGGATTCCCTGTCCCCCAAATGCAGCCAGCACCACCCCCCTTCAGACCCCTCTGTTACCCTCAAACGTGGAGGTGAGGAACTGTTCGGTGGGGTCCTTGGCATCCCTCTCAGTGCTGTAGAACTGCTGGAGGCACTGGAAGGCGTCGACCATCCGCACAGTGTCGTTGATCAGCAGAGCGTCGTTGTACTTGCGCAGGTGCAGGGCGCACACCCGAGTCTTGCGGCAGAACATCTCCGAGGCTGGCAGGGCCAGAGGGCACCGTGGTCACAGCCTGTCCCTGTCCCCGCAGCTTGGCCCCACCACACCCACGCTGCCGCCCCCTCACCTCTCTTCTCCAGCTCCACAATGCGCTGCTCGTAAATCTGTGTGCCGAAGTCCTGTGACAGGTGCGGCATCTCCATGTGCTGATGGATCTGCTCCATCACCTTCTTCAGCCGCTCGCCAAAGGGGTCCTGGGAGCAGGGAGGGGCTCAGGACCCAAAAACCATAGCCATTTGCATAGCGGGACCTCGACAGTTGCAGGATTCCCCAGCAGCAAAGCTCTGGGTCAATTGATTCCTCGCCCTGGCCTGAGCAAAGCGGATGGAGGGACGCAGCCCCCCCACTCAGCGGAGCTTGGGGGTCCCATCTTCCACTCAGCAAGCAGCCCCATGGCTCTGAGCAGCCGCCCCTCACCTGCGCTCTCTCCTGGCACAGGTCATACTGCTTCCTGGGCTGGGGGACGTGGCTCTGCAGGTGCTGCATCTCCTCCTGTGCTGACATGATCTTCTCCGTGTCCAGGTTGGCACAGATCTGAGAGGCAAAGACCCCACTTCCAGCCACAAGCCCAGCAGCAGCCCAGGACAGTGCTGCATGTGGTGCTCGCTGACACCCTGGCAAGTTTGGGAGCGCCCCCCTGGTCTGCCCAGCACCTGAGCATCAACCCCAAGCACAAGGGATATCCTGCTGTATCCCTGGGGAAGCTGTGCCAACACAGGATGGGGGGCACAGGACTCACCTGCAGGATGTGCTCTACAGCCCCCTTAAAGGAGGTTGCCCCCCCAGTGCCCGGGGACGCCGTCAGCCCCAGGACCTGTGGCAGGTCCTGCTGCCCACTGAGCTTGCCCTGGAGATATCTCAGCATGATCTTGTTGTAGACAGAGTCCTTGTGCGTGTGATGACACTCGTCTATCACCAGCAGTGAGAAATCTGTGCCAGGCCAGGGAGGAGAGTGGGGTGACATGGGGGCTCAGCTGGGGGCTCAGCCAGGGTCTTGGGACCAGCAGCACGTGGGATCCAACACCCACCTGTCAGGTCCACCTGCATGTCCTCCTCAGTGCTGACCAGTGCATTCTGCAGGATCTGGGCTGTGCAGATGACAACATCACTCCTCTTCACCAGGTGGGCAAAGAAGACCTTGTGGCTGGTGTCTCCGCTGATGGACGTTACCTTGAAGGTGTCCTGCAGCGCGTGGAACTCCTTCTCGACGTGCTGGTCCACCAGGTGAACCTGCACCCACAGAACCCCTCTCAGCGCCGGCCGGGACCGGCACCCGCGGCTCCCGCTGTCCCGGGGCAGGGCAGCACCTTGTTGACCAGCACGGCCACTTTGCCGCCCCGCCGGCTCTCCAGGTGCCGCCGGCAGACGTGGACGGCCACGCGGGTCTTCCCGGCGCCCGTGGGCAGCCAGACGATGCTGTTGCGGCCACGCAGGGCCGGGGCCGCCACCTCCCGCTGGTACCCCCGGAGCTCCATCCCCCGCCGGTCCGAGCCGCGCCGCTCCGGGCCCGCCGTCCGTGCACCGCAGCCGAAACCAGCCGGGAAACGAAACTGGAAGCGGCGCGTCCTGCCGGTCCCGGGGAGGGGGGGCCCAGCCAGGGGGGGCCTCGCCGGCCGCGCTGGAGCCAACCGAGCCGAGCCGAGCCGAGCCGAGCCGCCCGGCCGGCAACCTCCTAGGGAACCCCGGCTGCGAACCGAAAGCGAAACGGAGCGCGGCTCCCACAGCCCCCCCGCACCCCGACGGCCCTTGCTCCCCCGCCTCTCCGCGACTCCAGGGCAGCACCGCGCACCCCAACCAACCCCCGCACCGCAGCTCTGCCCACTGTACCCCAGCCCATCCGCGGGGCTCTTCACACCTTCCCCATCCCGAGCTGTTCCTGTTCCCCTCCCCAACACAAAACACCGCCAGAACACCCCAGGCTGTGCCCGCGCCCACCACGCTGCGGCGAGCCCCAAGGAGGGAGCCGGGGCTGCACAAGGACATTTATTATTAAAAAAAAAATAAACAAAAAACAAAAACCGAAAAACCAACAAAACACCAGTCAAGTGGAAAGGGGGTAAGTGGGGGGCAAGGAAGGGGGGGCAAGGGGCACAAGGAGGGAGGTGAGCAGAGTTGGCTGCCAGCCCAGGCAGAGCAGGGGGAGCAGAGGCCAGCACAGCACCAGGCAGCCCCTTGCCCTGGCACCCAGAGGGGCAGGACTGGGGCTGTAAGCACTCCCTACCCCTGGCTGGCAGAAAGAGCAGGGAGGATGTACAGGCAGCGACAATGGATGTACAGGCAAGGAAGAAGTACAGGCAGGGAGGGCAGACGTGCCCCAGGGGGAGGGAATAGCTGAGAGGCAGCAGGAGCTGGGGGTGCAGGGCAGAGCCCCCCTCCCAGCAGGGGCCTGGCCTGGGAGCAGCACCTCTGCAGGCAGCCCAGGCACAGGGCTGACCCTGCCGTACATTCAACACAAGGGGCAGGAGCTGCCTGTGCGTGGACGGAGCGGAAACCAAAGCACTTGTGTGCCCCTGCCCTGTCACAGGGAGCCAGGGCAGAAGGCACGACCCCAGGGAGGGGGATACATACCAGGGTCGGGGGGGGGTCCTACAGGCTGAGGCAGGAACTCAGTGCTGCCCCTGCTCCGGGAAGATCCTGATGAGGTAGCTCCAGCCTCAACCCTGCTCCCCATGAGAAGCAGCCAGAGCATCTCAAAGTTAAAAAGCACCAGCCCCACTGGCCCCCTCATCCCCCAGGAAGGAAGGCCCAGCTCCCCAGGCTGCTCAGCAGCACCAGTTCCTCCAGCAGCTCCTGCCCATGGAGCGAGGCGACGTCCCACGGGAGCCCTGTCCCCCCCATCGGGTGGCTGGTGGCCATGGCAGGTCCAGGCCAGCCCCCCTACTTGTCGATGAGCCCCCCCTCCTTGAGCTTGAAGTAGAAGAACTTCTCCAGGGTGTTGGCACACTTGCAGTAGTCGCTGTCGGGCGGGTTGTACTCGCGGCAGTTGGTGATGATGCGCTGCAGGTCGGCGATGAACAGCTTCTTGGTCACATAGTAGCGGTTCTTCAGCCGCTCAGTCATGGTCTTCAGGTCTGGGGGTGGGGAAGGGTCAGGACCCCACCCCAGGCCTCTGCATCCCCAGCCACAGAGCTGGGCACCAAGCACGGGTCCCAACTCATCCTTCTCTCTGCTGGGCCGTCCAGGGGCTCCCACCACCCCAAACAAGAGTCCCCAGCTCAGATCCCACAACGCATGGGGGATATCCAGCTCCCCCTACTCCTGCCCTGGGGGGCCAGACACAGCCACTCACCGATGGGGAAGCGGATGATTTCATAGTAGTCCGGTGCCTCTGACTTCTTCACCGGCTCCATGAAGGGCCAGGCACTGGGGTGGGTCTGGGGAGAGGCAGGGGGCAGTTAGAACAGCGAGCACACACAGCCCCTGCTGACTCCAGCACACAGGGGTCCTGCTCCCCCTATGCCTGGGTCACCCCAGCAGCCCCTGAGGGGCTGAGGCAGCTCTGAGGGCTATCAAGGAGTCGTGCACCCTGGAGTGAGGGTCCCCTCCTGCCCGCACCTTGATCTGGGCCAGGAGGTTCTTCAGGGTGTTGTAGAGTTGGTCCGGGTCCTTCAGCTCCTTCCTGCAGGACAAAGCCAGCACCTGTCAGCCTCTCTCCGTTCCAGGGCCAGGAGCGAGGGGCAGTCTGAGCTGAGCCCCCAGCCCAGCTGCTGCAGGACCCCCGCTCCCTCATGCAGCACTCACCCCTTCTCCTTCCCCAGCGGTTTCCATCCTGTTTCTCCTGGAATACAAGTGTCTGTGTCACCATGTCTGCCCTGCAGCCATGGGCAGTGAGGACAGAGCCCTCCTGTGAGACCCCCCTGCCAGGACTCACGGATGCCGGGGACGCTCTCGATGGGGATCTGTCGCACACCTTCCTTGAAGCAGGTGAGGCCTGGGTAGACCTTGCGGATCTGTGCTTGTTTCCTCTCTATCAGCTTCTTGATGATCTGCAGGGAAGGAGTGTTGGAAGGGAGGAGATGAGCAGGGGTTGCAGGATGCTTCAGGGAGCCATCCCGTGATGTGGGACCTCACAGACCCCCTGTCCAGGGCCAAAGCCAGCCCCAGCCAGTCAATGCCACCAGTGTCCCCTCTCTGCCCTGCAAGCCTGCTCCCAGGGCTAGCACAGCCCCACACCTCTCCCCTGCCTTTGGAGGGTGGCTGGCAGCACCCACCTGCCCAGTCCTGGGCCATACCTCCTTCTGCTTCTTTATGATGTGGGAGAGCTCGGTGTAGGGGATGCGGGGGTTCAGCTCACACTCCATCAGGGTCGCCCCCTCATAGTCCTTGATGTAACCCAGGTAGCGGCTCTTGGGGACCTTGATGTCCTTGGAAAAGCCCTAGGAGGGAGGGGACAGATGGGAGGGGGCAGGAGGGCAGCAGGAGAGGTGGAGGCCTGCCCAGGAGAAGGAGCCCACCTGCTTTTTGAAGTAGCCGATGGCGTACTCGTCTGCGTAAGTGAGGAAGTAGAGGATGTTGTGCTTGATGTGGTACTCCTTCAGGTGGTTCATCAGGTGTGTCCCATAGCCCTGGGGGAGCCGCCGTGAGACAGGGATCCCCCAGGCAGGCCGAGTTGGCATGCACAGCCCTCTACCAGCATGGACATGGCAGCTGGAAGAGGTCCTGGAGCAACTACCACCTTTTGGGGCTTGACAGTGGTGAGCAGGTCTGGCCGCCCAAGGGGATGGGGACCCCTACTCCATCCACAGCAGGACCACCGTGCTCATGCTGGGCTGCTGGGGACCCTCACATGCACCCACCCCTCCTCTCCCCACTCTCACCTTCACTTGCTCATTGGAGGTGACAGCGCAGAAGACGATCTCCGTGAAGCCCTGGGTGGGGAACATGCGGAAGCAGATCCCCCCGATCACTCGGCCGTCCTTGATCAGTGCCAGGGTCTTGTGCTTCCTGCGGGCAGCACGGCCGAGGGTGAGGAGAGCCCCCCACACCAGCCCCCCTGCACCCCTCAGCCACGCACGGGTCAAAGACGAGGCGAGTGATGTACTCCTTGGGCATGCGGGGCAGCTGGTGCGAGAAGACGTTCTGCAGCCCCACCAGCCACATCAGGATCTTCTTGTTGGACTTCTGTGAGAGCGAGTTGCCAATGACGTGGAACTCGATGATGCCGCGCCGCTCCTCCAGCCGCGCCGTCTCGTCCCGCGCCGCGTTGGCCGACAGCAGGCTGGTCTGGGGGGGCGGGGTGGGGGTCACTGGCCCTGCACGGCCTCCGTGAGGGGAGCCCCACTCCACCCTGGCACACTGAGAAAGCAGCTCTGTGGGCCACAGAGAGCACCAGAGCCACCTCAGCATCCCCAGCCCATACCTCGGGGCCCAGCATGGCAGCGGGGTCCGTGATGGTCAGCATGACCTCATTCACCAGCTCCATGGGGATGTCTCCCATGACACGGATCCGCTTGGCATCCTCCAGCGTCAGGCTCTCGGGCAGCTTCCGCTTCTCCCCTGGGAGCAGAGCAGAGCGGCACATCCAGCACCGGGAGGGACCAGGGACGGTTCAAGCTCCGCGACACAGGCTCACACCAGTCCTACCTGGCAGGGGCTCTGGTGCACTGGCATCCAGGCTGGTGGCCGAGCTGCTGCTGCTGAGCTTCTTGCTGAAGAGCGGAGTGGTGGGCACAGCAACAGTGCTGACCGCAGCTGGAACAGACCCACGGTGCCCGTGACAGCCAGAAAGCACCTCGTCACACCACAGCAGCCCACCCACTGCCACCACCATGGCTCACCCACACCTCGGTCCTTTGCCCCACAGCCACTAAACAGGGGGGCTGCTCCCCAAAATACCTGGGCGAGACACCAGCTGGGCACCCTCTGCGGCCGGCACCGTGAAATCGGCCTCCCAGATCGGAGAGTTCTCACCGTAGATCTCCTCCTCCAGCATGGACAGGAACCTGGCAGAGAGGGGCATGTCGGTGTGCAGGGGTCCCAAGGGAGGAGCCCCCTCAGCACTCCAGCAGCCAACCCCACATGGGGCACCTACTTGGGGAAATGGGTGAGGATCAGCGTCCGCTTCTCTGGCACCAGCTTGTCCTTTTCCACACGGAACTTCTCCAGCAGCTGCCGGCGGGTGACCGTGAAGATGGACTTAAGGAGGCTGCGCCCGAAGACGTGGGTGGTCTCGTAGCGAGGCAGGCTGTCACAGCTCTGTGGCACGTGGCAGTAACACAGCCACCTACAGGACAAGAAGGGGCTCCAGTGACCGGAGACTCCAGAGCATCCGTATCCCTCCTGGGACAAGGCTGCCAGGAGAGGAGCAGGTGGATGGAGGGCATGGCTGACATTTGGAAGCGGTGCCTCCACCAGATGCTGGCTCTCCTAAGGGACCAACAATCTGGGAGAGCTGGGAGAGTCCCAGAGTCAGACCCCAGGGTGGCTGGCTCAGCACCCTCCCTGTCCTCACCTGGTGTAGTTGACCTTGTAGGTGGCCACATCGTCGTTCTGGGATCGCTGCCGGAACTGGGATGGCGTTTCCAGCTTCCAGTAGTTGAGGCAGAGCAGGAACATCTTGGAGAGCTCGTACATGGTCTGGCGCTCCTTGGGCGGCAAGTGGCTGAACTTGTACTGCACAAAGTTCAGGACTCCCTGGGGACGGGATGGGGTGGTGGGAGGGTGCCAGGGGCTGCTCTGGGCCCTTCTGTGCTGTCTCCCGAAAAGTGAGGGGACCGTGCAAGAGCATCAGAACACAGGACAAGCTATCAGGGCGGTGCATGAGCCTGACAGCAGACTCACCTGCTCAATGTTTGGTTTCTCAAAGGGAGGGCTCCCCAGGGACCCCTCGACCACAGGCTGGCTCATCTGCAGGATGCACTTTCTCAGCAGCTACAAAGACACCATTGGACATGGTCACCACAGGCCCAGGAACCGGCTGCTCCAGCAGTGGTGGAGGAGGCCAAACGCTGCTGCAGGGCTGCTCTGATTTCCACAGCCAGGAAAGTACCAGGGTCCCCCTTGGAGCATGCTTGTTCATCCCCTAGAAACCCCTCTCCCAGGGAATTCAAGGCCAGGAGAGCAGTGGCTCCAGGACAGGGTCAGCATCCCAGGTCTCTGGCTGGGCTGTGGGACAGTTCACAGCCACAGCTCCAGCCCCAGCAGAGCATGAGCAGTGGGACAGCATCCCCAGCTCCCCTGCAATGCCCAGGGACCCTGCACAAGCCCCCCCAGGGGGTGGGGCACTGAGACGTGCCCAGCCCCAGACACACCTTGAACAGGTAGAAATACACCTGCTTGGTGTCTGTGTCTTCTTCCTTGTGCACCGACATGAAGAGGTTCTCCACATCCACCACCATGCCCAGCAGTCGGTTGATCTCCTCCTCCGAGACGTTCTCCAGGTGGGACACGTGGTCCGCTGTGCCAGGGAGAAAGCCGTGGTGAGCCGGGGGGGGATCAGCATCGCTGCCCTGCCCGGGGGTCCCGCAGCAGTTACCCAGTGCGTGGCCGCAGCTCCGGCAGGGCTCGCTCAGGTTGGTCACCGGCTGCTGCAGGTCCATGCGGGGGGCTGTGGGGGGGTTGGGGTTCTTCCAGCCATTGCACTTGCAGGCGTCGTTGGCCTGGGATGAAGGACAGGAGTGGCCGTCGCAGTGGCTGCCGCGTGCCGAGGCTGCCGCCTTCTCGGGCCAAACGATTCCCCTGGTTCCCACTTACCCCTGTTGACCCACATCAGCTTTTCTCAGCCCCCCACCCGGCATCACCCACCATCCCAACGCTTCCCTGTGTGCAGCCCCAGGACCCTGCAGTGCCTGCTCAGGGACATCCCTGCACCTCCCTCAGACAACTCAGCACCCTCCTCCCGCAACCCCTGCCCACGCACAGCCCAGCACCCCCTCCTGCGCCCCTTGCACCCACCCTCCTGCACCCCTGAGCCCCCCTCCTGCACCCTATACCCACAGATGTCCTTGCACCCCCTCCTGCATCCCCCACCCAGGTCAGCACCCTCCTCCTGCATCCTCCACCCATGCCCAGCCTTGAACTCCCATTCCTACATCCCCTGCACCGCCCACCCATGCCCGTCCTTACATCCCCCATCCTGCGCCCCCCGCGCCCCTCTCCTGCATCCCCCACCCACGCACAGCCCCGAACCCCACCTCCTGCACCCCCCGCCCCCTCGGTCCCGGTGTCCCCCACCTTGCAAGCCGAGAAGACCCCCAGCTTCTCCAGCTTCTTCCCGCGGGGGAACCCCCGCACCTGCGCCTTGCGCTGGCTCGCCCGCTGCTGCTGGCTCAGCCCGGGCCGGGCCGGGTCGCTGGACCCCGCTCCTCCCGCCGCTGCGCCGCTTCCCCCCGCCGCTGCCGCCGTTGCCGTGCCCGGACCCGGCGGGGGCCGCCCGGGCTGCGCGGCCTCCGGCTCCGCCATGCCGGGCCCGGCGTGCGCCCCGCGCTCACTGCGCCTGCGCGCCGGGCACGCCGGGAGCCGTAGTTCGCCGGGGCGGCGGGACCGGGGCTGCCGGGCCGGGGCTGCCGGGGCTGCCGGGGCCGGTTCGCATCACCCGCAGCCCCGGGGAGGGAGCGGAGCGGAGCGGAGCGGAGATCCCGCCCGGGTTTGCGGGACCGCGTGAACCGGCCAAGGGGGATCGAGGCCCGGCCGCGGCGACCCACCGCGACAGCTCGTGCCGGGGCGTTGCCGAGCCATCGGTGCCCAGAGAAGAGCCCCGGTCCCTCCGGGGAACCGGTACCGATCCCGGTCCGGCGGTGCACGACCCCGCGGACCCCTCCAAATATGGAGTGTGGCCACGCCCTCTCTGAATATGCCGTGTGGCCCCGCCCTCTTCTCCAAATTTGGGTGTGGTCACGCCCCCTGTGTCACGGAACGCGGGGCGCGGCCAAACGCCCGGTATGGTTGTGGCCGCGCCCCTAATGGTGTAATGACCCACCCATGGCCATTTTTGGGAGGTCACGCCCATCCCCACGAGGGGCGTGGCATTGGGGGCGTGGCATGGGGGCGTGGCATGGGGCCGGGCCGGGCTCGGGCAGCGCCTGGAAGGTGCCAGCAATGGCCGGGCGGTTCGGGGGGTGCGGGCACAGCACGGCACGTGGCCCAGCAGGCTCCGCACGGGAATGTCCCAGAACCACCCCGAAGACTCGGGGTCAGTTGTCCGAAGGCTGCCCAGGGGGATGCTCAGGAGCTCCCGGGGATTCTCAGCGCTGCGCACGGGCTGGAAGCCCCTTGCCCGACCTCCTCTGCCAGGGGCAGGGCTGGGGAGAGGTGCCAGGGACATGCCCTGTGCCAGCACAGCCCCACTTCCCACCCTGCCATCCCGCTGCGTGGGCAGAGGTAGGAGCGTTGCAAAGCATAGGGCTGGGCGAGACCAGAAAC
Source organism: Platyrinchus mystaceus (assembly GCA_035041135.1). NCBI lineage: Eukaryota > Metazoa > Chordata > Aves > Passeriformes > Tyrannidae > Platyrinchus > Platyrinchus mystaceus. The sequence goes on from JAWWLV010000087.1 coordinate 2,513,349, forward strand.
ACAGAAATCACACAAATAAAAGTCAGGAATATTTATTACATATAAAAAAGATGCACGTTCTGGGCAGACACCACCCCCTGGGCCATCACACAGTCCCAGCACGGTCCCGCACTGTGGCCAGTAGCTGCCCCATCTGCCAGGCTCAGCCCGGCTGCTGCTGCTCCCCATCACGCCTTGGCCCGCTCGGCTCCATCCTCACCGCTGGCTGCTGCCTGTGCCACCGCCGGCCCCATCTGGATGGGCACGTTCCTCTCCGGAGCAGCCGGCAGGGCCAGCTTGGGGGCCTCGATGCGGAGCTGCCCCTCCTTGGACAGGGAGCAGGTCAGCGCCTCGGCGTCCACCTCCTCGGGCACGTCCCACTCCCGCTTCAGCACCTCGTACTTGTAGGAGAAGGAGCCCTTCTCATCCGTGCTCTGCGTCTCCTTCTGCCCCACCAGCACCACCTTCCTGCCCACCACCTTCACCGACAGCTGCTCGGGCGCAAAGTCCTTCACGTCCTGGCAGACGGAGAAGCCGTCCCCGGAGCCCTGGGTCAGGGCTGTGCTGGTGCTCGAGGCGATGCCGATCCTCCCGGGGCTGCTCCCGGTGCTCAGGTACTGCTCCACGCTGCTCATGAACTCACGAGCCCTTTCCATCTCCAGCCGCATCTCCCGCTCCAGCTCGGCAAAGAGGGTGCCTGGATGAGGCCAGAGGGTGCGGACGGGTCCCAGCCACGGGAACAGCGAGCTGGACATGGGTGGCATGAAGTGCAGGCGGCAAAGCATCTCTGCTCCCGGCGAGTGCTCTGGCTGTGCTGTGGCTCTGCTCGCTGCAGCGGCTGGAGCGGTGCTGGGTTGGGGCCAGGGATCAGCGGGTTTTATGCTCCCCTGCCCAGGGGTGTGCCCCTTCCAGAATGCTCTCTCCCCACGCACCCTCCTGGAGCCATCGCCTATTTTTGAGAAGCTGATTATCCACCAGCCAAAATAGTAGTGCCTGTTTCTGGGGACGAGTCACACGCCGCAAATAGGGAGCCTCAGTCACCGCTGGGAGCTCGGGTTTCTGCAGAGCCACCGTGATGCAGCAGCACCCGCGGGCCCGCAGAACCCTTCCCTGGCCCCTGTGCTGGGGGCTTGTTGGGGCCAGGCTTTACAGTGCCAGGAGCAAATCCCTTTGGCCAGTACAAGGACAATCCCACTCCTAAAACAATGTGTCCCATGTCACGCTCTGCCAGACATCTCTCGCACTTTCTGGGACCCCCCCTCCCTGGGTCACCCCCTGTCCTGTTCTGTCACGACCCCTCAGCACCCTACTGTACACCCCACCTGGGCATGAGCCCATGATCTGGCTCCTGGTCTCACCTGGGGGGACCTCCCTGAAAACTGAGGGTCCTGCAAACGGGGAAGGGGGCAGAGGGGCTCTCCTGGCTGCAGATGGGGGAAATGGGCCACAGGTAAGGGTGGAGGGAGGCAGGGAAGAAACAAGCCCAGCCCTGCTCCCTGCCTGGGAAATGGAAAGGGCACAGATTTTTGGCAGGGGTGGCTCAGGCATCCCACAAAGGGGCTGAGGTGATGCTGCTAATTATAAGCCAGGAGAGCAGAGCTGCAAGAGTCAGGGCAAAGGTATGCCGGGCAGGACGTCAGCGGTGCCTCTCCTCATGGGTGAGTAACAAGAATGAGCTGGAACGGGCTGGAAAGAGCTGAGCTCTTCTCCCGAGGGTGACGTAATTTTCGGGACGAGGCCACGCCTCTAGGGAACGGGAATAAAAGGCTCCGCCGGCAGCAGAGGGGCAGAACGCTTCCAGCCCACTGAGAGGGGAAAGAAGCAACAGCAACAGCAGCAGCAACAGCAACAACAGCAGCAACGATGCTCTGCCGGATGCACCTCGCACCATTCGCCTCCAGCTCCCTGGCCAGCCGTCTGGGAACGGTGAGGACCCTCTGGCCACACGCAGAGACCATCTTCACTGAGCTGCAGCAGGAGATGGAGAAAGCTCGGGAGTTCATGAGCAGCTTCGAGCAGCTTCTGAGCAACCACGGAGCCATCGCGGCGGAGCGCGCCCCGAGCACCAGCACGGCCCTGGCCCAGAGCTCCGGGGACGGCTTCTCCGTCTGCCAGGACGTGAAGAACTTCGCTCCCGAGCAGCTGTCGGTGAAGGTGGTGGGCAGGAAGGTGGTGCTGGTGGGGCAGAAGGAGACGCAGAACGTCGACGAGAAGGGCTCCTTCTCCTACAAGTACGAGGTGCTGAAGCGGGAGTGGGACGTGCCCGAGGAGGTGGACGCCGAGGCGCTGACCTGCTCCCTGTCCAAGGAGGGGCAGCTCCGCATCGAGGCCCCCAGGCTGGCACTGCCGGCTGCTCCGGAGAGGAACGTGCCCATCCAGGTCAACCCTGCAGCCCCACAGCCTGGAGCAGCCTCTGAGGATGGAGCTGCCAACAAAGCCCAGGTGTAACAGGATGGGACCCCATGGCCACGGCAGGACCGGAGCAGACAGGAGCAAGTCTCGGGTTTAAGCCCAGACAAGCTCCATCAGCAGTGATGTCATTTTTTTCCCTATACTGGAATGTTTTTGTATCCAATAAAAATACTTTTGCATAGAACTTTCATGGGCTCTCTGGGTGTTGACTGATGGAGAGGCTGCACCCTGCTCTTGGCTCTGGATGCCAGAGGAGCTGGATGCACAGAGAGGGAAAAACCTCTGTTGCTCCTCAGGGCAGCACAAAATAGGGTCAACAGCAGGCCCAGAGGGAGGGAAGGGATCTGGGAGCTCTGTGCTGCTTGGGGAGAGGGATAGGCAGGAAGGTCCCAGACAGGGAGAGCAGCCCCACTCACCTGTACCACCCTCACCCCTTCCTTACACTGCTGTCAGCATCCGCTCCAGCTCCACAGCCCTGGCCAGTGCCACAGAACAGGGAGAGAACCACCCTGGCTGGCCTGGCTGGGTGTGGGTACAGCCGTTGTACCCACATTTTCCCCCACACAGCTTGGTGAGGGGCTGCTGGAGCTCCCCTGAGCTCTCAGGAGCAGGGAGGGAAAAGCCCAACCCCAGGCACGGTGCGTAACCACCACAAACACCCGCGCTCAGGCCCGGGCAGGCAGCAGGTATGTGGGCAGGCACACCTGTTTGTGCTAAAGCTGCTCCCACATCAGACAGCCCATTCCAGAGACACACCAGGAACAGCAGCGGGTCCCCAGCCCCAATCTTGAGCCCCTGAGCACCTGCTCCTGCAGCAGTGAGACTCTCCTTAGGGCACTGCCAGCATCTTCACAGAGACTAGACCCCAAATCCTGGAAGGAGCCAGGAAGAGGAGCCAGCAGATGGCAACAGCACTGCAGTGTCTGTAGGATTGTTCCAAGTGGGATCAGGGAAGCTATTGTCCTACAGGTCCATCTGTGTGCTGCCTGAGGAAACTGGCAGCACCAGACTTCCCCTCAACCTGTAGGCACCAAAAGCTCAGGGATCCCCCAGAGTTTGTGAGCTCCTCCAGCAGCCAAGCAGCCCAGGCACAAGCAGCACCAGGTGAGTGAACCCCACTGGGGGGGGGCCAGCAAAGCCCCCATCCTGCAGGCAGCCAGACTCTAGCACGATGCTGGGAACTCAGTCACCAAGTCATTCCAGACCCTTCCTGCTTCCAGGAATTTAAGGAAGCGCAGCATGAGGAAGAAGCACCAAGAGCTTGGATAAAGGATTGAAGCCCACATGAGCCAGGGCTGTTCTCACAACTCTATTCACAGCTCTCTTGCAGCTGAGCAGCAGAAACGCCCAAGCTGAGGCAGGGGGAGCAGCGGGTTCCAGGTGCAGCACATCTCCATCCTCAGCCTCTCCCAGCAGGAATGGTGCAGCACACGTGGTAGGGGTGGAGCTGAAAGGGGTTGTTCCATCTTCCATATTGACTCCAGGTCAGCCATGGATGTCAGGGTCTCACAGTCCATGCAGCAGCAACAGCAGAGCAGCATCTTCCAAGGCCATAACACTCCAAGGACAGAGGCACTGTGTTCATTAATTCTGGAACAGCATTCCCAAGCCTGTCCCACCATGGAGCTGAGCTCTTCCACACACTGCTCCCCCTACTCTTCCCAACTTGCACTGCAGTTTCCCCAGAAGTATCAGGCAAGGAATAATCCCCACTATTTGCCTTAAGCTTCCTTGAGCACACTGAAGCTGAGTGAACACCAGCATCATCACTGTGAGCAGGAGCAGCAGCACAGCCCCAGCTCGGGAGCTCCATTTCTCCCTCCCCAGGAAGGAAAAGCCCCATTTCCCTGCCAAGATGTGGGACATACCAGGAGCAGCCCAGCACACCTCAGCCTCCAGCAGAACTGTTGTGCTCGGGTCCAGTCCCTGCTGCATTAAGAAACATGAACATTGTTGTTATGATAGGTTTATAAAAATTTTGTTTTAATCACACAAAACTGAAGTTTGTGGTGAAGACTAAGTTGACAGTTCCTCTTAAATACCAAGATGTATAAGACACTGCATTAGGCACTAGGCAGCAGCCAACATCAGTTAGAGTCTGGCAACAGAAGCCATTTAATACCTCCCTTCATTCTTTGTGGAATTACAGGCTTTTGCAATACACGTCGTTCCCACTGACAGGTTACTCGAGGTTTCCCCCACCCCACCTCTGTACATCAGTAAACCTTGTGTATTCCCACCAGAGCAGGGTTAACAACATTAGTGGCATCACAACCATCAAGAAAAGGACAATTTTCTATACAAGATCTTTTGCAAAAGTTGCAACAGGATTAGTGCATTACGACAGAACCGAGAGAAAAGAAGAGTTGGCATGCTGGAGTCCAACACAAAGAAAGACAACAGGCAGCTCGTTGGATGTACTATATTGACAAGATACTGATTGGTTACATGGAGAAACATACAATACAAAATACAGGAGAAACCAGTTTTGCTTCCCTCTGCCCCACCCCGAATACTCATCACTGATTTGGTCAATAAGCGGCCCAAGAGCCGGAGTTTGTCTCTAATGCTACAGTTTAGTGGTTGTTCTGGGCGCATCGCACGGGATCAGCCTCAGCTCTTACAGACAGGGAACTTTAAACACGTGTCCCAATATCCCTTTGTTTCCCATAGTGAACTACAGTGCTGTGGGACCTGGGTGCTGCTGGCCTCACCCGCGGGACGGCCGCGCTGGCTGGGCAGGCACCGGGTCCTGCATCCACCACCACCAGGAAGAGGGAAGAGCAGAAGTTCATATATTAAAAAAGTGACTTAAGACTTAGAATTGAATTAGTATTTGTACAGAAAGGTGCAGGTGGAAGAACTCCCTCCAGCCTATGATCAGAAAGGGATGGAGAATCACAGCGGCGCCGGCAGCGGCCGCCCTACGGTAAGTGCGATCGTTAGCGTGGGTTCCAGTCACGTCCTCCGAGGGCTCGCGGGCCGGAGCAGCTGCTCAGTTGCTGCAGCACTGGCTCCTGCTCGGCTGGCTGCTCTCCTGAAGGTCCACCACCCGATTCCTGCCTGGGCCACCAGGAGCATTCTGGGGTTCATTTTTTGGCAGTTTCTTGGCTAGAAGGAAACAGGACATTAGTAGGGTCCCCTACAGAGGCCGACCGCCTCCTGCTGCACACCCCACGCTGGGCTCCGCCTGTTCCATCCCAAACCCCCACCTCCAAAGGAGTCTAGGACACAACACTGCCAGCAGCACTGCCTGGCAAACCAGCCCACTCCTGACTCTGGCTGGCATCAGCTCTGCTCCCTCCTGCCTCACCAGCCCAGACCCAGGGAGAGGCAACCAGCTTTGCAAGGCAAAGACTCCAACATGCTCAGAGCGTGACACCACTGTGGCAAACTGGACATCTGCCCCAGTAAGAGGCACCAGCCCCTGGGTGACACAGGACCCCCCCCGAGCTGCACTGCTGGCACTCAGAGCTACCCCAGCCATGCACACTAGTCCTTACCTATTGCCATGAAAATTTCATTCACATTCATCGCTGTCTTCGCCGACGTCTCCATGAACAGCAAGCTGTTGTCATCTGCGTATGTCTGTGCATCCTACAAACAATCACATCAGAGTGCTAAAGGCACCCTGCCAGGAGGCCCAAGCAGGCTTCACGTACTTCAGTTGTCACCAAACTAACAGCCACATTAACACTGTCCCACCCCAGGCCAGAAACTTCCACCCCAGTCCCTGCCTGGCCAGGACAGCTCAGGGACAGGCTCTGCTGGCAGCCCTGCACAGCCAAGCTGGGGCACAGCCTGACTGAGCCACACACAGACACAGTGCCTGGTGTTTGCTCAGCTGGGAGGATGTCAGCCACTGCAAGGGCACAAGCAATCCTGTAAGAGGACTGGGAAGAGCCTCTCCTGAACGCTTGGCTTAGACGAGGTAAGAGCTGTGAAGAGCAGAGAACAAGCTGGGAATGATTCCTCATGTGTCTTGTACCCAGAAGATGATGCTTCACACCCTGCAGACAGCCCCAGAAAAGTAAGGCAGCAAAGGACACCAAGGGCAGGAGCTTGTGCTCTATGGGCCTCCTCCTCCTCCTCCACATTCACCAGTACTGTCACCAGCCAGAGCCACATGTGCCACGACAAAAGTGTGGGAAGGGCAGGTCACAGCCCCTGCTCAGGGGCATCCTGGGGTCCCGAGCACAAATCTCCACCTCCACTTTCCCTCAAAGCATTTCACACAGAGCCAAAATCTCCCCCACTTAAGCAAAAAGCTGCTTTTGTGACCTACTCAGGGAACAAGTGCTCTGGGTTCCCACTCACCTGGAAGTCCACAGCTCTCTTGGTAGCAAGGTCTGCCTTGTTTCCTGCTAGTGCAATTACAATATTGGGGCTAGCCTGCCTCTGCAACTCTTTCACCCAATTCTTGGCTCGTACAAATGTGTCCTGGAAGCAAACAGGAGGCAGCAGTCAGGAAGGGCAGCCGTGTAGGAATCCACAGGGCAGATATGATTAGAACAAGGCTTTCCTGTGAGAAGTGTTCTGCCTCTGCAGCACTTGGCAGCAGGATCCTTTATCAGCTCACACAGCCTTGGCCAGAGTTGAGGAAGAGGCCATGAGCAGTTTTCAAGAACTCAGCACCTGCAGGCAGGAACCTGCAGGGCTCTGGCTCAAACACTCCCAGAGCTGCAGGAGCCTCCTCCCCCCAGCCCAGGCCCCCAGCCCTGCCCACACTCACTGTGTTTGTGATGTCGTAGACCACGATGGCTGCCTGGGCCCCCCGGTAGTACATGGGGGCCAGGCTGTGGTACCGCTCCTGCCCTGCCGTGTCCCAGATCTCAAACTTCACCGTTGTGTCATCCAGACACACTGTCTGTGTTAGGAAGGCAGCTGCAAGAGAAGGTGAGGGCTTTTGCCTCAGCTCCAGCAGGACAGGCCCCAGAGCTGGCACTGGGAGCTCAGAGCAGCTCTGCTGCTGCGTGGGAGCGAGCAGAGCCCCGGAGAGGACAGTGCCACTCGCTGTGGCAGCTGCAGCTCTGCTGTGTGACACTTCCTGCTCACAGGAACCCAAGGGCCCCCACACAGTGACAGGAAGGTGGCCTGGACAGCCCAGGCAGCAGCCAGCCCCCGGAGTGGCCACGGGGCCAGACCCTCCCAGCAGCCCCTCACAGGGATCACACAGCTGTGGCACCACCAAGAGCAGAGCTGGGGAGCACCAGTGCCAGCACCAAACTCAGCCCAGTTACACCACACTCCCCAATTTGGTTACTGGTTGTTTTCTTGTTCCAGCAAGTCTAACACCAATGTTACACCCAGGGCAAATGCACCGGTCTCGGATAGAGACCAAGGCAGAGCAGCAGTGCCCACACGACCCTCAACAGTGGAGCATTAAGCCCTGCTTACCCACAAGCCACACTTAGAGCTGTGCTTACTCCCTGCATGGGTCACAGAGGGACAACTCAAGCCTTTCCTCAGGATACCCCTCCCGATACTGCTGCTCACAGACCCGGGTGCCAACCAGCCTTTGATTGGTGACACTGTGCTAATGATTTCAAGCTAAAGAACTACTAGACCTGAAAGCACTGTGGAAGTATCATGCTACAAACAGCCCCAAAATCCCAGGTCATGGTCTGAAAAGATAATTAAGGGCTATAAAGCAAGCTGAAGGCCTCGGTTCTAATTAGAAGCAGGAATTGAGGCACTGAAAGCAAAGCCTCAGAGGCAGAGTGCAAGGTTGCCATAGCATTATTCTCTGCCGTGCTCCAACCTCACACCAACAAACTGCAAACCAAGAGTTAAAGCATTAACTGTTTGGTTCTATTCATAGCAAAAATCCCAGAGCAGACTGAAATAGCCACTCTGGCTTCTGACACCCCGGCCTGCCCCAGCAAGGTCAGCACCTCCCAGCCACAGGCACGTGGGGCTGGCACTCACCTCCGATCGTGCTCTCCTGGTACTCGTGGAACTGCCCCTTCACGAAGCGCAGGACCAGGCTGGACTTCCCCACCGCCGACTCGCCCAAGAGAACAAGTTTAAACTGGCAGATTTTGTTCCCAGCAGCTGGTCCATTCGGTCGGGCAGCTCCACCTCGACCCGCCATCGTGGCTTAAGTGCAGGAGTGCCGAGAGTTAAGGATGCTGCAGGTGCTGCGCAGGGATCCACCTGGAGGCAGGTTGCAACTGGAAGAGGAGGTCAGAGTTAGTGACACGCTCAGGGACCAGCTGTACCAGTTCTAGAGGGTGGTTTGATCTGCAGCCACCATCAGCACAAGCCAGTGGTGGCTCCTTCCCATGATGGAAAGTTATCACCTGTAAGCACCACAGGGCAGTTCCTGCCAGGCAGCAGCTCCTGCAGCAGGATCTCAGCCTGTTGAGCATACCTGGAGAGGTAACACAAGCTCTCCTCCCCACCACTGGGCCCTCCAGCACTTCCACCACATGTGGATGTTACACACACCTTGTTGGGGTGAGGCAGGTAAGGAGCAGCCAGCCCACAGTGTGTGTTATTAGAGCTTCATCTATTCAAACAACAATTACTGGTTCATGGAGGTAACTGAGGCTGACCTTTAGTTCCTTCCTCCCCTCCCGAGTTCACGAGGAAGCAACTTCAGACTATCCATGCCATACAGAACCATCCCAGTGGCACACTGGCAGGAGGCAGTTCTGCAGGTCACGAGGCATTGGGACAAAGGGAGTTTCCAGAGTCATCTGTTCAGCCCACGGCACTTGCACCACGACATTCTGCACCTCCCAGCAGGCCCGAGGATGGCCCTGGAGCCAGGCAAGTGGTCTGCACAGGGAGGGAGGGAGGGCACCTGGCAGCAGGGACTGTCCCCTCAGAGGCCAGCAGCAGCCCCTGCCCCTCCCCATCCCCTCTGCACACCAGGAATCACCACCCAACCTGATCCAAACACAGAGGCAGCACCTAATGCTCCCCACGCCCATCCTGCTGCCTCAACGCCCTCATCCCACAGCATTCCAGGCTGTCAGGCTGCTGGCCACGTTCTTCACAAAGACTGTTCAAATCCAGCACAAAGCAGGCAGCATCCCCTGACACTGCCATCCACTCCCCAGCACCAACCTCTGGAGTGGTGCAGAGCCACAGAGCCATGGCAGGAACAGCAGGAAGAGCTGGTTTGCATCCAGTTACCCACGAGTGAGTCCCAGGGCCTCCCTAAGCACTGAGCTCTGCTGCCTGCAGAGAACAGGAATGCTTTCCAAGTGCACAGTTGCGGATTTAGGCGTATTTCCTGCACCCCTCACGACTCCCACTTCCCGTGGATGAAAAATGCTACAGCTGATCACATCCTCTCTGGATCACCACTTTCCACTCTACTCTCCTAACCCAGGCTGCTTGCTGAGAGACAACTGAAAGAAAATGCCCCAAAAGCCCATTCCTTCTTGTTCTGGGAGTATTCATGAAGAAACCCTGGGCACGTCCTGCATTTTACCCAGCAAATATCAGATTTCCATGAATAAGAAGTTTAAAGCAGGTTGAACTGGAGCAGAGTGTCCTCTGAACAGGACACTCAAGCCTGCTCAGCACAGAAGAGAGTTTCAAACAGCTGCTTTCCAGGGCAGTGCCTGTCCAGCTGTGATTGCTTGAGGCTACTTTAACCATGCCTCAAGTTTAAACAATCCCACAGTTTGATAGGGAACCTCCAGCCATTTCAGAGCTCCTCTGGAGGGACAGGCCAGGAGCGCCAGCAGCTGGAGAACCTCAGCAGCTTTCAAAACACAAAGCACTTGAGAGTGCTCTGACCTAGAGACATTCCACCTCAAAGTGCTCTGACCAGGAGGCAGTCAGACATCTGCTGTTAAGCTGGTACTGGTCACTGGAGCTGCAAGTAGGACAGGAACCACAAGGAGTAACTTCCAAGTGTAACTTCTGAGTGCCATGAGATGTTTCAGGAGCCAGAGCTGTGAAGCTGTTGCTCTGAGCAGCCTGTCCAGTCTCGGCTCAGCAAAAAAACTGCACTGTCAGGACCCCCCTCCCTCTTCCAAGGAAGGACAAACACTGTTTGACAGGATGAGAAAGCTTGATAGGAAGCAAATCAGCAACTGGCTTTGCTGAGCAGTGAGGGAACAGCATTTGCAGCTCTGGCCAGGGGCAGCTTGGTCACCACCAGGTCTGAGAGGCTCAGCAGCAGCTCTGCATATCTAGAGCCTGAAGAAGCTTCCACCTTTGAGAGCTTCCCCTCTAACCAGAGCTTGCAAGTGAACAGCTTTGCCTTGTTTAACCTTGTATTTGTTCCCAGGCAGTCCATCAGCTCTGCTGCTGCTTCAGACCAACGTTGTGCACATTAAATGCTGTGTGAATCATGTCCCTGAGTTACGGCCTCCTGAAATCTGATAGGGGTGATTCCCAGAGCAAAACAAGGAAATGAGCCTGTTGACATCCTCAAGTCTTAGCCTGACCTATATTTCACAGATCTTGATGCATTTTTCCATCTGTTTGTGCTGCATGAACTCCAACAGAATGAGGTGAGCTGGTCACAGAAAGAACCAAATAACTGAAGGAAGTGCCCACTGAAGCCATTTCTGATGCTGGGGGGGGCTGTTCATTCCCCCTCTTCCAGCAGAGAATTGGGCATGCACCCCTCCCTGCTCCCCATGGGAACCCTGACACTCGAGCTGTGGGTCAGGCAGACCAAAATAACCACAGTGATACCGGCCAGACAAGGGAAAGCAGCTGAAGTCCCAGCTTGCAGTGCTAATTCAAGCAGTTGAGACCATGAGAAGGAAGGACATGGTGGGGTACTCAAGTCACCAAGATTAACAGGCATTAATTTTACTACTAGTTTCTTGTAACAAGCGAAAGCCAGCACTTGGGAGGTCACAAGACCCACGAAAAGGCTTGTGCTGGTTTGCTTACTTGCCCTACCCACCTCCTGCTCACTGAAGCGTGTGCATGAGCTCTGCATCCCACAGCAAAAGCACCAATTTTTCACTGCAAACTCTTAAAACAGTCTCTTGTTAGCTTTGAGATCAAAGACAAGTTCCAATGCCTGATGCTGTCCCACAGGTGAGAGCTCCAGGTCTATCCCCTCTGCAGTTTGTGCTCCTCCCACACCTCACCTGCCTGCCAGGGTTTGCTGGAGAGGTCTGTACACAGGTAGGAGTATTAAATTCAAGAATCTGAGTGCCCTAAATGAGAAAGCACATGCCAGGACTGCTGCATTCCCAGCCTGTCCAAGCACAAGGCAGTTCTCCAGGATGCTGGGGGATAGCACGAGAGCTCATTTCAAACAAACCAGCCCAGGACAGGAATCCCAATCTCCACAGGGGAATTACTGTCAGATCCCCACGTTAACCCCTGCAGGAAACTCCACCACAGGGAAGCTGCTCATTTAAGGTGTCAGAAGTTACAGAATCTAATATTTTTGCCCTGTGTTCACCCAGTAGCAAGGACTGAAAGCTGAGGATATTTAGAAACCAAATCCTGAAGAATCTAGTTACCCAAAGGACTGCTGCTGCTCTCAGCTATGCAAGGAGCTGCTTCACTATGGATTTGCTGGCTTAGAACCAAAATACTCAAGACAAAAGCCCCAGTGAAGTATTTATCTTGTTAAATAGCTGACAGCGTTACACGAATTCCTTGGCAAAGGAAGCCCCGAAGTTACCCAGTGGTTTTGCTTCACCTCTCCCTGCACTGCCCTGCTGCCAGGCTGGACACTTTGTAGGATGTGGAGTCAGGAGCAACTTCTGTGAGCAGGACCAGCAGCCAGAACCACACATGGACCCCATTAGTCCAGGTTAGCACAGCAGGGAGTGTCAGCCCGATATTCCAACTCATCAATATGATTAATAAGAACAAACTTCCAGAGCCTGACTGCAGGAGAGTCCAGGTTGCAGAGGAAGGAGGAACAGACTCAACTGCTACAGAAGAGATGAACCAGGAGACATACTTGACCTACAGACCTCAATCCCATAAAGTCTGATCAATTTTAATACTTTACCTTTCTACAGACAACACACAATTCCCTGCCCAAGGAACAAATCCTCAGTGTTCTGATCAGCAAGGCCATAGCCTGGAGTTCAGTAACTGCTCTAACTGGGGAACTCATCACTGCAGCTGCACTACAGCCCCAAAGTGCAGACTCAGAGACCCAAATCAGCTCAGACAGCAGTTTCATCAGCACTTCTATAGTTCTGACTAACTTAGGACAGCATAAAAACTTCTCTGTGCAGTCCCACATGCAAGACTCCCGAAGACATGGACACGCTCATCTTAGTTTACAGGTAAATGGGATTTCCATTCCAAAGTTAAATAAATTACTCATTGCTGGTAGCTACAGCCCTGAACAAGTGTAGCTGTTCCTGCAGCACCAGCTCCTTCTCATGCTGCTGATACACACATCTGTCTCCTGACATCTACACAGCCGTGGCCTCCAGAGCAGCCCCTGCAGCCGGCTGTTTTCCAAAGAGGCTTTTCCAAAACAACTTTATCCTCAGAGATTTCAAGGCCACCACCCTGCTGTTACCACCCCTTCAGCACAGACTTCTGCAGAAGAGGCATCATCTTCCTCCCATGCATCACTTTCACCTCACATTAGCTGCTCTCTTGCTGTAGGGAGCAAAGCCTCCACGTTCCCCATCCCACAGCAGCTCCCTCTGAGCCCTCACCCACTTTCAGTTATCCTTGGCACTGCAAGAAGCTGGTCCAGTTCCAGAGAACACAGGGCACAGCAAGGCTGGAGGAGCAACTCATGGGTGCAGCCTGGACCTACTCAAATGGAACAAAAGCATCAAGGTTTTAATTCCACAGCCAAGGTTCTTTAACTCCTGTTCCTGACACTGTCCCCTGCTCAGGTGCCCTCAGCAGACAGAGCTTCACTTCGACCAGACACCCAGCAACACGTGCCTTGGACAGCACTCACCATTCTGGGAGCAAGAGGGCAACATCAGCAAGGCCAGGCAACAAACAGCCACCTGCACTGCAAAGAATCCGTGACCTTCACAGTATCTCTCCCAGACGGCACAAAGACCTCCTGCCTCAAGCAGCTCCTTATTTGGAGCACAACCAAACCAAAGCAAACATGAAAACCAGTGTTTTCTTATCTGTTTACGTAGAACTGCTCCAGCAGCTCATTCCTGTGCTCCAGGGGAGGACAGTGTTCCCTCTGGGACTCAGATGAAGCTCTATCCCTCCCCAGTACTGTCACAGCCAGGAAGGCTCCCTGTTCCTGGCCGGAGTCTGGAGTGTTTTCAGTGTTACTCTGACGACTTCTCAGGACTTGCATAAGAGGCTGCAAACTTCATACCCCAAGGGAAGAAAACAGCTGACTCCAACATTTCTACGTTCTACCCTCTTTTGAGTCTGCTGACAGGAATACTTTGGGCTACACCCACTTCATTAGAAGTGTTCCCATTTCATTTCCTGTGTCTGAAAGCACTTGGCATTCCTTCCTCCTCCCTGTTCAGGGAGATGCCACGACCACCATCCACTAACCAGGCAGCAGCCTGAGGGAGTTTGGACCCAGAGCTGGTGACTGGCAGGGCCTGGAGCAGCTCCAGAGCTGATCCCTCTCCAGGTGCAGAAGAGCTTTGCTGTGATGGAGATAATCCCACATCTCATCACAACTGCTAGGTTTGGGCAAGCACACACACAGCTCCTTTCAGACGCTGCCCAATCCATCACTGGTTTCACAGGAAAGCAAATGGACCCGAACCCAACTCTGTTCATGCAAAACTAGACCAGTGTTTTATTTTACTATATTCATATCCACATGCCAAGCCAGCCTTCCCCTCATGCTCTGCAATCACTCAAACCCTTCTCTCCAGGAGTCCAGCTTTCCTGGGTTGTTCTCTCACCTGAAGGGGCATCAGCACCTACTTACAGAGCCTCGAGGGACTCACACTGCCTGGCACAACCTTAAACCAACCTTCACCTAAAGCAGCCAGAGCATCTCAGAGAGGAAGGTCACTTCAGAAACAGACTTTTGCTCTGAAGTTCCAGCACACTGTTGTGACTCAGGAAGAGTCTGAGGCAATTTCAGCACTGAGACCCAGTTATGACACCAAGTGTTGCTGTCCTTGACCTCCCAGGTCCAGCCAGACTCCTGCTTCACCTGCTCTCCTCACTCCAAGAGCACATCAAGAACAGCTGCCTACAGACACTATCCTGATTTCTTCACCCTCTTCAGCCACATTTCTTTCACATTATTATCCTGGTGAGCTGAAAGGAAATGTAAAAGACTTTTAGAGTCAAGGCAGTAGTGGATATTAACAGGATATTCCAAGGAAGCTCACACAGACAGTGTGGCATGTCAAGCCAACATGGACTGAGCCTGTCTTTTTGGCCCCAGCCAAGCTCAGAGCCAGCTCAGGAGCCCTGACCCAGCCCAGTGCAGGCCTGATGTCAGGCTGTAAACAGGGCAGCTCAAGTGTGCTGACCCTCCACACAAAAAGCTAAGAATAGTAGATTGCAAGTTGTTCCACGCCAGACTTAAAATAGTCCCTGGGCATATTCTCCTCCCCAGCTTCCTTACAGGCCTGGGAACAGCCAAGGTCAGAGCTCTGAGAGCAGCACCCAGAGGTCAGCTGGGCCGGGGTCAGGGCTGGGCTGGGCTCCCTGCAGGGCCACAGCCCCCCTCACGGCTCCTGCCCGGTGCCAGGAGCTCTGTCAGCACCTTGAGCATCGCCAGGAACAGCGTTTGAGCGGCTTTCCCGGGATTTAGCAGCACAGACCTGTTGCTCGCACTCGCAGGTGCCCCCCTGCTGTGCTCCCGGCTCACATGCTGGAGCCTCTCCCGCCGTGATTCCGTGATCCAGGGACGGCCTTGGCCAGGGTTCCTATCCAGACAAGCGGCAGAACGTCCTTGCAGCCCGTGTGCCTCGCTCAGGGCCCTGCAGCACCACACGTTCGCTGCCACCCTCGGGGGGCACAGGGCCCTGTGCTGCTCGGCACAGCAGCGACCCAGGACAGCCTCCACTGCCCTGGAGCCCAAATCCAGCAGATCAAGCCACATCCCTTACCCCAGCAGTCCCCGGGAACTGATTCCTGGAGTCTCTATTTCCAGCTCGGAGGCCGAACAGCTACAACGAGGCACGATCCCCGCACGACGCTCCTGCTCCGGCAGGCAGCCCCACCTTCCCCGCTTCCCTGGAATCCCCAGTCCCGGCTGGGAGGGACGGGAGCCGGGACGCCGCTCCCTGACAGGCACAGGGCACGGGGCTGCAGGAGCCGCTCCCGCTGCCCCCGCCGAGCCTGGGGCCTGACCCGGCACCATCCAGCGCCGCCGGGGCCCTTCCCCCGGGTCGTGCCGCTCCCGGTAGCGCCCCCGCACACCGATGTCCCGCGGCAGCGCCCCCCACCCCTTCCCCCGCCTCGCAGGGCGCGCAGGGCCCGGTTCGGCGGCACCGGGCGAGGGGGAGGATCGCGGCCGCCCGGAGCCCCCGCTCCGCCCCGGCCCCGGCTCACGGAGCCCGACGGCATCGCCCAGCCGCCAGGCCCCGCTCCGCTCCCACCGCGGGCTCCCGGAGCGCCGGGGCCCGGCCGCCGCCCCCGGCCCGGCGAGATCCCGGGGAGCGGCCCCGGCCCCGGCCCCCGGCCCCGCTCACCGGCCCCGGCCCCCCGCCCCCCGC
>JAWWLV010000087.1:2529464-2552116 GCA_035041135.1 Platyrinchus mystaceus
GGGGAGCGGCCCCGGCCCCGGCCCCCGGCCCCGCTCACCGGCCCCGGCCCCCGGCCCCGCTCACCGGCCCCGGCCCCCGGCCCCCGGCCCCGCTCACCGCCCGCAGCGCCGCTCCCGCCGCCGCCGGTGCGTCTCACAGGCCCCGGCCCTCACTTCCGCCTTTACCCGTTCCGCTTCCGGATCCGCCCACCCCTTCCGCCCCCCGCCCTGCGCCCACAGGCGGCGGGAGCTGCCAATCATCGTGGCCCCGCCCCGCAGGGGGTCCCGCCCCCTCGCGGCTGCACCGCCCCCACGTTAGACGGGCGAACGTCATTGCGCGGCCGCGAGGGCTGCTGGGAGTTGTAGTCCGGGGGTGTCCGGGGGGACCCGGGCAGGGCGGAGACTCACCGGAGCCGGGGCTGGAAAAATAGAGCCTTTATTTCCCGGTGTGGCGGGGGGCGCGGGAGGGGCGGGGCGGAGCTACGGGAACTACAGCGGAGGAGGGACGGCAGCGTCCGTGACCCCCGGAGAGCCTCCTGGGGATCCCTCGGATCCACGACGGATTTCAGCCCCCGGATCCCCCCCGAGTCCCCGCCGCCTCCCCCTCCCGGGCCCGGCCGGGCTGTGAGAAAGGCCCCGTGGACGAAGAGTATAAAACCGTATCAAAATCCCTGCGAGTGTTCGGAGCGCGGCGTCCCGGGGGGGCCCTGGGGGTGGGGGGCACGGTCACCCCGGGCAGGGTCTCCCCGGCGGGGTCACCCCGGTCCCGGCTCCCCCGGTCCCGGCCCCCGGTGACCGCGGGGTCAGTGGGAACTGGTGGAGCCGGACCGCGGCTCCGGGCGGGCGCGGGGCCAAGCCCTGGCCGAGCAGCCGGGGAACGAGAGGGCAGAGCGGGGCGGCAGCGGGGGGGGCTGCGAGTCCGAGCTCCGGCGGGGGTCGGGACCTGGGGGGTTCCCCCGCGGCGGGCGCGGCCCCTCGGAGCCCGCCCAGGGATGCTGCAGAACGGCGGCG
Source organism: Platyrinchus mystaceus (assembly GCA_035041135.1). Classification (NCBI taxonomy): domain Eukaryota; kingdom Metazoa; phylum Chordata; class Aves; order Passeriformes; family Tyrannidae; genus Platyrinchus; species Platyrinchus mystaceus. The sequence goes on from JAWWLV010000087.1 coordinate 2,530,455, forward strand.
TGGGCAGAGAGGCTGCGGACCGGGCAGCGCTTGGTCCGGGGGCTGGCGGAGGGCGAGCTGCGGGAGCTGAGGGGCACTGGGGGCGAGGGGGGCACGGGAGGCGAGGACGGCACCGGGACAGCGGGCGGCGGGGGCCGGGGGGGCGGCGGGACGGCCGCGGGCAGGCGGCAGGAGCAGGCGGGGGGCTGCGGGGCGCCCAGGTGACCCCTGAGCAGCTCCATCATGCCCTGCAGCTCCCGGCTGAGGTGCGAGACCTCCTGGTTAAGGTGGTTGATCTGGAAGGGACGGAGAGCAGTGAGCACCGGGCGGTGCCCCCGGGGCTCCCGGGGACGCGCGCCCATCCCTGGTCGCCGCCGCACCTCCTGGTTTAGCCTGCTGATGTTCTGCTTTATCTGCTCTGCCTCCATCGCCAGGGCTGGGCCGCCCGCGTCGGGCCCTGTCGGGGGGGACACGGCCGGTGGCAGAGGGCTCCCCGAGCCCCCCGTCCCGGGGCCAGAGCCCCGGCATTGGCCGGCACTGCTGGCGGTACCTGAGGTGGGGGAGTCCCTCGCCGCGCTCGGCAGCGGCGGGTCCATGTTGAAGCAGAAGGTTTGTGGCTCTGATGTCCCCCCGTTGTCTTCAATCCCATCCACGACTCTAGAGTGGGAGGGGGTGAGAGCTTCCCCGCGCCACCCCCTCGCCCCTCTGCCACCACCTCCACCAGCCCCCCGGGGCCCTTCGCAGCCCGGCGGGCACAAACCCGCAGCAGTGGGATGAGCCACCAGCACGTCCCAGCCGTACCTGGGGCTGAGGTCCGGGGGGCCATTGGCGTGCAGGGACGGGATGAGAAGCTTGGCCGGCCTCCTGCCACCCCGCTCCGGGAGCCGGGCGTCCCGCCGGCACTGCGGAGAGGGGCTGCGGCCGCGGCTGCCGCGGGCCGGGGAGCGGCAGTTGCGCCGCAGGGCTGAGACCTGGCACAGCTCATCGCCCAGGAGGCTGCTCAGGGAGCCGCGGCGCGCCGGGCTGCTCAGCTGGGGCAGCAGCAGCTTGCGGCGGGGGGGGCTGGCGGGCGACTGCTGGAAGACCTCGTCGAGTTCCTCCTCATCCTCCAGGATAGAGGGAAGGGGCTTCTCCGAGGCAGCACCGCTCTCCGGACGAGGCTGCGGTTGGGCAGGAGGTCAGGGATGGTCGCGGGCACGGCCACCCCTGCCCCGTGTCCTCCCCCATCGCCCCGGCACGGTACAAACCTGCGGCACTTGCGGCAGCCGCGGGGACCGGGAGTAGCGGCAGAGCCCCTGTGGGGAGAGCAGGCGGCACCGACTCAGCAGCTGGTGGGACCCCCGCACGGCTGCACAGGGATTGGCTACGGGCCGCAACCCCCACGGGCTCTCCATGCCCCCCTGGACAGCCAAACCTCCCCCAGCTGCATGCATCAGCCCCAGCACCAGCCTTTGCAGCCCCCTGTCCACTCTCCTTCCTCTGCTGCTGCTGCTGTGACAATGGTGAACTGCCTGAGCCAGAGCCAAGACTTCGTCCCAAATCCCATCCCAGGCTCAGCCATCAGAGCACCAGCTCTGCCTGGAGGGTGCAGTCAGCTGAGGAGGGTGACAGGGCTTCTGCAGGACCTGATGCACATTCCTGGCATCCTCCACCCCTGGTTTGTTTACATCTCCCCTGTGCAGTGGACATGGTGGGTCTTGGTACGGCTGTTTGGGACCTAGAAAGCAATCTTCCACCCCACCTCCACTAGGCCTGTGGGCACTGGGAGAGATACTCTGGAGGAGCCCCCAGCCTCTCACAGCAGAGCCAGGGGAGGAAAAGTACTGCAGAGCCATTTCTGCCGCAGAACATCCCCCCAGCTGCCAGAGCCATCAGCATGACTAAACCTGCACCCCCGGCTCTCTCCTGCACTCTGGGGGGTTGTGCCCCAGCTGCCTATCCTGCAGTGCCCCCCCAGTTCCCTCCGCCCTCATTTACAAGCCTTCCATCCTCCTCAGCCTCCTGCATTGCAAATGCCCTTTCTGCCAATTCCCCAGGTTGCACAGAGCCAAGACAGGACGTACCTGCACACAGGGGTGGCAGAGCCACAGCCCCCACCCTGGCCTTGGAGCCTGGGGACTATGAGCAGGGGGTGCAGAGACCCCCCTTCCACGGCCGTGCCACAGTCCCAGCCCTGCTCTGGTCCCTGGGGCCACGAGAACGGGAACGGGCCTGTGAGACATGGCATGCACCCACCTCCGTCTCGCTGCCCTCCCGCAGGTTGAAGGTCAGGTCCTGGTGGATGTCGGCTGTGAACTTGCTGGCGTACTCAGGGTAGAGCTGCAGCACCTCGCAGAGCCCCCTCAGCCCGATGTGCTGCAGGTCACAGTAGGTCAGCGCCTTCACGTCCGCGTTGGTCTTGATCACCTGGTCCGTGCTGCACAGGTCGGCACCGATCAAATCCCCTTTGCCTGCAGGAGGGGACCAGGGTGGGTTAGCAACGAGAGCCCCGGGGCCTCACCCTGCCGGGCAGCAGGAGGGGCTGGGGCAGAGCCCACGCCGCCTGCCCTCACCCAGGATGGCCAGGACCACGTTGTCCTTCAGCACCTCGAGGGAGCCGGAGCAGACGAAGTAGTTGGCCTGCAGTGCGTCGCCCTGGCGCAGCAGATACTCCCCCGGGGCGCAGAACGAGGTCTTGATGTGGAGGGAGAGGGAGCGGAGGCAGCCCCGGCTGGCTGTCTCGAAGATGGGCAGCTGCAGGATGTCCTTGTTGAGGTGCATGGCCACGTCTGCGCGCAGCTCGTCGGGGAAGTCGTGCAGCAGCTGAGGAGAGGAGCGGGGCACTGGGCACAGCAGGCAGGGAGGGAGGAAGGAGAAGCCTTCCCACAGCTCTGCAGCCCCCTGGGGACATGTGCCCCTCCAGATTAGGGAATCTCTCTGCTCAGCTGCCCTGGTGCCTCGGCAGAACCCAGCAGTGCCAGCTGGCAGAGAAGGGCCCTGGATGCAATAATGGGCTACCTCTGCTCCGCATGCCTGTCCCGCTCCCTGTGCTGGCAGGTACCGGCCCCAGACCTGGTCCCTCCAGCCCCACACTCACAGCTGGCCCTGCCAGCCCCATCACCCCTGTGCTGGGTGCAGGACTGGGCCAGAGGTGCAGGACTGGCCCAGCCTCACCAACACCTCCTACCTCATTAGCGTCGATGCCGTTGTTCACCGACCAGGTGGTCTGGAAGTACTCCAGCATCCTCTGCTTGAGCTGCTGGGGCAGGCGGTGGACACGGATGAAGTCCTTGAGGTCCTTCATGCGGGTGTGGTAGAGCGAGCGGCGGGAGTACATGCGCTGGATGATGGCCGTGACGTTGCCGAAGACCACGGCGTGCATCAGCGCTGGGGGCAGCAGGGCAGCGTCAGGCCCAGTGAGGGGCAGCTGGGGGACAGCACAAGAGGCTGCTCCCCCAACCCCAGCCCAGGGCTGGTTCACGTGGCACACATGTCCATCACCTCCCCCAGCACCTTGCTTGGGAACTGTTGCTGTGGCGGCCAGAGTTGAGCCCCCCACCCAGCCCTGCTCCCCGCCTCACCCCCGATGAGCATGGTGCAGATGGAGAAGATCTTCTCGGCGTCAGTGTTGGCACAGACGTTGCCAAAGCCCACACTGGTCAGGCTGCTGAGGGTGAAGTAGAGGGAGGCGATGTAGGTGCTGCGGACGGAGGGGCCCCCCATCGAGTGGTTGAAGTAGGGAGCCTCCAGCCTCTTGCCCAGCTCGTGCAGCCAGCCTGCCAAGCACAGCCCGGGGTTAACCCTCACCAAGGGGCCAGTGCCCCCTTCTCCGGGGCTGTCCCTGCCCCGGCCTCACTTTGCAGGCAGGAGCCGGTGGTGAGGGCTGCACCCCCCGGCACCACTGCCCTACAGGAGTGCTCTCTGCCGGCGGCACGGGGGGACCCCGGTGCCCCAGCCGTGCTCACCGATGTCCCACGTGCGGGGGTCGTTGCTCTCCAGCTCCTTGCGGCCGATGACATACCAGATACAGGCCAGCCAGTGCGCCAGCAGCGCGAACATGGACATGAGCAGCGTGAGCACCATGGCGCTGTACTGCGAGTACCGGTCCAGCTTCTGCAGCAGCCGCAGCAGCCGCAGCAGCCGCACTGTCTTCAGCAGGTGAACCAGCGAGGTCTGGGGGGCGGGCAGGCAGGTAAACCCAACAGAGCTACAGGCAGGGGCAGAAAGGGACGCCAACACCTCTCCCCGGGGCAGGGACTCTTTGCCACTCCCACAGACATGGGGCCTGCAGGGGAAAGCTCCTCCCCAGGCAGCCCTTCACCCCCGTGCCCAGCACCCAGCAGGCAGCCAGGGCCATGGCTTGTCAGGGCACCAAATCCCCCCGGGACACATGGGTGCTGGAGAGGGGTGGGGAGGTGGGCAGTGGGAGGGGCAGCAGGCAGAAGCAGCTTTGCTATCGGAGGCTGCATTTGTGCCAGCAGCACTCACCACAGTCACATTGAAGATGTAGAGCAGATCGAAAGGCAGAGCAGCGATCAGATCCACGAAGAACCAGGTGGCCACATAATGGATGCAGATGGAGCGGGGGTCGTACACCACCTGGCCTGACTGGCTCACGTATGTTGTCCGGAAGTTCAGGATGATGTCTGCCCCAGGAGAGCAGGACCAGCCCTCATCACCCCTGCTGTGGCTCCAGGTGGAGCTGAGCCAGAGCCCACAGCGAACGTGAGTCTCTCTCCCAGAGTGCTCAGGGACAGCAGCAGGGGCACTGCGATGCCAGCTCCCTTCCCCCTTACCCCTCATCCCTGTCCCACCGTGTCCCCCATCCCAGATGGATGCTTGGCTCCACACATAGACCTACCCAGGATGAAGAGCATCTCCACAGCGATGTCACTGATGATGGTGCTGCGGGCAGCCGAGAGACTGTCGTCCATGCCCATGAAGCAAACATTGTAGGGGACAGTGACAGCTACATAGAAGGTGGCCAGCAGGATCAGCCAGTCCCAGAGAGCCTTAAAGATGCTGTAGTGGAGCAGGATGAAGCGGGACTTCTGCACCGAGGCCACCTTGTACTCGGGGATGGACGGCTTGCCCTCAAACACGTTCTGGGGGAGCAAGCAGGGGGTGGTACATGGATGGTGCAGGGCCCACACGAGGGGTGAGGGCCACCACAGGCCCCCCTCCTCCTGAGTCCTGCCAGTCTGGCTGTCACTCCCTGATGCCAGGGGATGATGGATGCACTGAGGTCATCCTCAGAGATGAGCACAGAATGCCTGATTATGGCACATCAATTAACGCGGTGTCAATGCTAATAACAGTAATCCCCTGGCACTGCCAGCTGCTGCCCAGAACCATCTCAGGTGCCAATTCACATACTGGGGCAAAGACCCCCCTGCAGGGACACTGCACTGACAAGAGGCAATGGGACACCAGCTGGGTGAGGGCAGAGCCAGGGCCATCCCACCCAAGTCCCCAAAATTCAAGATTGATGCAGTGACACCCTTTGCCTGCTCACCAGCTCAGGGTGCCAGTGGCTCTCGGACCCCTCTCTGGCCCCGTGGCTGCAGGTGGTTCCCGGGCACCCTGTGTTGGGCACTGCAGCCATGCAAAGGGCCTGGCACAGGACTGACTCTGGTCCCTGCCCTGGCTGGCAGCCCCACGGCCCTGGCAGCCTGGTAACGGCACTCCCTGGGGCCAGCATGGCTGTGCTCAGAGCCGGCACTGGGATTTCCTGACGGTGAGCATGTGAGGAGAGGCACAGCCCTGCCACAGCTGCCAGGTCTGCTGCCCCTATGGTAAACTCTGGGCACCCTTTGGGCTCTCCTGCTGCCAATCAAACACATAGGCAGCCTGGCTACAGTGCAGCTGCCAGGGATGGGGGGCACTTCAATGCTGGGGAGGCCAGGGATGGGCGTGCACGGGAACAGCATCTCCGGAAAGCTGGGCTCTGCTGGGAGCTGCTCCCCAGGAGCACTGCCAGTCCATTGCAGCCCCAGTCCAGGAGGCACTGGGTGAAGCCAAGGGTCCCCCAGGTCCTTACACGGTTGATTTTCACCTCGCTGTGGTCCCTCCGGGGAAACTGGCTGCTGAGTCGGTGCAGCACAGTCCGGCCCTGCCTGCGTGCGGCCCGCAGGTGGGAACTCCCAGGCTTTTTGTTCCTCCGCTTCTCTGCAGCAGAAGGGACACAGGCATTAGTGGGAGTGCTGTGCCATGGGTGTACATGGCAGGCAGGACCCAGCAGGGAACAGGCGGTCCCTTTGCCACATGCCCACCACACACACTGCTCCCCAAATTCCATCCCCATCCCACAGCCATGGCTCACCCTCCTTCTTGTCCCCCGGGTGGCTCCTTCCCCGGCTCTCTGTGAGGTCCTTGAAGGAGAAGAGGAAGAGAACAACCTCCCCCTTCTCATTCTTGATGGGCATGATGTCCAACAAGCACCAGAAGGCATCTCCTGTGTAGAGGAAGACGGTGGTGAAGGCAGGGCAGCACCATATACTTGGTGGCTTCCCCCAGAGCCAGCCGGAGCTGCGGGCAGGGGCCCAGCCCCAGCGCCACTCACCACCCTTCTTGTAGAAGCAGACCTCGGACTGGTACTCCTGCCTGTCATCCAGAGCCTTCTCAATGCACTGCAGGACGAACTCACTGGTCTCGGCCCCGCAGAGGAAGCGGCAGCTGCAGTTCTTCTGCATGACCTCGGTGCGGGCGAAGCCGGTGAGGTCGCAGAAGCCGTCGGAGCAGTAGACGATGGGGAAACCACAGAGGCCCTGAGCGTTGGCCAGGATGAAGTTGCTGTCTGAAAGGAGATCCAGCCGCCCCTGAGGGCTCAGGGCCACCTCACAGGGCACAAAGGGCAGCCCAGCCTGCCCAGCCCTCCCAGCCCCACACGTGTCCCTCTGTGAAGCAGAGCCAGGTCTCCATCTGGCTGTTGGCTGCCTCCAGCTGCTCCTAGAGCTCACCCATCCTCTGCCCCACTGCCCCCCGAGGCCCCAGCCCAGGCAGGACCCCAGCCCCATGCACTGGAAGGGGAAGTAGCCCGGATCCATGTCCCGGCCCCCATTGCCCACGCGAGGCGACTCACGCCTCCCTCTCACCATCTGCCACTCCAGCTCCGCCCGGGCTCAGGCAGCTTAGCGGGAGTGGCAGCAAACACAGCCGGGTGCTGCCAGCCCAGGGGTGCCCAGCTGTGGTGCTGGGATACCCAGAGGTCTGGGGTGCTGGAGCACCAGCTGAGAGGGTGGGAGAACAGCCACAGGCCTGGGCGAAGTCAAGGGCTTGTGCCCAGGTGGCACGAGCCAGAGGTGAACTACAGCATCCTCAGTCTGTCAGCACCATGGAGCCTCCCTAGCATCACCCTGCCCTGGCAGGGGGGGTGGCACCAGGCACAGTAAAGCCCTCGCCAGCCCCATGCCCTTCCCAACTGCAGAACAGCTGCTCTGTCCTGTAGTCCCCAGCCGTGGGCTCTGTCTCGGGACCACAGCAGCTCCTGCTTCAGGCCCTATGCCAGTGGGACAGATGGGCTCACACTAGAAGGGTGACAAGGAAGCGGGTGTGTGGCCAGCATGGACTGTGATTGCACCCAGCATGGGCAGACCAGGATGTCCCCAGCCCCACCAGGGTCTCCAGTGGTGGGTCCCCAGCCCAGGACTCCTGTACCACACAGCCAGGAGCAAGAAAACATGCTCTACCTCCTCTTACAACAGAGATGAGCCCACAGCAATGCCAGTGCTCGCACAGAGCAGGCAAAGCAGTGCCAGGGCAGGCCAAGGGCAGCAGAGGCTGCAGCAGGGGGGGATGGTGGCTGTGGGCAGCCTTGGCCGAAGGGGGTGCAGCAGGGCCACCACAGCACAGCTCAGCCCGGGATTAGCTCGGAGAAGCAAAAATAGCCTGAAGCTGTGACTAAGGCCAGATTTTGGCTCTGGGGAGCTGGGATTATGGTGATGTCCAGGATGTGTTATTAGAAAAGAAAACAAGGGTTTGCACTGGGGAGTGGTTCCACCGAGCTGGGGGATGCAGCTTTGGGGGGGCTCCGCAGCCCCCAGCCATGGTGGCCAGCGTGCCGGGCTGGGAGCCCCGGGGCGCAGTGCAGCAGCTGCCCGGGAGAGGCAGGGTTAACTCACTCGAGTATCACTGCGCTAAACCCCTCTCCATGGCAGATAAAGCCGATAAGAGGCACATCAAACCCTCAAAGCCCCACACTGTTTAAAAGTGCCCGGAGGCGGTCGGGCAGCCCGGTTCCCCGGGGCAAATTCCCAGGGCTTTGCGTCGAAGTGTTGTAGGCAGCTCCCCCGGGGACCCTTCCCTCGGAGAGCCGGATACAGGCGCTCTGCCTCTGCGGAGGGAGGGGGATCACCAGCGCAAGGCACATGTGGCTCTGTCCCAGCACCTCCAGGCGCAGCTCGGTCGGAGCCTGGGAAAGCTCAGAGGCCAGCTGCCTCCTCACACATTACACCCCAAATGTAACATCCCAAATCCCGGCTCCTCTGGACAAACGACCCCTAAGCCACCAGGGCGGCTCCTTGTCACTCCAGGCCAGGATCCAGCCCAGCATCGCAGCCAGCACATGCCCCAGGGTGTTCCACGTTCCTCGACGGTGCCCTGGGAGTTGGCTGCAGACTAAAAGTGCCATCTTCATGCCTGTCCCTCCCAGCAAGGGAGGAGAAACACAGCCCCGCAGGCAGCTGTCCCGAGAGACCCCTGCTCCAGGTGATTCTGGGGGGAGCTGAGGTCAGCCCCGAACACGGCCCGATCCCGGGTGGCTGCATGATGCCAGCGGTGCTGGAGCCCGGGCATGATCCGTCCCGGCTTCAATCCATCCCGGCCCCGGCACACGGACACGGAGGGGAGGGAGCTCAGCGCCCGGGGACACGGGCACAGCTCGGGCACGGGACGGGGCAACGCGGGAACCCGGGGATCCCAGGTGAGATCCCAGGTCAGCTCCGGCGGGGTGAGACTGGCCGTGCCCCCTCCGGGGCTTCCCCGTTCCTCCGGGACCCCGCTCGGAGCCTCACCCGCCACCGGGATCTGTCCCTGGTGCTGAGCGCGGCTGCGGCGACACCGAGAGGCATCGGCGGCGGGCGCGGAGAGAGCATCGTGGGGGCGGCCCGGGACACGGACAGGGGGAGTCCCGGTGTACCGAGCCCGCACAGGGACACGGAAGGGTCCCCAGACAGCGCGTGGGTGGGCGCGTCCGGCCGAGCCGCGGGGGCTGCGGGGCCGGGCCGAGTCCCGTCCCCCTTGGCCGTTTCCTGCGGGGCAGCGCCTCCCCCCGCCCTGTGTCCCCCCCGCCTCCGCGGCCCCTCCCCGGCCAAGTCCCGGCCTTACGTGTGCCATCGAAGCGGGTGGCGATGGTGTCCAGGAAGGTGTTCTGCGGCGCCAGCAGCCCCTTCATCACCGGCATCGTCCCGCCCGGCCGCCCGCCGCGGGGCTGCGGCGGCGGGGCTGCCTCCGCCGCCCCCGGCCCCTTCGCAGCGCCGCGGGCTGATCCCGGCCCGCCCGGGGCTCCCGCCCCGCCCCTGCCCCGCCCCGGCACCGGGAGGGGCCTCGGCACCGGCGGGGACCGGCCGCCGCCCGCGGGCAGGGCGCTCGGTCGCGGGGGCGCACAGAGTTGGTGGCTCCGGGACCTGCTCGGTACCGGACCCGCCGGACCGGGACTCCCCTGGCCCTAGGACCCGCTCAGCCGCCGCCCTCCTGGGCACACGGACGCTGAGGAAGGGGCAGGACCGGCCGCGCCTCCGTTCACCCCGGTCCTGGTCCTGCATCCACTGGCGCCCCAGTGCAGGCGCCACAGGTGAGCCTAGTCCAGACACCGCGGAGAAAGGCACTTGCCTCGGCAGCTGACCCGGTGCTGAGCCGTGCACTCCTGACCCCTCCCTAGAGAGACAACAGAGCCGGGTGACATCAGGCTACCGTTTATTGTAAAAGGCCGCGGTGCCCGCGGTGCCCTGGGCAGGCTGAGCCAAGGAGGAGGTATCTAAAAGTGCTATTTACACCGAGCTCCGGGTGTGTGTCCCAGGATTCCATCCCCCCGGGGATCCCCTCTCTGCTTCCACTGCCCCTCTCCCCCCGCTCAGTAAAAGCTCCTTGCCGCTCCCTGGGCCTGGATCATGCTCAGGTCCTTCCCTGAGTGTCCCTGGCACTCCCTGGGGCCGGCAGGGCTGGCGTCAGCACCCCGCGGTGCTGGCGTTGGCTGGGTGTCCACGCCTGCAGGGCAGCCTGATGTGTCGTGGCAGGTGGTGCCAGGGTGCTCCCCGCGCTTGCCCATGGTGAGGATGCCCGCGGCGTGGTTGCCAGAGCCATGGAGGAGGCGGTAGAGCCGGCTCTGGAAGGCCAGGGGGCCACTCTTCCTCTTGCCCAGCGTGAGGATACCAGCAGCGTGGTTGCCCATGCCGTGCAGGAGGTCATAGACGCGGCAGGAGCAGGTCTTCTGCCGGCAGCAGTCGGGCAGGCTCTGCCGGGGAGCAGCCAGGGAGCAGAGCAGGAGCAGGAGCAGGAGGCAGGAAGCTCGCTGGAGCTGCCAGAGCAATGGGCAGCACTAGGGCAGGGCAGTGACAGTGCAGAGAGGGGGAGAGTGCACAGCCCCAGGGCTGGCCCCCTCTTCTGCCTTGCCCACTGGTGTCTCAACTGACCCCTGCCCAGTCGCTGCCATGCGGCCCCAGCCCCACACCCGAGGTGCACTCAGAGTGTCACCCTTTGGTGCCCTGGGGCATGGCCAGCACCTCCAGCTGTGCTCTGACCAGCAGCCAGATGTGGGTGCCCTCACCACGTCTCTTCCCTGCTCCAGCACACGGCAGCCATGGCAAACACCCTCCCCTTGCTGCCCAGTGCCATGGGACGAGCAGTGAGAGTACCCAAGCTCAATGTCACAGGCATTTGCACCCTGATCCCTCACAAGAAGCCCCTTGATCAGCTGCTGGCCACAGCTGGGGAGCCCTGAGGATTTGCCGTACACTTAGAGCTTCCCAAGGTACTGGCCAGGTCCTCCTGCACCCCCACTCCCACATCCTGACCTCCCTCCCATTGCTGCCTTCCTCTCCCCCAGGGCTGCTGTGCCCCAGCCCCACCTTGGTGTTTGGCACCTCCATCCTTCCCGGGGTCTTCAGGCAGCCGAGTAGCTCTGGGGCATGTCCCACTGGGCAGCTGAGAGCACAGTGCCCTGTGCTGCTGCTGCTGCTTTATAGGGTCCAGCACAATAGTGCTGCCAAAAATACCACTGGGGCAGCGGGAGCCGACGGTCTCTGGGAGACACAGGCGAGCTGGGGCCGGTAGCCCGGAGACCATCCAGGCCTTTCCCCTCATTTGCAGTTCCTCATTGTGTGGGTGCTCAGTGGCTGGGGCCCAGGCACTAATGAGGCCCTAATTGCCCACAGGCCCTGTGGCCGGGCTGGCACAAAGGGGCTGAAGGTCAATGCTGGCCGGCACCAGCAGCACAGCGCTCCAGGCTGATGCTTGGAGCCCCATTAGGCTAATTATCCCCCTGAACAAAGGGGTACCGACAGCAGCACAGCTCCCTGGTGTGGGGAGTCATCACCCTGTGCTCCCCATGGTGCCAGGGAGGGATGGTGCCATCAGGGTCCCATAGCCAGTGCCACACTCCATCTCCTTTGGTACAGAGGGAGCCACAGGGCACCAGGAAGGTTCTTGCACTCTTTATAATGCTCCACAGCCCCAGTCCAACCCCAGCTCCTCCCCTCTGTTTGTGCTGGGACCCCCTTGCCCCAGGGGACAAATCCCAACATTTTCCTGATGCCAGAAGCCACATCTGCTGTCCACTGACACTCTGGCCCCACAGCTGCTGCACCACACAGCCTCCCAGCTCCTCTGCACAGTGGGGGCCCCAGGGGTGCCACAGAGGTGACAGGACTAGCCAGGACCCTTCCTGCCAGCCAGATTTTTCCCCAGGGCTGGCAAAGGTCAAACCTGCAGCTCTGAGGAGGGAGGGCAGGAGCCCAAATCTGGGGCTACTTTTCCAAGCAGAATCTGGCACAGCAGGCTACACCACGTGCACGGGCACTGAGTACCAGCATCCCCACCAGCCCCACAGCAGAGTGCAGGCTCTGGAAGCAGATGGGAGGGATCAGTGAGTCCCCTAGGAGGCAAGCAGGAGTGGGATCACTCCTCCTCAACCTCTCCACTGAGCCCTGGTGCAGCGCCTCAACACGGCAGAGCACAGGCTCCAGATGTGTCCCCCCCCAGGCAGCCTGAGCCTGCAGGCAGCTGCTTGTCCATGGGCAGGCTGGGGCTACTGCTCCTGGCCTCTATGGCTGGGGATGCTCAGTCTGGGCCCCTGAGCCCCAGGCCGGGGTCAGCAGGACGCCGTGTCACCGCCTCCGTCAGTCTCGGGGATGGGCTCCAGTGGGGCGCGCAGCCGGGAGAGCTCTGGAGAGGCCGAGCCGTTCCTGCCAATGCCGCAGGACTGTCCTGCGTTGTGGATCTGCCACAGGTTGTCCAGCGCCTCCGCCTTGGCGTGCTTGAGGAGGTCAGCCTGGCCCTGCGGGGAGGGGGCATCGGGGGGGTGTGTTAGAGTGAAGGCATCAGGGTGAGGTGTCAGGGCAGGACAGGTGTGTCCGTGCAGCTCTCACCCCTCACCTTGAGGACGGTGATGTTCCAGGCAAAACTCTCCAGCGCCTTCTGCAGTTTGCGGCCCCGCAGCCCCTCCTTGGTCTCGATGCGGTGCAGCTCCTTGTGGAAATCCATCCCTGCACAGGTGGGAGTGGTGCTCAGTAAGCGCAGGGATGCTGGCATGGGGACGGCCACCACCAGTGGGGACCAAGCCAGAGGGAAGCCCTTTGCCCGCCATGGGTGTGCAGGCTGGGTGGGTCCCCCCACTGCCCCAGCAGCCCCAAAACCCCTCTGCGCCAGGAACAATGAGCCAGCAGAGCCCGCAGCACACTGACACCCTGCCCATGGTGGTTTTGGGGCCTGGGCAGAGGCACAGCTCTTGCACCCCGTGGCTCACCCAGGGGGGCTCAGAGCAGGCCCCCCCACCGGAGTGCGGGTCCCGGCGCTGTGCACCACGCGATGTCCTTGTGAGCAGGTGCTATATTTACCCCTCCTGACGCAGCACCGGCTCCGGGCCCACTCGAGGGCTCCCACGCAGCCTGCTCGCCCACGTGCTGTCAATCACACACCCCCAGCCCCGCATCCCCACCGCAGCCACACCTCCCCAGACCCCCCAACACCCGCCGTCTGGGTACAGCACTGGCCATGCCGGCACCACAGGGGCTTGTCCACAGCACAGCCAAGGTGAAAACAGGACAGACAGCACCAGGGCACAGGGGTGGGGGCTGCAGCCCCCAAACTGCTGCTTGCCACCACCCTGAGAGGCCACACACCTCTGCCCTTAACACCCCAGCACAGCAGCTGGAGCAGTGGAGGAGGGCACAGAGCCCACCTGTGCCCCGCAGCCCATGCCCCACTGCTCCACTCCCCCAGCGCTGGCAGCGGTGCCAGAGCCGAAAGCCAAGAGCTTGTGGAGGTTTCCGTCTGCCGCGTAGGCAGGGAACAAACAGGGCTGCTGGCAGCATGGCTGGCATGAGGGGATGGCAGAGCGGGGCCCCCTCCTTCCTCCCCAGTCCCTCCAGCTCCTGAGGCTCTCCCAGCCCCATGGGGAGCCCACACGAGCCCCTGGGCCAGCAGCCGCCCACGTACGTGGGGCTGGTGGAGCTATCCCTGGAGGTCCCAGCCCACAGAGGGGCCACACAGCCATCAGGACCCGGAGTGAACCTGGGGGTCCCAACCAGCTGCTGCGGTGGGGGCAGCCAGGGGGAGGACTAGGGCAGGCGGCAGCAGCACCTGCCTGTGTGGGTTCTGCCATGTGTCTGGGAAGTCGTAACACTCAGTTGCCACTTCTACCGTCAGCCCCAGCCTGTTATTTCTGGCACTAATTATGTTCTGGCATTTGGCAGCTAATGACTCTTCTCCGCTTCCTCATCAGCCTCCCCCGCTCTGCTCGTTCCCTCCCACACAGCCCTGCAGCCCACCCCTCCACACCCTGTCCCAGTGCAGGAGGGCCCACACCCCAGCACCCCAGGACGTGCCAGGATTGTGGCCAGAGCCCCACCGGGGCTGGGGCTGCCCTCAGGGACCCACCTGCCTGCTGTGCCTGGATGAGCTTCCCGTACACCATGTCGGCAGACTCGATCAGCGTCCGGCTGGTCTGGATCATCTGGGGAGAGGGGCAGCATGAGGAGCTGGGCAGCCCTGGCCCCACACCCCCTTGCTGAGTGGATGGGGAGATGGGGCTTGCCAGGGGGCTTGTCAGCACCTGGCTGGTGGCCAGGTTCTCTCCAACACAAAGGAAGGAAGCAGCTCTGGCTGCGGTTATTAACGGGATTCCTCCCACCTGGCAGGACGAGGGCAAGGGGCAGGCAGTGCAGGTGGAGGGACAGGGGCTGAGGGGTCCCAGGGTCGTATTGACCTGGGCAAGCCTGTGCCTCAGCAAGACTCCTCCCTGGGCAGCCCTTAGGCAGCCCCATGCCCGCTCCCCCTGCTGTGGGATGGGTGCAGCGAGTTCAGGGTCGCCTGTCCTGGGCAGGGCACTGGTCCCGGTGCCACCGACCCCACAGAGCTGAGTCCTGGCAGAATGGCACTTACTGTCTCGTAGGCAGTGAGGACCTTGCGCAGCAGGTCGGGGATGGGGCCCTGGGCCTCCATGGGGGGGTACTGCTCTGCCAGGTTGAGGGTGACGCTGGGTGTGCTGTCGCTGTGCAGCAGCCACGTGGACACTGTCAGGATGCACTGCTTCATGTTGGCAGCGGGTGTCAGCCCACACAGCTCCTTGAAGGACACCAGCGCGTTCTGTGGGCAGAGACCGGCATCAGTGGCTCCCCACCCAGGAACATCCCCGTTTCCCCTGGCTCTCTGCTCCAGATAAGGCTCCTTGCTCACGTCCCCCAGGAAGAGGAGGACTCCCAGGCCCCATCCTCCCCCACAGAAACCAGGTCCCCCAGTGCCTCTGCAGGGTCTGTACCTGCACATTCTCCCGCAGGTCGGTGGCCTCCCGCAGTGGCTGCGTGGCTGTCCGGAAGACCTCGTCGATGGCTTTGATGCCGGTGGCCTTGGTGGAGGTGTACTCCCGCACCCGGCGGCCCCGGCGCCCCGCCAGCCCCCGGCGGTGCCCCTTGCCCCCACCACGGCGGTCGGTGATGGCCACATGCACGAAGAGGGTGGCGTGGGGCAGGGGCTCCCCAGCCAGCGACTGGAGGGGGACGTGGCGGTAGCCGGGCTGCAGGCACTCGAAGGGGATGGTGTACTGGGCAATGAACTCATCCCCAATGTAGTCGTCGTCCAGCACGACAAAGCGCAGGACGGCCAGCTCGGGCAGGTTGATCTGGAACTCCAGGCTCTCATCGAAGATGGGGTTGTCCCCGCTCTGCAGGGCTGTCTTGGTGCGGTGCTCAGCACAGTCAGCTGGGATGCCATGGATTTCGGCACAGACGTAGGGCTCCACCACCTCCCCTTTTGCCCCTGAGCCCTTGGGTTTGGGCAGGTTCTGCCCGCTGATGACCTTGAGGTGCAGGAGCTGGGCGGGCACCCCGGGCAGGGAGTCCTTGGCGTTGGCACTGAAGTAGGAGACCTCCTCCCGCATGATGGCTGGGCGGAGGACATAGCCACAGGCCCCATTCTGCCGGAACCAGCCTGCGTTCAGGTCCATCATGAGCCCCGGGGTCTGGTAGTTCATGGCCACCATCTGGCAGCCGCACTTCCAGAAGTCCTGGGGGTTCATGTTGCTGGCGTCGATGCGCATGGGGCTGGGGTAGACGCGGGAGAGGAACCGCTTGTTGTAGCTGACCAGCTCAGCCGGGCACTCGTTGGCAAAACGTCCCGCTTCCACCTCGCTGAAGGAGCACATCTCCCAGTAGCGCTGCCCACGCCGTGAGCTCTCAAAGTCCTGGAAGGGGACAGCCTGGCAGAGGCTCACCAGCTCTGAGAGCTCCCGGCTGAGGCGCACCCGCCGCGGGCCACCTCCCTCCGGTGCCTCCCGGTCCTCCTGGCCCAGCCGCCGTGCCAGCTCCCAGCCTTCCTCCTCATCCGACACCTCCCCCTCGCTGTCCTCGCAGCTGGGTGGCAGCTTCTTGCCCTTGATGAGGATGCGGCCCTTGAGCTGCTCTGGGGAGGGCAGGTAGGACGCCACTGGGTTGGGGGGCTCCAGGTACAGCTTGTCGCCCAGTGTCTTGCGCAGGCACTGGGCAGCGAGGCGCTGCTGGGGGGCCGAGCAGCGCACCACCAGGCAGAGGATGAGGGGGTAGGCGGAGGCGGCGAAGGCGTGTTGGTCGATCAGCCCCACCACGGCACGGAAGGGCACGCAGGAGGCAGCAGAGGGGCTGGTGTAGACCACGGGCTCGCCCTCAGGGCCATCCCACAGCACCAGTTCGATGCTGCGGCAGCCCAGGCCCAGGGCGCTGATGTAGCCGCTGATGTCCGAGCGGCCCCAGAAGTTGTCCTCCAGCAGGCAAGCGCTGTGGGCAGAGCTGATGTAGTAGTGGGAGAGGGGCTGTGCCATGTCCTGGCAGACCTTGCGGTGCTGCGGGTCGAAGATGGAGCAGTCAGCAGAGAGCAGGTAGCGCGTGAAGCCATCAATGGCCAGGTAGCCCTTCTCCCTGCCCTCCTTGGAGGGCTCATACTTGCCGACGATCTCCAAGCACTTCTCCTCTGTGACCCCCTCCATGCCCTGCTCCACCTCCAGGAACATCAGCAGGTCCTTCACACCCAGGTATTCCTTGTTGCTGGAGAACTGGACCAGCAGGAAGAAGATCTCGGGGCGGGTGCAGAGCTCACAGTAAGCCTCCACAAAGAGGTCGCAGGCCACCTCCGCACCAGGACGCTCACTGGCCTTCTGCAGCTCCTTGAATTTCAGCTCAATGGTGGAGGTCTTCATGCCAGGGTTGAGTGCTTTGATCAGCTGCACAGCCCGGGACACAGGGATGCGACCAGACTTATCCAGGTCAGCGAGGTCAAAGACAGAGGAGATCCAGGAGGTCCGGAGGCTGGGGTGGCCGGTCCCAGGTGCCTCGGGGCTGTGCTTCCCATAGGACACCAGGTACCGCAGCCCCATCACCCAGGCGCTCACCACGTCGGCCGAACTGGCCACCAGGTCCAGGGACTCATAGTTGTCTCCATAGATGATGGAGAAGGCGCACTCATCCGGGAACTGGTCGGAGAGGCCATTGCTGCGCAGGACAGGTGTCTTCTTGCCTACACGCACCTCTTTGACAGACTTGATCTCAATCTTGGCCTTCTCCGAGTCCTTCTTGGAGGGCTCCCAGCGCACGGAGCGCATGTCGGCGTCCAGCACAAAGAAGCGGCTGTACATGCGGGAGTTGGAGCGCACCTTCTTCAGCTCACAGCCCTCCAGCATGAGGGAGATGCAGGCGGCCGTGCTGTTGATCTTGCGGTCGTTGGGCATGGAGCTGAAGGACACCGTCTTCTTCTTGTGCGGCAGCCGCTGCCGGGAGCCATCCTACCAGGGTGGGAAAGGGGCAGGGCTGTCAGGGACGAGCAGGCAGCTTGTGCCCCTCCAGGTCCCACCTCAGGGTCCCCCTGCCCCAGCCCAAAGCAAAGCGCAGCACCCCAGGGTGCCCCAGGGTGTCCCAGTGCCACACAAAGCCCAGTCCAACCCGGTCCACCCCTCTCCTGGGGGCTGGGAGCTGGCTCCAGCCCTGGCCTCCCCCACGGCTCACTGCCTGGCTTAATTTAACTCTGCTTTCCTTCCTTCCTTCCTGCTCCCGGCCCTGAGACAGATCCTTCCCCACTGCTTGTTCACCCTCGGAGGTACGGCCACGCACTGGCAGCCCGGCATGGGGCTGGGGACACTGGCTGGGGATACCAGAGGAAAACCAGTGTCTGGCATGTGATGCATGAGCAGAAGTGCTCCTGGGGAGCCCCAACCAGACCCTCCAGCCTTCTGCTAGGAGAGGGGCAGGACAGCTCGTGCCAGTGCCACGAGCTGGGTATGAGCACGGCCATGGCCCCATCCTGCAGAGCCAGGGGTCACGGGGGCATGGGCTGTTTGCTGCCAGCACCCCATGCCTGCACTCTGTCCTGCCCCATGGTGAGGAAGGGGGACCCTGCTGCCACAGGGGTGGGAGGGGCAAGAGATGAGGGGGAACAGCAGGGCCAGGAGCGTATTATGGGATGGATTTCATTAAGTAGCGCAGTAGGAGGAGATTTAATCCACTTCTTCAAGATTATGGTTGAGTCACCTCTAATCTGATGGTGTCTCTGTCAGGGGCAGGTCCTGCCCAGCTGCCCAGGTTGGGGGTGAGGAGGTGTTCCCCTCCAGTGCCCCGAGACCTTCCTCACCTCCTGCATGGGGCTGTGCCTGGACAAGTGTGTCCCTGTGCCTGACCCAGGGGGGCTGGGATTTTCCCCTTGGGGCCAGGCAGCCTCAGCCAAGGGCAGTCTGGACAGGCCACAGAAACGGGTGGATGGCTCCTCTCAGGGATGCCTGTGACACAGTGGCCCAGGCATGGGGGAACTAGCCAGCCCCAGCCCTCATCCCCTTGTTAGAGCCAGCCAGATCCTGCTGTCCCAGAGCTCGGATGTGTGAGCTGTTTGCATCCTCTCACTGCCAAATTGCTCCAAGGAGCTGGCCGAGCTCCAGGACCCCATCTCTGTGCCAGCCAGCTTGGGTCGGCAGGGGCTCAGCGGCAGGTCACGCCATTGGACAGCCCTGTGGCGAAGGACTTGCCGCTGGATGCCTCCTGCAAGCTGCAATCTGAGCACTCCACTGACGGGTAGCCCCGGCCCTCGCCCTGCCGGGGGGCGACGAGCACCGAGGGCAGCACCTCCTGCCCCGGGCAGGACGCCTGCACCTCTGCGGACCCGCTCCCCGCCCGGCGCACCCACCCAGTGCGGCTCCGCACCGGGCCCCACAGCCGAAAACAGGAAATCCATCCGGAAAGGAAACACGGGCGGGGGGCCTGTGTGCACCCAGCACCAGGGACCTGCTTCCAGCTGTGCCCGGTGAATGCAGACAGACACACCCGACCGGCACCAGCCCAGCTGGTACCCCAGCCACCCTGGCTCAGCACAAAGGCCCGAATGCCTTCTCTGCATCCCCCCATCCCCCCAGGTTTGGAAAGGGGAGAGAGTCCCCTTTGCAGCACTTTGGGTGCCCAAGAGCGCCCTGCCAGCACCTGGGCTTTGCTCTTCCTCTGCACGGGCCGGCAGCGAGTGGCAGGTAGTGGGTGCAAGGATCTCCTGCCCACAGCTCCTCACTCCTGGGCACCAGCAGGGAAGAGACACTACTTCCTGGTAGCCCCTTCATAGGCTATTCTGGGTGGTCTTCAACCCTGGGGACGCCACACAAGGAGCTGGACAAGGCACAGGCAGGAGCAGCAGAGGCAGGTGATGAGTGGGGCAGCAGTAGAGCCAGAAGGACGTGATACCCACGGCCAGTGGAGCACAGGGCACCCCCAAACAGAGAGCAGGGCTCTGGCAAGAGCAGTGATCCTGGTCACTGTGCCACCAAGCTGGCAGAGAGCAGGCATGGCTCTGTACAGAAAAGCACCAACCATGATGCTTATGCCACCCAGGATGCCAATGGTGGGCACAGAGGGCATGTCCCAGCTGCTCATGCCCTGCCCAGCTCTGCAGCATGTGCTAAGCACCTCTTCAGCCAATTAACTCCTGCATTAGTGCCCTGGCAAGTGCCGCTGCCCTAATCTCTGCCTCCACGTGACAGCCAATGCTACCGGCCACACAACCTGCTCCCAAGCACAGGATGGAGAAGGGCCCATCATTTGTCCCTCTCTTCCCCAAATTCTCCATCCTGGCCATGACAGGACTCATCTGCAGCTGGTTTCCCCCAGTCCTGGGTCTCCCCACTACCCCCCGGGCTGGGCAGCACTGGCAGGGATGCAGGCAGGGATGCCAGCAGGCAGCAACCCCAGAGCGGAGGCAGTAGGAGACCAGGCACAGTCAGGGCTTTTCTACCATCATTTGCTCCCTGCCAAGAAGAGAGCGACTGACACATCCACTCCCCGCAGCACCAGCTGCCGCTCCCCAGCGAGGGGCCATGGAGCCAGATCCCAGTGGAGGCACCACACAGCTCCTGGGGCTACCACAGGATGGGGAGGGGACGCAAGAGGTAGGACAGTGAGCTGCCCAGGAAGGGCCACCTCCCGCAGTAGGAAAGAATAGAATGGATCCCACTGCTCCAGGCCCCTCCAGCTCCACACAGCGAGTCGCTCTTTCAGATTCACTTCTTCAGTCTTTTCTGGAAATCCCAAAAAATAACAGAGCTGGCAGCTCTTCCCACATGTGCCTCCACTGCCACTCAGGCCCTGGATGGACTCAGGAATGCACGAAGGATCAGCACAAGCTGGGGACACTGTCCGGGTCTGACCCCCTCCCGGGTCAGCTCCCTCCCCCTCCTGTGTGGCCCTGGGCCACCCGACCTTCACGTGAGGTCAAATCCCGCGGTGACGCAGGTGGTGACGGGGATGTGCCCATCCCGGGGGCAAGTGGGAGGTTCACCACCCCCATCCCGCAGAGCCCTCGGCCGGTCCCCCGGCCAGGGAGGGATGATGGCCCGTCCCGGCGGCAGCAGGAGACCCCGGCGAGGTCCCCAAGGAAACCGGGCACTGACAGCGCACCGGCACCAGCCTCTGGCTGCACGGGAGCACCGGGAGGTCTCCGCGCTGTCACCGCGTGGGTGCAGCCCGGCCACCCCCGCAACAGTTTGCAGCGGGAGCCCGGGCGGGCGCGGACAGGGCTCAGGGTCCCGACGCCGCTGCCCAGAGAACTGAGGCCCGGGGGCAGACGAGCGGGGCTGGGGAGCCAGGGGAACAGCCCCCACATAGGGTATTAATAGCATCGGAGCAATCCCAGCTTAAAATAGGCTGCCGGGAGCGGGGAGGCAAGTCCCGGGCGGACGTGACCCATTGTGTCAGCGATCACCGCCAGCATCAGCACAATCAGGGGAGTTCAGTTAGGAAAGCACATGTGTGATCCACTCCCAAGTGGGAGACCCCCCAGGACCCTCTCTGATCCCCTGCCCCCCCACGGCCCGGCTCCAGGAGCAGGCTGGGAGCTGGCCAGGCCGGGCCGAAGGCTCAGCGCTTGGCAGGAGGGAGCACGGGAGAGCAGAAACTGTTTGAGGGGCAGGAGTGGGCGCCTTCTCACTGGCGCCCAATGGTGCCCTGAGCAGGACCGGGTGATGCTGCAGCGTGGTCGTGCAGAGGACCCGCGGCACTGGACGGGGCGACCCACGGACACTCCACAGAGCCGGGCCGGAACAGGCTGTGCCCTTGGGGACCACGGGGCCGGGCAGGGCTCGGGGACGTCGTGCCAGTCCCGGAGCGACCGGCGCCGCGGGCAGGTGGCGACCCCCGGACACCGATCGGGGATGCGGCTGCTCCGCGGAGCCGCCCCACGGGCCCAGGGGGAACGGGGGAGCAGCGGACAGGGCCGGTGCGGGGGGACACGGCTTTGCCCCCCACCAGCGCTGCGCAGGTGCCGGTCCCAGGGCGCGGGGGGGCCGGGCCGGTGCGTGGCTCTCACCTTCATGATGCTGGCCCGGGGCGCGGTGGGCGCGGGGCTTCGCTCCGCCGAGTCCTCGCGGCTGCTGCTGCCCGAGCCCGAGCCGGGGCTGCCGCCGCCGCCGCCGCCGCGGGGCCCGTTGGGCAGCGGCGCGGCGGGGCGGGGAGAGCCCGGCGGCTGGGCGCCCCGGGGCTCCTCTGCCATCCCCCGCGGCCTCA